>JAGVSL010000008.1:6000000-6600000 GCA_022494535.1 Himalopsyche phryganea | reverse complement strand
ATAAAGGGACTAAATTACAGTCAGTTATCGTTGTGCAACTTTTATTAATATAGGGTAATTATTAACTTATTGATATTGAGAGTAAATATGATTTTAAAATATATTATTACACATAGATAACCTTTCTCATTTGTATGCCAAGTTCTTCTTTTAAGATAAAATCATACGAATCAAATATATAAAATAGTTTTGAGGACAGCTTATTAATTTGTTTGTGGAACTTAATTTATGATATTTTTTTAGTTATCGTAATAAAGTTTTACTAATTAATTTCCATGTTAATGAATAAAAATTAATAGAATTCTTTCTCAAAATCCGATTTACTGTTCGCCTATTATGCGACATAAGCCGGAAATAGAAAGCAATACTGAATTTCACAATGGAATATTGTCATAAGCCGACTGCGGCTGTTTGAATGGTGGGGGCCTTTATGGATTTTAATTATTTGAAACACCCGTTTATTCATTACCCTTCCCTTAATGGGCCTTTGATTTGCGTATAAACGCTTGTTTAATTTATTACCTTCTAAAATTACTTCGATAAGGGGGAGATCAACTTTTGTAACCTAAATCACTTTGATTTGCGTATAAACGCTTGTTTAATTTATTACCTTCTAAAAATTACTGAATACACAGGGGAGATATAACACAATAAATAAATAAATCATTTCCGATAAGTATAAACATATAATTATGTCAGATTACTTCGCCAACATCACTTCTGCTAGGAATGCTTTTTTACTGCAAATATACACATATGAAAAATATAGCGAATACACAGCAGATATATAACACAATAAATACAATAATGTCATGTGCGAAGACTCAAAATAACTTTAAGATTAAGTTTAACTAATAATAGATTCCCGATTATATTATGCTGCTTCTATAGTTTGAATGATAATAAACTGCGACATGAAATTTTTATATGGGTTTGTTTAATACAAATTATTTATATTTATAAGCCGAATCAGTAGTGCAATTTATATTTCAAAGAGTCGATAAATTGCTGACCCCACAATATATATTTTTTGTAACTATGTCCGTTTCTAATGTGGAGCATATGGATTTATAATAGAGCTTATCTCAACGTTAGTTATTATACGAGAAATGCTTGTTAATCAATCGATAAATCAACTTGTCTTCTTCGGTGACAGTATCCATGCCTTCGAACACAAATCCATAGATCGATTGAAAAAATATTTTTTTGAAACTATCCTTACTGGGATTTCAGACCATGATCATTGCAACAGAAGTTGACCAATTGACTTAATGTATGGTTCTACCTCAATATTTATCAAGGTAAAACGTGTAGAAATTATAATAAAAAAAATGGTATTTTTCAAGAAAGTAGTATTTAAATACAATAGTATTGATAATTGAACTGATCACCGAAAAAATACTCAATATGGCTGATATTATACCAAAATTATACAGCTTATTGAAACAGTCTTGTGATACGAGTTGAGCTTGCTTATACGTGTAGCAAGATATTTTATAATAATCTTTCTTTGAACGTTCATATGTATAATTATCAATAGAACATGCACTTCTATAAAATTGAGTTAATTACCGAATAACAATACGATGTTAAGTACAATAATGCCATTACTTAAACATCTCATACAACAATTTCTCGCTAAAGCTTACGAATACTTCAATAATAATACGAACGCGATTATTAATTTTCCGCTTTAGTACGTATACATTTTGAAAAAGAAAGCCCACTTCATTTCTCGTCGAGAGATAATATTTAAGCTCACAACATTGTAAGAGTATTGTGACATCACATCTGATTACTCCTATTAGGTATTCTCGGTACCTATGTTTAATATAATTAAGTGTTCTGATGACTTTGTTGCGAGCTTAATAACGTTGAAAATTCAGTAACGAGACCTTAAATTTGTAATATTAATTTTAATTCCATTGTCATCGCTGTAACAATTTCGATGGAATAGTTACAAAGGATATTAGCGGTTATTTAAATAAGTGACTGCTTTGGGTTCATTTTGTGTAAAACTTAATCACAGTTACTTGCTCAGCTTCAGTGAAAAGTATTTTGCTATAGTAAGTTATCGTGATAAAATATTAGTTATGTTAATGATCAAAAATAATATGTAGTTATATTTTTACAGTATGTTTGATACCATTCATAAAATAAGAAAACTTTCCGAATGTTTCATAATAAATCCATATTCTCTACAATGTGAGTGAGAGGGAGGGATTAAATTATTACAAGGCGTCCAAATGAGTCCAACTCGATTGATGAAAAAAAATTAAGAACCTTGTACCAGTTGATAGCTTTATTTTAAAAAACAAATTTCAGTGTTTTTTTTTTCACTCAAAAATAATGTAGTTTTATGAAAATGAAGGGTTGCGGGCTACTATAAAAAAAACTAGAGAACCGTGTTCTAGATCATTTAATGTCATATTTTAAATCGATTTTTTTAAATGTTAACTTTATACTAACTACTATTTATTTATTTAAAAAATTGTTTTTAGGATTGTAAATATGATTTTATTTACAAAATATTGAATCACAATTAATAACGTTATTATTCCGTTATTTGGAATAACAAAAGTGTTATATATACGAATTTATATATTTTTAATTAAATATTAAAAATAAATCTCCCCAAGGTTTACGCAAAACCCATCGAAAATAATTATTTACTATTATATTTTACGGACATTTTTGTAGATAATCCAATATTACATCATTGGAATAAAACGAACGTATGATAGATAGATCATTACGTTTAATAAGAAAGTAAATATATTTTACTGTTCAGCAATATAAAAATATTAAGCAATCTCTTAAACGGAATTGCTATAAAATATCATAAAAACGTTATTATTTTTGACGAATTACCTAAGTGGTAAAACGAATCGTTCAGATTATTCCTACGCGAATATAAGAGTTTTCTTATGAAATATTTATCATTTAAAACTTGGAAGCGGGAAGCAGAGGTACGTATATTGCAGGTATGCTTACATTTTGAAAATTACCCAAAGCCGTTCAGGCATCAAAGCACATATTTTAAACAAATCCCTTAGGAAATAAAGAAACGACATGACTGCTAAAACTCGCCAAAGCAAACATTTGGCATAAGAGATTGATAAAATTTACACAGGCGTACACGAATGAGAAGCAAAAAAAGAAAAAAGTACCTTCCTCACGTTTATAATCAATGTATGTTACAAGAGTAACAAGTCACCCTAATAATTGAGCAAGGCAAGAATGTATTCGTTGATTGCGTGTACTTTAAGCAGTTTACTTTTATAAGCTTATAACCAGTGCTGTAAAGAAGGGTAGTCACCGTGTACACTCCACTTTATTTCGAAGAAATAAAGTACATCCTCTGGCTGCATCCTAATATTTCTACATCATACAAAATATAAAATGAATTTTTCTTAAATATAATTTGTGGGTTTTGGTGGGTGGGAATTTTCAGAAACGTCTTCTATTGGAAACATTCAATAGTTTCAGAAGAACTACAAAATATTAATTTTCTGCTCGTAAGTTGATTAACTACTAGGCAAGCAATAAATTTTATAGTAAAAAACTTCGCCAGGGAGTATAAATCATTAAAACAAGACATATTGGTTTTTTGTTAAAAATATATAATATGCGCGCATAATCTTTATTTCATATAAATATAGGACATGAGTAAGCTTCACATTTAAATCCAAGTGCGAAATCACAATATCTTCAATCTGACACGACACTATCAGTCATTTCTTAAAGCAGTGCTCCGCAACCAGTGTGCCACGGCACACCGGTGCATCGTGAGAAGGTCTTAGGTGTGCCACGATGCAATTCATCCAAAATGAGAAAAAAGAGAAAATTGTAATTGTTGAAATAAATAAAAACACCTTGTGTATAAGATATAACTGAATCATCAAAAGCTAAGGCGACGACTACACATTGTTTATTTATATGTAATTAATTTTAGGTATTTTTTCATGATATGTTACTTTCAAAAATATGTATTCGTATTAATAGTTTGTTTCTAAGCTTTTTGAAAATTCAAATAAAAAGCGTTTCATCAATTTAAAGTGGTTAAGTAATACTTAGAACGAGGTTAAAAAGGTTTAATTGGTAAGTGTTAAAAATATGTAATTTTAAATTAATAATAAAATAATTTTTTATATTTATATATTTTTGCTTTTGATGTGCCGCGAAATTCTAAAGAGTACATGGGTGTGCCGTAGATGAGAAAAGGTTGCGGAGCACTGACTAAAAGAGTCAGATTCGTTCTTCATTAATCGTTTACGACTCTTACAAATAAGTCTGTATCTTAGATCTAAGTCAGGCTGCAGAAAAGGCCAATTCAAATTCAACGTTTTTAAACGTGCATTCTTTGCTTAATTTTCAAATACCGAAATACCGGTATTCAGTGATTTAAAAACACGGTAATACAAATGCAAAAAATGCCGAAATACTAGTTTTGCATTCCCTACTTGAAACGTAGTGATTTGGAGAAACTAAATCGACACTTATTGCCTAGCATAATTATTCTTCTCTTCATTAAATAAGCTACTGTAATTTAATGTAGTTTTACAGAATGTAGCCAATCAACAAAAATGTCACGCTGAGATAATGGCACTTGCAATCACATGAAATTTAAAATATAAGGAAGTAGCAACTCTGAGTTATTATTTATATGATAGATATAGCGATAATTGAATCTAACTTCAATTAAATGTAGAATATGAACAACTGACTGACTGTTTTGAATAGGATATAAGATCATTCAGTTTATTTTAATAGTAAATAGCCTAATAATAAAGCCTGGCTTATTATATAATCAGCAGAATATTTCCAGTGTTTAATTCAAAGAATATATTTTTTTCAGCCAAGCTATTTTTAACAAAACTTAAAGTACGTCTTCACGCACTCGATCTATATTATTGTATATTTGTTGTAGATTGACTACTTTACACATAACTACGTCCAATTAATATACATAATATTATTGTACTGATAACATCAATAACTACGGTATATCTGAGAGTAAACATTTATATATTTTTAAAATGCTAATTTTATGATGTGAGATTTAAAATGCCGACGACGTAGTAAATGTAATAACTATATTTTCTACATTTGAAACAGCTGAAAGAGAACAATGTGTAAAAGGGGGGAATATTGTGGGTTGGTGGAAATAATCACTCAATGACATCAACATTCTACATAAGCGACTTGTTAACCAGAAAAAAGTTCGTTTCGGTAAGAGTTTTGTAGCTGATATCGATTTGAGAAAGAACAAGTAATTAATTGTCTCGTGTTTTAAGTACATACAATGCGCGTCAACCGCTATTTAGTATTTTACTAAGCATAAAACTTTTACTGGCAAAGAGCCAATTCTGATTCTGTACAAAAAACAACAAACAGGTTTCTTCCATTAGATTGCTAATCGTGGCACCACATTTTAATACTGACCTCCATTGCAATGGCTTAGAATAATATTGTTTGTACATTTTTTTTTGATTGATAATCCCCAGGTCTGAAGCCAAGTATTCAATGTCGATTTTTTCAGTTGCAGTGTTCATTACTTTTAATCCCAGTACGGAGAGTTTCATAAAATTATTTTTTCAATCGATTTATGGATTTGTATTCGGAAGCATGGATGTATGTGATGTCTAAATTCACCCCCACCAATCCGATTCTAAAATAACAAGGCGAATTGAAAGGGATTTGCTACCCACTAGTCTTATCCTAGCCCCATTCTTCTATACTTACACTCGAAAAGGATAGGTTGAGAGACTAAGTAAGAGGCAGTTCTCGTAGAACAACTTCTGTTGAGATAAGCTCGATTAGACTCCTATATTTATGATCTTCATAGGTACAAAAAAAGTTAAAAAAAAATGTTCGCACAATGAAGCAGCTATCTTTCTCGTGTTTATTTTGATAATATTATTTGTCAACTTTTCCATTAAATAAGTCTTCATGTTTCTTTGATTACAAATAACCAGTAACAAGAAACATGCACGCACCATCAGCACCAAATCTACAAATGAAGCAATATCTATGCGATGCTCGTTCTTCCATACGTGCATTCAAAACGTCAATTTTATCTATTTTCTATGGATTCGACGGTAACTTTGTGGAAGTTTATTTTGAATATAAAATTAAAATTAATAACTTAGTTATTCCACTTGGTTTATCACTAACGTGACGCGTTTTGCCTATTTATGAAGAATCTTCAGACAAACCATATCGCAAGGTTATTTATTTCTAAGGTAAACAATGATTCTAATTCTTACATTAAAATAAAGGGTTGGGGTGTGTTTTATTCCATTCTACTGGACGTGTAGAGGGGGTAAGACATAAACATTGATAGACTATTTACAAATCAATTACAGGTACTTGGAGGTGAAAACCCCTAGGGACATACTCCAGTAGAATGGAATAAAAATGGTGATTTAGCTATCTTAAGACGTGTTTCACTTCCAAATATGGAAAATATGGACTGCTAATGAAGGATGACAACAGAATGTGTTTAAGGAGTATTTACAAGTCAGTCACACAATGTCTTCTTTCAGATAGGGTGAAGTTGTAATCATGGCATTAGAAAATACATAATACTTAACTCAGTATCGGATAAGTTGAGTGGAAAATGATAAAACATCTGAAACATTCATTGAACAATAAATGAGTGGGATAGAGAGTTACCATTTGGCTATATGACTGAAGGTTGCATACCCAATTTTAAAAATGCAACTATTATTAATGTGGAATGTATGTACCAAGAGCTTGTAATCGTTAACAACTGCGAAATCATTAAGAGAAGGGTGGTGAGCTCGCAACAGAGCTTTAGTAGTACAAAATAAATACCAACTTCTAGAATAAACATAATGTGGGAAAATAAAACGGGTTTCGGGCAACAGCATTCGGACCGCACCGCATATACAACCCCCTCCATAGATTCCTACCCTGTGTGGAGTCAGCTCGACAGACGCAAATTGTAATTTTCAATTTACTCTAGGTACAAAGCGTCGGAAGGTGAATGTATGAGGCCTATGGCGGCAAACGCAGCTCATGGAATCCAGCAGGAGACAAACTTTGTTAAAAAAAAAAACACTTATTTTAGGTTTTAGTATAAACATTATGACAATATTAGTAAAATTTCATATAATTGATGATACTTATCGTGAGATGGAATGTGCGTTAAATACAACACTTTTTGGGAAGATACACTCTGACCTCACCAACCATCGATAATACAAATGTAAAACTAGTACAAAACAAATTGTGTTTTACTTTAAAAATATAATGCCTTTCCACCAAGAATTGACTGTGAACCCCTTAAAAGTGTGTAGTTTTAATTAATAAAGCGTTGAGTGAAACTACCGAAATTTGCAATAAAAACCGTTACAATATTTGAAAAAATACTTTTTATACTATAAGTTGAGATAAACATATAAAGGATATTAAATGAATAATCTTTACATTACCGTGATTAAATTTCGGTTATAAAACATAGTATTTGCTGTCTTCGATATTACATTTACTGAATTTATCATTTCATGTATTATCTTTAACGGTTTTTGAATTATAATAGTAAATGTATTGGAAGTCAGTTCTTATTAGTCAGCCTTATCTAAGCCGTAAAAACAGCAACGGTCGGATAATTTCGACTTGCCAACAGGTTGTTCTTCTTTCATCGGTTAAAGCTCTTTTTAGTTTCCGTTGTTAGCGCGCTTTCGCAGACAAGCTCGTAAGTCGAGGTTTTGCATAGTTTTCACAAAGGAATTATGAAAAATGAGGATAATGAACATTATCGACTTAATACTCTGACGTCATATGATATCAAAGAGATTACGGGTAGGCTAATAATTAATTAGTACCCTCATAGTCTCGTATAACTATGAAAACTCAATGCCACAGTTTAGCTGTCGTAATATAAAGGGAAATTTACATAGTATAGTTCCAATATCGGTCAATGCATAAAAAGAGGAAATATTTTGAAATTTTAAAATACGATAAAATAACCTTCTACAGCTAGAAATGATGATGCACATTCTAACCCTTTGTAATTCATTACGAATTATATTTGAGAAATTAAACTATCGAAATTAATATCAATAATTAATGGTATAATTTAAGACATCGACTAAGTGTGTTTGATGAAATTTCAGTATCAAAATTTGAATTGCTGAGATTTTGTACATTTCCATGTGTTTCGTCACTAACAATCCGGGTTTTGTTTTTCGGCATCTTCAGGCATTCGAGTACACGAATGAACTCGAACTGACTGAGAGTAAATAGCGTCTATCATTTATATATAAGATAAAAATACGACAATAAAATGTTGCACCAAAACATGGGGCATCATAAATTATTTTTTCACAAAATTTTGGAAATCAATAGAGCCCGGTTAAATTCCTTACCGATTCTGAATGAACAGCTTAATCTCCAAACTCCCCGTTGTTGTATCCTTTACGTGAGATGATTTCGTAAAAAAACATAAATTAACAATCAAAATAATGATATTCCCATATTACTATATTCATCCCATAGTCACCCTAACAGAACTCACTAATTTGTAATGATTAGTGATATCTGTCCTGTGCATTTAAAAACCCACCATTCGATTAAAAGTGTAAAATCACTGGTAATTCTAACATTATTTGGCCAACTGAAATTGCTACTGTCATTTTACTTTCTTGATGCGTTTGTTTTCCCATCAAGGATTAAGGGTATTGTCGGGTTTTTGGGATAAAATCAGGTATCAGTGTGGGTCCTAGAGTCATAATATTTTGACGTATTTTTATCTTATATATAAACGATAGACACTATATACTGTCTGTCAGTTCAAGTTCATTCGTGTACTCGAATGCCTGAAGGTGTCTAAAGGCGAAACCCAGGTAATTAGTGACGAAAAACATGGAAATTTACAAAATCTCAACAATTCAAATTTAATAATAAATGGATTAAAAAATAAATATAATATTTACTACGTCATGCCCGAGAGTAACTGTCATTTTTGTATGATTATAAACAAACGATAAAAAAGAAACGCTTAGCTACAATACGAGGTTTTTCCACAAAAAAGAGTCCGCTAAAACAAAATGCTTAATTATACCTTTCGTACTTTTTTATTTGTCTTAAACAAATAGCAATTTTAATGAAGATGTTATTTTTTGTTTCCGTTTCCGAAAAAATAAGCAAAAATATAGCGCGAAGGCAAGGAACAATGAGCTTACCTTATGAGAAAAAATATGAGATTAACTAACGAATTTGCGTTTGACTTTGTAAGGTTGCATTGCAAATGGCGGTTCAACAAAGGAAAATATCCACCGAGATAATATTAACACTAAAGTAGGCTTAACTAAAACATTGCTAAATTAAACAATGTTTAATTTAGTAGATTTATGCTGTATTATTTCTACACAGGTCGCATTATAAAAGACATCGCCGTCGTGGCAGTTGTTCACAAGGAAAATATATCGCTAACTAATTTCTATTGAACAGAAATTAACTATGAGTACAGTTTATTTACTACTATTTAAAAAAAATATTATTAATTTTATTTAAATGTAGCATAATAAGTTCAAAATCACATGAGATTTTGACAAAGAATAATATTTAGCATGATTTTATCATATCCGTTAATAAGCTATATTTTGATAGATTCGTGGTATCTACCTTGTCCTCCTTCACCCACCACTGTTTTCCTATACGTTAATTTTATACTTCAGTATTCAGTGGCGTAACAAACGTTAAGCGAATCTACAGTTTTTTTTTCTCTTAGTTGGGAATGTCTTTGGAGCAATTGCCCGACATGGTGGCGTGCACCCAAGTGTGCAGAAAATCAATTCTTCCAGATAACTGAAAAGCTTCTAAGAGGTGAGGTCTACTCGCTCTCCGTATGACGCCGGAAATTTTTTAAAGTTCTCGTAATTTGCCTTATTCGCCACCAAGTCAGCGTGGCCAATCGTCGAATGGAAGGTTGGTTGGTTGGAGGTATCTCTATCAACAACTCATTCAGTGTGAAGAGCTACCGATCTCCCTTCTGCAACCCACAATACCTGTGAACAAAACTTTCAGACGATACCGAAGAAAATTATCCGAATAATTCATTTCATCGAACACGAGCAGCAATTAATTTATAAATCTTCAAAACGTAATTAAGGATAATAGTTATTATAATGTATATTATCGGTGGCTTTAAAGAAAAAACTGAAAAAAGAAGGTGTGCGTACAAATACAAATTAGACTAAAAAACCAAGAAGAGGGTCGTATAATCATAAGCACAAGCTAAAAGCTTATTTAAACGGTACATTAAATTGAGAAGCTCATTTATAGCTATACTGTTACTTACTTTTGGAACGTTTTACGCATTTATCATAAAATTACTAATAATGGACTTATACTCAAAGTCTTCCCATCATATATAAATAATGCGGAGTCAGCATGTATGTAGATACTATAATGGCAAAATCATTTGATTAAAAATCAGTTATATACATATAAAGAAAAATGGTTTGAGAATGCCCAGTGGAAGAGGGGCTAATGCTTGATTAACACCATCCAGGATGTGTAGGATCTCAATCAAAACGCCACTTCAGTTCGGTTAATCTCTTTTTTATTGAATATGAAGTGGTTAAACACACAAAAATTAACCCTACAACATAAAATTGAGTCTACATTTACATTTACATTTAACAAATGGATTTAGGTTTAAATTTGAATTGTGTTCAAATTGAAATTTTAAATTAAAATTAAATCCAATTTCAAAACAAAACAAAACAATTTACAATGACACTGATGCGGCCGACGCATCGGCCAGCGCAACCGCCGGCCGAGGCCTCTTTAAACAGACTGTTTGCAAAATTAACACTTCAAAAATTGCAGGCCAGCTCCCTTTTGTTGATGGCTTTTGGCCGTTGCTAATCGGAGGGTAATTAACAAGCACCTGCTTTCTAATTTCGTCTCAGTCCATCGGTTGGTCGGAAACCGATTTTTTTTTTCGACCATAAGTCGGTTTGGCTAGGTAATTAGATACCTAGAATCATTGTCATTAAAACTGTTCGTGGGTGGTTCTGGATCCTTTCAAAACTTAAGCTTGACAAACAAAAACCAGGGCGTGTCAAATTATTTTCATACCTAAGTGATTAAATTTTAAAGCGTGCTTGATTATTCAATTTCAATTGATATTTCGGCGAAGCAAATTCTAATATTTACATTTCATAAATACAAATAAGTAAACATCACTCCCAAGCGCTACATCACAGAAACGTTCTGTAGGAAAGGCAGAGGGAAATCAATCGGTGAGCAATGTGGCAATACTGCCGATAGTCTACGTATCAAATAACGTTTTCAGTTAGCCGTTCGTCGGCAATAGTTGCTCGTTTACTCTGCTGGAGTCAGAGGCAGTAATATAGGAGAGGCTGAAACATAAACCCGCTTATTTATTTCTAATCGAAAACAATTACATACAGGACTGGTGGTCAACATTTTCTTAAACATATTTGTATAAACCAATATAAAATTTTAATTTATGTTTTGGTTATCAGAACTGGGTAAATAATTGATCTTATTTCCTCGCTTATTTGATAATCTTCCGATTACATGTAGCATAACTAAATTTCGATCAAATATTCGATTCTCAATAAGTTGAACTACTGATAATGTGGCAATTTAATTTTTTGTGTAAAAGAAAAAGGGAGTTGTCTAATTCGACTTGTCCCTTTTCTCATTTATGCATATATGAATTTTAGCTTATTTGGTATATTCATCTTATTTTTCATTTTTTATGACTTAACGTTCTTTTTGAATTACATATTGGCCTTGAATATAACTGCGAATGAATTTTATCTATACGGCATAAAATAATATTTTATTATGGACAAATAGTAAATTTCCTTAATTACATTCTTCCGTCAGGTTGTAATAGTTATGCTTAACAATCAGGACTTGATGTATGTACCATGTACTAAGTAAATATCGCATATTACACTAAAAATTGTTGGATTAAGATAGTAAGAATTAAGTACAACCGATAGATTTCGTCTTAAAGCAGATCTCTTCCACCAATTTCCATTTGCTATAATTAGGGAACTAGAATAATTCATTGGGAATGATTTATTTATTCCTCAATTTTAATAACGTAAATTAGTCGAGGTGTACAACTTTAACCAAATTAAAACAGTTACGGTATTGACACTATATGTGAATATGTATTTTTTCCTATATAACCTATATAACAAAATTTTATTTGGTGTACAAGGAATTAATAACGCTTTAATTTTGATTAATAAAATCGAAAGTATTTAATGAATTTATGTTGCAAGTTGGAAACAAACCGGTAAGTTGTGAGCCACTTTAATGGAAGAACCCGACGTGCGTCAACAAAAACGTCCACCGTCGATTCAATTACTTTTAGCGACCTGTAACCCAACTGTGAGCGCCTCAAAGCGATTGTGACCTTAATCAACAAGTATCGTGTCTGTTGCGATGACAGTGAACATCTTTCACATGGAAAAGTGAATTTCCGGAATAAAAACCGCGCAGGGTTTTTCTCGCCTTTTTATATGCAAAGCCGCAGTAGCGAATTTGTCATGATTTTCGCAGTAAGCGGTCCCTGTGACATCTTCCCCACAGCCGTATCAATTCAAGCTAATAAATCAATTTCATCCGAGACCGCGGCGTAAAAATACATTTTCATGCGATAAAAGTCTACGAGAACACTTTGCAATATTTCTCGTGTAACAGTTCAAAATTTATTTAAGATTTTAGCCAAAATATAACCACTTTTCTACTGTATATTCATAAATAAGAACTAAGATTTGTTATTCCGGTACATGTATGGTTGACTTCCTTGCTTTCAATGTTCACTTTTTTATTTATTTTTACTATGTTTCAAAAGTTCTCTACATTGCGAAAGCCATAACCCTAAAAAATTTAATTTTTGTAATGTATATATTAAATAAATACATCTAACGTCATAATTGCAAAGTTCACTGTTTTTCGTAGCATTTAAAGATTCTGGGCAAAATAGTCACATGGTTTTATGATTGCCATAAGTAACTATCAGAGGAAAACTATAAGAACTATACTTATGAAATAAAAGCACCCGGCGCGGGAACCTATTAGGCATGTTTTGACATATAAATCTAATTTAAGACATCGACTGAGGGTGCTTGATGGAATTTCAATATCAAATTTGAATTATTGAGATTTTGTACACCTCCATGTATTTTGTCACTAACGACCCGGGTTTGGCCTTTCGGCATCTTTAGGAATTCGAGCGCACGAATGAACTCGAACAAAATACATGGAAGTGTACAAAATCTCAACAATTCAAATTTGATATAAATCTTAATTGTAGTTTGTTGGTACTTGTGACGTTGTTATTATTATTTTTACCCTTAAAAGTCTCACAAACCCTTCGAAAATGCGACTTTGATCTATCAACAATTATTGCGAACGAGAGACCAGTCAGTGTTAATAAAATTATATAACTACTTTATTATAATTTATGTTCGTGGATTTATTATTATGTAGACATTAATTTCTCTTGTCATTACTTAAGCGATTAAAACATAATAATATAGTATATCGTATGTGTGTATAGACACATAAATAAATCAATATCGATTCCGGAATTTTCGGCTTTTTTAATTTTATCCTAATGAGATAAAATTATTTGTGAAATTTCCGCCTTGTCACACTAATAAGTTTATATTTACGGTTGGAATCCCGAAAATGTTGAAAATGCACATCAGGATTTCGGGATTGCATTGTCTTTTGAAAATCCTACGCGTAAAGCTTTTAAAGCCTACAAGAGAAAAAACGATTAATTTTTACAACGACAAGAATAATTATAAATCAATGACTTATATACTGTAGTCAACATCATTCATGTGTGTATCAATCGATATAAGTACTCCCACAATTTAATATTCTCAGTGAATATTAAACGAAATAAATCGTGGGGCGAATAAAAAAAATAAAAAACAGACTCTCCCTCCAAAGCGGCCGGAAACGATAATTTCCCGGCCGACTGTTCCCCGGAAACAGTTAGCGGCTGTCCTGACGACCCCTTTAAGCCCCAATTCAAAGCAGGGCAAAGGCACCGGCCGGTAGGGATGATGCAGATGGTCACACCGTATGTTTGTCTCGACTCATCCAGTAATCAATTACGCGTGCTAATGAACACAGTTGAAATTAATGTGAATTATTACACATTCATTGTTACCCAAGTCATAAATGGGTTAAAAATTTCAATTCTATGTGTTCGGTGTGATTATGATTAATGATTCATAATAAGCGAAAAACTTGCAGTGGGTTATGTGAGGATTCTTAAACTAAAATAAATAAAAAATTTGTCGTATTTTCATTCGACTACGGACATCAATCTAGAGAAGTAAACACTCCCTTGTCTATTATATTTTTAGCGTTTGGAGGCACTGAAGACGAATATATCATTATCTATATTCCAACAAGCACCCGGTTGATACCTTAAATTGAATAATTGTACTGTAGCGAATTATGGCACCTGACTAAGACTCACAAAAACCGAATACTGAGTTCCGAGAATAGATGCTTGCGTTGGGTATAAGGGTGAGGTGGATTGACTTCGTGAGAAACTCGAATATTAGGTAAGGTACTAGGCAGCGCCCTGTTACGTCAATGGTAATCGAGATATGTTGAAACTGGCTGGGCCACGTGCACGTATGGATGCCTCCGAAGAGCCTCAGTCTTGCTTACCTCTTCTTCTGACCAGTGGGACTCTGGCGTCCTGGACGACCATGAGGTACTATCCACAGGGTGTGCTCAACGGAGCTAAGACATATCATGGGAGCTTGCCGATATTTCATTCCCTCCCGATAGTTATGAAAAATTTAGTGGCTTACTAAATGGAAAATTGTTTTATAATTTAATTACATTTAATGTTTCATTGTTAAATATATTTAGCTGCTTTGTATTGTATAAAAAACCGGCATCGTTTTACTTTTATTTGGTTTCGTACAGATAATAACTATAAATATATAACCTTTCCAAAAAAAGTGAAATCTCTACACGTGCGAAACCGTAACAGGTATTCAGATGTAAAATTTGTGATATGCTTACTTTTGTTATGTGTGGATATCACGTGAAATGAGATGCGTATTGATTTTTTTCAGTAAGGGCTAAGAAGCACTACACGACAATCTGCGAGAGCGTGGTTGATTTTCAAAATAGGTGGCATAGCGGGGCTCGGTGGCTTTCAATTCAGACGAAATTTTCTTCCCAAAGGGTTGGTCTTTCGCCAGGTGAGTGGTTTTTTACGAGCGACGGCAGAAGCAGGTGTTACGGTTTATAACCTCACATCCCATAGCTTAAGCAAACATACAACATAAATCTTTCAAAAAAGTTTCACTTTAACGAGATTGATTTTAAAACCCATACATCAAATCTTCTCAAGAATAGTAATCACGTATCATTCAAAAAACAAATTGTACTGCAATGGTGCTCATTGTCAATTCTTTGTATTTATCAAAATAAAACAAATTCTTTAGTGATTTCCTTCATTCTTGATATAAAATCATGACCGTTTTCTCTCATCATGAGCATTATGAACTGATTTTTTAAAACTATGATCATGATTGAATGACCATTGAAATCTTATTCAATGTAAAATGTTCAACCGTTGAAATAAAAATTAGTGTGATGTTTTAAACTTTGAAGCGACATATTTTAAAAGATTTACGTTGTAAATGTACATGAAAGTATTTCTCACTATAGTTTAAATTTATGATAGGGTGTGTGCTACATCTCAAGTTTTCAATGAAATGATAATTAACAACATCCTGATTCTTTCTTCTTTTTACTTTTAAAACATTCCAAAAGTATTGATATAAAACTTCAATCAAACAAACGACTTTTCAGAGCCTACGAATATGAAATTTGAAGATAAATATGCCATTTAGTATTTCTAACAATTGTATTTTTTCTCGGGAAAACATATCTTCTTTCCTTAGCTAATCCCGTCTTTCCCTATTTAATCCATTATAAAACATTGTATAAACACTCCATTTTAATGCGATTTATTCAATGTGTATTTGTTAGTTCATTTTTTGTGTCTTTATACGTGTGCTATTCATCTCGCTTTTAGGCATAGTCGGTGTATATAATATATCTTATAAACATAATTCTGCTATTGAGAAGAAATATTACCTTTAAGTACCGTGAACCACTTATAAATATTTATAAAACGTACTTCTCGCAAATTCTAAATGTATTATTAGATATCAGTTTTTCTACACAAGGCGTGATCCATATTATATTATGAGCGAAATTTATACTAATAATTCTTTTAATAAATTAATTGTCTTCGTTATATTTTATTCAATATGCCTACCACCAAGATTAATATTATTAATGGTTTTTAATTTTTAATAGGTAATTTAATTGAATAATATATGATTTAATAAGGAAACACTGAAGTATAATTAACAAAATACCACATTTCACATATCATAAAACTCGAACCCACAATAATACAACCATAAACCATCGAAAATCTTTTTATGTGTGTCGCTCTCTCCATAGAAAACTGGAAACCCTCTCTAGGACCACCGTGAACCTGAAATAATGCGATTGTAAATCCATCCATAGACTTCGAATACAAAAGGTTTTAACCCGTAAGCCGCGAATCGTGAACAACAGCAAAGACGTTCAGCTCACGTACATGTTAAACACTTACAAGATAATATTACGTATGTGCTTTTATTACACAGATTTTTATTAAATTAATTTGGTTTAATGTTATCGATTTTAAATCAAAAATTAGCTGCTAGAAATTTTCAGTTATGTATTAACATTATGCAGTACAAACATGTATAAATAATAAATGATTATTTTTAAAAAAATTAGTTGATATTATTTTTGACTTTTCATTTAAGCCTCTCCTGATATTTAGCTTTCGACATTAAAGTAATATGTTTTGACTTTGTCAGTAATTCGGAGATTAGAAACGGACCAATTTGTTTCCTGTTACTTCATTTCCTCAGAGCCTCAGTCCTACTTGCCTATTCCCTGGGCCTGTAGGATTCGGACGTCTTGGAAGACCATCGGGTATCTATCGGATTTAGTCATGTCTAGTGCATACTAGGCATGACAAAATCATGATGACATGTCATGGAAGAAATCGAAGCGACTGACGGGTCCTGGAGCTGCCACGGGGTGCCTATATACTCCAAATATGTACCGGTTATGGTCAAATAAAAGCATATTAAAAATAATAACAACCTAAAGACATTTTTGTAAAAGCTACAAAACTTTTGGCATCATTAAAACCACACAGTATGAAAATATGTTTGTATTCCAATAAAGTAGCTTTGCGTGGACAAGACGTCGTGCTACATAAGTTGAAATCTCACGTCGACCGTAGGCGAGTTAAAAAAAGTCCATAAGCCTCTCTCTGTTGGCGATCCGCTCCGCTACAACCTTTCAATTTCCGATACACTTTCGCCTGCGCCGTGGACGAAAGCTCGACGGCCGTGGAAATTCACGAACGTGAGGTCTCAACGTTGACTTTTCGATCGAACCCCGCTCATTTGCAAGGGAAATTATTATAACGGACGGGTGGGAAAGCCGGTATCAAGCAGCGCGAAAGTAAGTAAGTGAGTACGTTAATAATTTAACGGCACAATATTAATAAATATGCGACGCTACAATAGTTTTGGATCGTATTTTACAACCAATCCTGAAATATAAAACGACGAAGTTTATAAGAATCAAATTTTGATTGATTTATTGAATTGGCACACTTGTCATAAAGAAGTTTTTTGTGATAATGTAAAAAAATAACGATGTGTTTAGTTCTACAATGATTATCATAGAAATATTTATCTTTTTTGGCACCATGCCAAAGATTCAACTAATTTTAGTTAAACGAAATATATTACGAATTTTTAAATTATTATAAATTTCTTATTATGAAAAGTGATTAAAAATTATACCATAAATATTTTTCAATTATGGCACATATGTGTCGCTACTTTTCAAAAGCAGCCATATCCAAACTTGATAAACTAGAGAAAAACCACTTTTTAGTTTTTTCGTGTACACAGTCACAATGTTAGAAGATTATAGACATACTGCTTTACTTGGTATTAAATAGCATTTGGGCCATTTTTTAAATACAGGAATATTAAAATCAAGTAGGTCAATAGCAATTGACAAAAAGCGTTAAAAGTATATATATAAAATGCCGCAGTAAACTACTCGTTTAAAATTATGA
Source organism: Himalopsyche phryganea (assembly GCA_022494535.1). Classification (NCBI taxonomy): domain Eukaryota; kingdom Metazoa; phylum Arthropoda; class Insecta; order Trichoptera; family Rhyacophilidae; genus Himalopsyche; species Himalopsyche phryganea. The sequence goes on along the minus strand of JAGVSL010000008.1, from coordinate 6,581,762 downwards.
AAATCCAAGACGATAGCAATCGTAGAGCCACGTAGAATCAGGCGTAGATTACCGTGAACGATTATATTATCGTACATGTGACATTTCCGTTGAAATAAACTTACGGCAAAGGTAATTATTGGCTCCATCGCAGTCACGAAACCGGATCTCGATTTCTTAATGCGATTATCGGACAGATAATCTGGTTTACATTTCACGCGAATCAAGTGGCGATAAATGTAGTTTATAACGAAAGCGCAAATGTCGTCGATAACATTTGCGAATGATTTATACTACTCGATGTTTACTTTTTATTTTTATTTATATGAAAACACACACAAGTGCTGACAAAATCTACTTTGAAATATAAAAAATAGGACTCGCCTGACTTACTCACGTTCACCCGAAATCTGTCGAAATCTGGAGTGATAACTCTTCCCAGCGGCATCACCATTGGCTAGCTCTTTATACACTTTGTAACAAGAAAAAATTCATCAGGAAGACAAAGTTTAAAACTCTCAAAAATCACAGAATTTCTCTTAAGTGTATTTTTTTATAATAAATGAAAATGGTACTATTTCGTCACTGTGAGTGACTCAACAAATCTTACCATCTCAAGTTTGAAAAAAATATTTTATTCGACTTCATTAATGTTACCATTAGATTGGCTGATGCCATATTTAATTTTCTGATTGGTTTCATAGCACCATCACTATTGAAAATACTTTTAAAATAGGTATTAAAAGTTAAGAGATGTTTATTATTTGGATACACTGATAAAACTGGTACGAAAATCTCTAATCCAGAGAGTGATCATGTTGTACCCACAACCAAACTCTGTACCTTTCCACCCGTCTTACAGATACATTTCACAACGCAGCAATGGTGTGTTACAATGTCTCAGGGCTCAGTTGATGGGGACTAACTTGTGCCAAATAAATTACAATATTCTTTGGTAAACAATAATAATGCAAGTTGATAATAATTTCTCTATAAATAATTTGTAAAATAATTCATTTTCCTTTTGATCAGTTTTATAGTGTTAAGATAAAAATCTTTTAACAAAAAAGCTATTCAAATAAGCACACGATGAAGGCGGGCCTAAGAAGTAAATGAAAACGCATGCTAATAATTACATCGTTAATGAACATGTCAAACAAACGTCTTTTCTTATTTTCGATGTAATAATAAGTTAAGCCTATAAATATATCTGCGTTTACAAAACACGTAAATGAATTCATACCATACATGCTTGTGAATGAAAGTCATGTTAAAAGAATAAAACAACAGTCGTTACCGAGTAAAACAATTTGATAATAATGTAAATTCTATTGCTCAGTAATATAGCGTGACGACGGCTAAGCCATCCCATCAAATTTTCAAACGTTTTAACTCCATTACGAAGGGGGTGAAAGGTGAACTTGAAAAGGAACTATTTTTAAGTTTACGGTTATTGGGGCGGAAAAAGGTTAAATAAACACTAAAAGGTTAGTGTGTATTTTCACATAGTAAAAGCTGTATCGCCGTACGTTTTATAAGAGTATTATTTTCGGGGCTGATTAAAATAATGCGATTTCGTACATGAGGAGATAAACTAAATGTGTTTTTTGACGTCCATGAATATGTTTACTCATAAACTAAATAACTCGCTCCGTTATACTACATTAAGCCGCAAATGCTGTACCAATTTACGGTGTAAATATGCTTTTGCACCATAAATAACCAGAAACCGAATATTACAGTTAAGCACCGAGAGAAAGAAAAAATAATTGTGTATCTATTTATAAAACAGTTTTTCAGGACGAACCATTCACCATATTGAATTGAAATTTTGATTCAAATGAAGAATCTGAGTTTCTAAAAGAATATAGAGAATACTATAATGGCTGTATTAAAACAGTTTCTATAAGATGAACGAAAGTGGGTATACCATTTTGGAATAAAAACTAAGAAGACGATACTCAATATCAACAAACGATTAACATCGACTTGATTGCATGATTTAAGTATACGTAATGATTATAATAGACAGGATACGTAACATCAATTTGTGTCTGTATTCATTTATTGTTTATTTAAGTACGAAAGCGTATGGTTTTCAGTCTTTCACATACAGCACATGAATTCTAGGAGCAGAATACGTCTTTTCTGTCAATAGCGTTGTGGTAGGCGGTTTTGAAACACCTGTTACGTGAACACATGGGGTGGTGGTGGAAAACCGAACCAATCGTTGGTGCCATTACATCTCTACTTTTAAGCAAACCCGGTCAGGGCTTTCGTAGCTCACGAAATCAGGGAAAAAATCGCCATAGTATTTAGGTATTAGAACCAAATCTAATCATGTCACATGACATTATCTATATACTTTTCCATCAAAACAATGACCTTTTTTTATTAAATAACTGATACGTTATTTACACCCTTTCAAAAAGTCTTTTGTTTTATAACTTTGTATTATAATACTGTGATTTATGCAGAACTACATCCTTTTGTAAAACTCAACTTTCCACGGATGCGAACAAAAATAAAAAAAATACCGCGAGGGAAAACGCCAAAGCAGCCTCTTCAGTGCTTTATTCAGGGAAAACATTTTTCGTGAAAGTAAATAAACAGTAGCACGGGTCCACTTTTATTTTATCCATTAATTAATTAAGGTTTTGCCGGCTCTGCGAAACGAAAATTAAAACGTTGTTTACAATAACGAACGTCAATCGAATCATACCGGGCAAATATTCCGATTTTCGACGACGGTATTTTTTTATATCCCACGACCAATTAGAAATGTTAACTGCCACAACAAAAATATGCAAAAATCAAAATGTTTGTACTGGATCAGCTTTACTATAAAATTTCCCAAATCAGAACGTATTTGACTAATCAAAACATCGCAACCAAAAACTTGTCTCTAATACATCAATCAGTCACTAAATTAAACGATATGTACTTAACTATTAACTATTAAGTAATTCAAAGAGATTCTTAGTCTGATTATCATATCGTCGTTTTTCTGGAAGAAGACACTAACTGACAAATACTAGTTTTGAGTAATTGAACTTAGAAGTTTGTAAAATTTTTGAAATGCTATAATTTTTCATTTTGTGTGTTTGTAAAAAACGGTTTTTAAGTAAAAGTGTATTTTTTTTTAAATATGTGTTCATCCATACGCTAGAGTTTGAAATAAGGAACATTTTGGTATAGCTTACTCAATATGCTATTTTTTCGATTTAGTGTTTTTTTTAGCGAGGATTTCTAGACCAAAAATACGTGTATTGAAAGAAGAAAAAAAAATATGAATCTGTCATAAAAAAGAAAGCATTTAAGTTAGCACTAGAATGTAATAAGCAAAATAAACTAGTTTTACGTTGAATATTTGAGTATTAATTTGTATGATTTTACAAAGCTTGACAATAAGAATAATTTGGTATTAATAAAAAAACTTTTTCTAAACGGGTGGAAAATTGCTCCGTATTTTCTTTTATAATGTAATCAATAATTAGGTTTACGAAAAAAGAGATTTCTATCTCCAAACAGTAAGTAATAAATGCGACATAGTAACAAAACAAAACCTGTATGTAAATTATTTTAATTTAAGCCGGGAACAGATGATGACATGTAAAGCGGTAGAGACGGCCCATGCGTTTGGTCATTTTACAGGTACACGTCATGTTGTAAATAATAATAATTAATAACGTAGTAATCTCCGGTGCGCCATATATTGGAAAACGAACGAGCGGGTAAGCCCCACTTTCGTAATGAATGGAATATAATGTATGCAAACGGATGGGATTCGCTATTTCAATTTGCCTCGAATTTCCCGCGACTTAATTCCATCACACGCCACCAGGTGAGGGGGATTTTAGTATTTTAGATTAAGTAAATTTTGATCACTAACTAACCGTACTTCTAGTTGTGCTGCCCTCTCACGCATGCAGTGTTTTATTAAAATTTCGCGAACTGATTGAGATAATTATGTGCACCACCCAATTTTAGAAAATAAAATCATAAAAATAGTAAAGTAAATACTTTGTAGGATATTCATAAAATCATTTTCGAGTGCTAAATTTGCCGATAATTGTACATATTTATTCGATTTATGATGTATTTGTTTGTACCACGTCTTGCCTCTGTCACTCCAATCTCCAGTCCCTCTATATACTGGGGGTAACGTTAATGACTTATAAAAACTAATGCAAATAAGCCATACAGTCCCATAAAAATTAGACATAACAGCAAGTATTTTCTATGAAAATGTGAAGTGAGTTTGATAAGTTAACTCCAAGTTCTCAAAAAAATATAAATGAGTACATTTATTATCGGAAAAAAAATTAAAAATAGGTTACATGAAAATGTATATAAATGAAGTCACGCAATACTTTTCAATGTACTTTGTGCAGGAAAAGGTTGAATTCTTTAATCAATTAATTTTTCATAATGAAAAATTTAATTAAATGCATGGAATACTTTTCAATTGGCTTTGTTCAGAAAAATGTTGAAGTCTTTTATCAATTATTCTTTTATCATAAAAAATTTAATAAAATGCACACGACTCAGTACATACGACCGATATAATTTTCATCTAAAACACTTTTCTCAGACTTAGATGCACATAATGTATTTCATTCCGACGATGTCATTAATTAAAGTATACTGCTAAGGCTGTAATTTTAAAATTGTATCGCTATTAAAACTACTGTGTTTATAGATTGATAAATAAATTTCATAATGATATCAGCACGGAGTAAACTCTGACATTTGCTCGCCGTGTACGTGTTTACGGCATTTTAGGCGAATGTTCTACTACCACCCCATAAGATACACGCACCATGTTTAATGGGGTTTAATTTCATTTCTAGGCGCCATAGTTTATTGATCCCCTCAGACTGCACCGTGCAACGTCATGTGCACACGACGTCATATTTCACAGACGTCAAAAACATCGACGCTGCCTGCATCTGAAGTGTATCCGTACTTACTACTTTTAATTAGATCTGAAGTACTCACGCCATGACTGAGGAAATAACATTTGCTTAAGAATAACTTTTAATTTGTTAACTATATTAAAAAAAACTCATTTTAAAAATGGTAACGATTCGTTTGGTGAAAGCCCGCCATAAAAAGAACGGGATCGAAATCCTTAAATGGGACATTGAATTCGTATGCGAGATTTCGCTATTGGTATTGATTACTGAGAAAAATCTAGCTCAAAAAATTTATTGAATAATATTTGGCCGATTCCAATATTTAGGTCCCAATAATGAAATATATCCAACGAATTATTCTCGGCGGAAAATTATAATATAACAATCTCCCGAGTCGGACACCCCAATTTTCAAAGTGCGGAGCGGCTTGAAGAGGAAAATCATTCCGTGATTTAAAAATAATATTTAGCATTACAGCTATTTGCAAACGCTAAAAATTTTTTTTTAATTACCATGTAGTATCTTATATATACAGCCCAGACCACTCTGTAGACGTTTTTATTACTATCACATGTAGGTATGAAATTTTCTCATGACCTAAGCATTCGCAGAGTTATACAATGCACACACAGTTCCGACGTACTAGTTAGACATTCAGTATTTCAATTTCAATACAGTCATCTGTGACGGGTACAGTTATACTAGAATAATATATTTTACGTATTTATTTATTTCAAAATATAATTGCTGTATTTTTTTACAAACTTCACTGAAATTAAAACATCAATATAAAAATAAAAAAGAAATATTTATTTAGCTTTTAGCTAATTATCTAGACTATAAATGTTCTTAATGAACTAAGTTTATTTGAAAGAGAAAAACATTTTACAATCCTTCATGTCCAAAATCTCGACAATTATAACGGACCTTGCCAGAACATAAACCCAGAACTTTACAATAGCTATCCGGAACTCTTCGCTATTATACAGAGACCAAATAAAATTATTATCGTTATTTTAATCCATCGTCACCTGCTACCTAAACTGAGGAAGAAGGTTTCAATTTTTTGTATAATAATAATTCAACACTATTCTACTAATAAATAGCATTTTTTTGTACTTTAATATGTAGTTCTTAAAATGAGATGAGATTTTTTTACCGTGGTACAATTACTTCTGAATTTAAAACAAGAGTGGGCATATTATGTTGTTGAAAACCCGGATGTGGTTAGTACTCGAAACTCGTAAGAGAACCTACATAATAATTATTAAATAAGATGGATACATCATGTATTATAATATAATATGTACAAGATTTACTAACTACAATTTAAATAACTCTCAGTTACAAGGGCCTCGGGGCGTTACATAAAATTATCGTTGGTAACTGCCATATTACGGATAGTCTGAATCCCTCTATATAATAATTACCTATCGTTAGATATGAAACATATTTGTACATCCAGTATCAAGAACACACGGCTATAAAGGGGTCGAGATATTCCCTTTACGGTTCACTTGATTATCATAAGTTCATGATATTTGCACTGATCTATTATAGTATCATATTACTAAATTCAAATTATGATAGTAGCGTTAATATGTCACTTACACTGATTATAATATAGTAATTGATTCGCTAGCATTTAATACATGATCAAAGTGGTACCCATATAATTACAACTGGTTTTCAATTATTGATATGCAATACATTATTAAATTAAATATTTTTAACTGTCAATCCTTGGATATGTTTTAAACCTAGTCTAGAAGTATATGGACTCCCAATGAATGTATCACAATACAAGTTCTGTTTGTGGAAGGCAATTTTAGACATCACAATTATCCATGCATTAAAACAGAAATCCATAAATCGATTGAAAAATCAATTTATCAAACTGTCTGTACAGTTGTTTTGTGATATAGTGAAATAAATATATATTTTATAAAATTTCGCTCATGTAGCGTGCATAATCTGTTTGACATCAGTAAATTTCTGGGATTTATAAGATATTTGTATTATTGTTATATATTCAATAAATCAATAGTAAATGTGAAATCAAGTGACATTTAGCGCCCGTTTTAATTAACACGAATGTAATGATTCTTTGTTCAGAAAGAAAAGTGATGAAAAAAACGAAAGGATCGAGTAAACACAATATAAACACTTTTTTTTTAATTTCCACTCCCAATGTGGAGCATATCGACTCCTAATGGAGCTTATCAAAACATAACTTTTTTACTAGAATTGCTTGTTACTGAAATGCTCCACAAATATAAACATTAACATCCAGAATGAAAACATGTGTTTTAATATTAATCATTTATTTATTTGAGAAGCAATACAAATGTCAAATATATGTTACGAAAATCAAACTACAGCACATAAAAATTTTAATATAATTGAATCGAAAAATACATAATCTATTTGGCTTTTACGAGTTTCAACTCAATATTTATTTGACAATTTTCCACAGAAGTGTCAGTATAGTACTACTTTTGTATACAAGTACTCAAATCTTTAATTATATAAAAAGGTAAATGGAGTCCAGGGATCACTAGCGTGACACGAGGATCTCATATGTGGTCGAGATTTGATTATGATAGGTACCTTCAATAGAGAAATGTAATTTAACTATTAATTATACGACAACACCTTTTCTCTCTTCGACAGCGCATATCTTTTTTTTCGAAAATGGAGCATATTAAAACAAAATCGAAGACAAACACTACTGGTTGGCATTTAGAAGAATACTCTCCAATTGCTTGAACAGAAATACTTCTTCACATCGAATAAATGGAAAAAAACATATTTTTTTAATTCACTGATTTTATAGAAGAACAATTTTGCAAATAAAAAAATAAAAATAAACATATCGAATAGTTTAAATAAAGATTGATTTTTTGTTGTAAATAAACGTGCCTATCAGTTTTATTCGACCTGCATTTCGCATGGCCAGCAAATTGTACAACATTTTCAATTTGGTCGCGCCGTATGTTTTAGCATCCTTGTTGTTATTATTTTATATTTTTTATTAGCATAAAGGAAAGTTAAAATCTGACAATAAAAAAGATATAATCAAAAATGGTTGTAACCTTTTTTAAAATAATGATAAAATATATTTACGAAGTTGGCAGCGAATTCTATCAAAGCTATTTCGCGCATCCGACAAACTACTCGAAGCGGAGGAAAATTTCTTCTTATTTCACGTACAGAGTTACGCATTTGGGCGATGCTAGTCCCTAAGAGATTAGTTCTCAGAACATGCAATAGTAATACCGAATTAATGTAATCGTAAATAATACAAAAGGTGTATACAATGTAGCTCTGGAAAATGCAATTCTGAAATCTATAATTGTAAAAATCGTAAAATATTACATTAAATAAGGCAACTCGATCACCTTATGTATAAATGTTTCTTCTACACAACATAATTAAAATTATATGGAAGAGTAAATATTATGTACCTGTTTCATGAGAAAAGACATAATTTAATTAACCGATTTTCATCATATGTCAATACATACTTCAATCAAATGTCGAAAAAGTCTAATGACTTACATACATCAATTGTATTAGATTGTAACGTTTTTAGGCCAGAGTAGAAATGTCAATCGTTCAGTTCATTACTCAGACATGTTCAAATTACCCATATTGAGATAATCGGAAAAGAAATATTCATATGGTCACCATAAATCTAAGATTATTGTACCCGAGTTGTACACATTTTAAAAGTAGGTGTTTAAGAATTAGGCACTTTACTATAGTCAGTAGAAGGATATTTAGAAATATCCGTTTACTTACCCATAAGTATCAACATTTTGTTTAATTCTTTAGAAGATTAGAAGTGCATGCCTTTGAGCACAAATCCATAAATCTATTGAAAAATAAATTATGAAATTAACCGTACTGAGACTCTAACTCGTAAGCACCGAAACCGAAGCCAACAACGTGACCACTCGACTAAATTACACAATTTAAACATTCAATAGTATTGAAGTTATACACCAATATTTTTCGGTTATCCTGGGATGAATAATGTTTCAATAATTAAAATCTTTTTAATTTCTCTATCGTTTTGGATATAAGAGTACGTGACATAAATCACGACGACTTTCTGAAGCAAGACTGTGCAATAATTTATTTTACATTGCTTTATTTGATGCCCTCGCAATTTTTCCGGTTTCAAGTTTCATCGACGAGATATCGGTCACGGCGAGCTCAGAGAGGAGTTCATCGACTCGTCAGACCGCGCAATACATCGCCCCGGGGTTGCAGGGTAGCGTGACACGCCACGAATTAATCACAACCCCCAGAGATCGTAGGCCAGCTGCCCCTACGTGGACGAGACGGAGGGTGGTTCCCGTGCAGGGGGGACTTCCTCTCTCCATGCCCAGAGCCACAATCCTAGACTTCAAATGAACGAGGACAGCTAGTATAGAATCACGGCTGCGATACAAATCACTGAAAGCATTTTAAAATATGTATCCATTCTCCTGATTTTGACATATTAATATTTCTTATAACAAACACCCCTGTAACCGATTAAATATTGAAACATTTTACCGCTATAATAAAAGACAGAAAGAAACTGATATGTTAAAGATATCATGTGTTGAACGTAATTTAAAAAAAACCGTTCAAATTGTGTATATGCTATTCTCTACCCATTGCATTTAACGTGCATGGTCATTTTTTTGTCAGTTTAAAGTGAATAAACAATATAAAATACATATTTAATGAGATAAAAGATAACAAATTATTTAGTTCCACAAGAATCATACATTATATTGACGTGTCAAACTACATTTTCGGATTTCAGCGTGATTACGAAATAGCTATAAATTTTACATAATTTTTGTGTAACTTCATATTTTGCCGTTTTTACCTTATATCTGTGATCTGTGATCTATATCTGTGATCTGTGATCAACCGAGTAAATGATAATTCAATCAGAAAAACTATTTATTATCACCTACTACCATATTATATCGTTATTTAAACTAGTTTTTCTTCTTTCTGTTAACATACTGTTGACAAAGAACATTCTCTTTTGAAAACTCCATGTCTTATATTTTAAAAATCAAGCCTGCAGCCCTACCATTAATATATAATGAATCACTGAATCATGATAATAGAATTAAAATTAATTCCTTAGTCAATCTCTTTAAAGTGATCACGTTTAAAAATACAACATTTCGTACGTTTTTAGGAAATTGATTCCGCGAATACACAATCTATCTTTCCCGCTCATAAGAAAATATTGAGAGTACGTTTCCCCTTGTTTATTTACTGTTTCCAGGCTTTGTCGCACTCTAAATAAGAATTTACTGATTTCGTCTCTTTACAGAATCTTTTTATATTCTTAACGCTCGTGTTGCCAGTGATCGCATAGTAAAATCAATACTCGACAGAGTTTAATGGAATATTCTCTCTTCTTAATGTATCACTTATTTCCAATCGCTGAAGCAAAATGTTTATATTGTACATTTTAACAAAATCTTTAACGCTGAATTACGGCCGTTAAAAAGTATTTTAAAATAACTGGTGGATAAATACCCAAAGAGGACTTTCTTTTGAAAGATAAAAAAAATAGGTATTGACTGCTGACATTATATTTTCTGGAAAAAGTCATAATCAAAAGTCAAACGCTAACCAATCGATATATCGGGTGGTTTTTTAAATACTTGGAAACAGAAAACAATACTTCTTATATGGGTATATTAAGCGAAAAATATTAGTACCTACATATTATGATATACCTCAGAGATTGAATTGATGGCTACCGCTGTTTACCATATGTATTCATAAATTATTTAAAAAAAAATATTAAACATTCTTGTATTTTTCTGAGAGCTTCTTGAAAATTGTACATTTGAATGATTGTCGGAATCTCCATTAAAACAAATACATTATATATGAAAGAATGAAATGTCGAAGCCGTATATTGTAAGTACAATTACATTTCAATAACAATAAGGGAATATTCAATGTATGTACAAGATTTTGTTAATTTCACATATCTTTGCAAAACGTGTTACATGAATACGGTGTAAGTTCGGAATTCAAGACCTTTGATAATGACCCCTACATATAATGGCATCTCATAAACCTACATTTTTGTGTCTAGGAATGTATATTGATCGATACAAAACAGTGTCCTTTCCTGAAGCTGAAATATACATGTTCGCAGTCTGAAGATGACTACGTTGCAGTGACCATAATAGTAAGTATAGCTACGATAATTATTGTATATTTAACCTCTAGCACAAAAAGCAAATAACGGTTAACGTGGTGATCTGTTGCATTATACATATAGTCAAATATCAAAATTATGGACATGATCTTTGAGGAAACATCTAAAACAAAATTTATATCACAGTTGTTGATATCAGGTTTTCGAGTCGGAACTAAACTGAAAACCGGAAAAATCGTTATTTTTGTCGGAACGAAAACCGAAATCGAACAGAAAAAATATAGGTTTTTTGGTTCGGTACCTACGTGTTCGTAAGCACTCACAAAGAAAACATTCACGATCGTGTGACGCATCTCGACATAACTCTCATAATGTATGATATCTTATTTTAAAAATGCATGGCTGTGACCTTACGGCGTAGTATAACCATTGGTTTCGGAGTGTGGCGCCGGGCTATCATTCTTTTTTTATCGTTTTTCTGACTGGGGAGGGTCGCGATCTTCACCTAAAAGTAGCATTAAATTTTCTAAATTATTTATATTTTTTTTGGTAGAAATAAAAATATTTAAAAATTAATCACTCGTAGCTGAACCGAAAACGGAAAAACCATATGTTTTTACTTGAACCGGAACGAGAACCGAAATAAAAAAATAACGGTTCGAAGCCCTGGTTTTTATTGTTTAATCTTCAAATTTTAAATTTGATTATCATTTCAGGACTAATTCCGTTCGTTAGATGTTTTCAACAGAAATAAAACAACAGTAAATTGAATAAAATGAAGTTTTTTAAAAGCCTACGAAAGCGGAAATTTAATGTAGTACGATACACATTTAATGACAAATACAAAAAAAATCCTAATGAACCTACACATTATACTTCGCGGTGGGTAAGTAAGAAACGAAGTAGACCATAAGTTCAATAAACAACTTTCATTCATTCGTCGAGTTTCCCCGCACATCAAAAGCAGTCGCGAAAAGTCTTACGTAGAGAGAATCGGGAGGCCGAAAATGAAAACTTTTTCACTCGTTTCCATCGGCGTAGGCTAATTTTGTTTTTAATTGTATAAAAAAATCTCGTTAGGCTTTAATTGAGACTTCTCCGAGCGTAATTACAGGATGAAATTTCTAACGAAAACATTCAATAGAAATAGCATTGAATAAATAAATATAAAACTGAACGGACTAAATACTCGAAATTCGTCACGTTGATCCATGAATGGGAACTAATTTAAGAAACATCTGCTAATTACTCCTTTTGACACCTGGCCGTAATTAAAATCTGATTGAAGTATTAAATTTAATAAAAATCATTTAAGTAATTAAAGAAATAACCGATTATTAGTTTATTAAAATACACCTGACAATAAACCAATTTTTCAATAATAATAATAATAAAGTAAATGATGTGAACTTTTATCAAGATTCACAAACCTTTCGCAAAAAATATTCTATTCATTAATTGAATTGTTGATATTTTGCATATTTCCATGTTTTTCGTCACTAACGACCCAAATTTCGCCTTCAGCATCTTCAGGCATTCGAGTACACGAATGAACTCGAAAATCAGTTCTCTTCAAAACAATTACTGTTGATATTATACATTAAAAGTTCACATTGAAAGTGGAAATTGTTTACAAAACCTTCTTACGTGTGACAAAATAATAAATAAGTGTGGATGTCGAACATGCAAAGAGGTTTAAATGGTTAAATATTTGATTATTTTACTACGATTATAGGTATTGAATTACGTTAAATATTGCTTTGGGTAAAGAGATTTTATAAATTTGTATTATTTTTTTATTATCGACATGACAATAGACACGGTAGATGCTAGACTAGAAAAAGGGATAATGATGATCCCAAAACCCAACCGTTTAGTATCAATGTGGAAATTGCGGATGCAGGGCGGATATGACCATGTTAATACATCGTTAGTTACATAGATAAAAAGTTATTGCCATTTAAACGATTTTCTTAATAAGGTATCGAAGTCAAATTTAAGACCCAAAATAAATTATATATGAAACATTATAAACTTTTCTAACTGAACACAATATTTCACAATAAGCTCTTTTTTAATTAAACTTTGAAAATAGAGCATATGGATTTTTAATGGAACTTATCTCAAAAATCTACGAAAACTGCGTGTTACTCAATCGCTCAACCTCCATTTTTTGGAGAGAGTAAGGATAGAATGGGTTAAGACAGAGCTAGTGGTTCGTCTATCGCTCTCGCTACTCCCCATTTCTAAGATCGGATGGATGGGAGAAATTATACATTCACATTAGCCATTGCGATTCGAAACCGTAAGCACAGCAACCGAGCCAACGACGATGTACAGTTCGGCTACAAGCCTAGTCAATTTAATTTAATTACTGGAGCTTAATCTGAAAAACATTAATACCGAATACATAAACGTACAAAAAATGCCTTTACACATTTAGTCGGTTTCCATAAAACATTGGAAAGAAATTTTGCTAATAAAAATAAAACAAAAAAATTATTATTTAGTTTACAAATATGGAATAATTTGCATCAAGTTTTAATAAGTTCACAATACAACTTGTAAAAAATAAAACAAATATAAAACATATTCATTAAATAATAAAACGATTTGGTTTTCTCCCACTGTCGATATAGAAATAGACTTAGATAGTTGATGTTCCAATTTCAAACAGCGCGACAGTAACGAGTCCGCATCTAGTCGTCCTTTGAGTATTCAAAAATGGAACGGGAGAATTGAATTGAAGGCGGAAGCGACGTCATCACCTCGATGAGCGAGGAAAATTTTCGCACGGATTTCTTCGGACAGCTAGTGCAAATCACTTCCTTTATGAGTTGGAAGAAAGTGACTAAAGTCCATTTTTTAAACATATTAAAAGACAGATAAAATACAGAGCATATCATACAATAAATATTACCAGCTTCTAGTGTAGGACTCGATATAGCTATCCTGGGTTCAGATATTGGCCTACACATAACGTCAATTGTTGAAATCATTAAATCGAAACATCAAAAATTAGATTAAGATGATGATAATCATCAACTTGTGCCCATAGACAATAACCAGACAAAAAAGTCTTGTTATAACGTTATTTAATGCAAAAAGGAAATGAAGGGAGCCCTACTTCTCCGCTGAATAATTGTGCTGATTCAATTCAGAATTTATTATTATACTGGCTTTTATATAAAATGTATTTTGTAATATAAATATTCAATATCATGTGTTATTCGCTTAACCGCTTCCCGGGTGAATACGCAAATATGCGTGAAAAAAAATGTACGATTTCGAACGATCACGCAAATACGCGTGATTCTCCATACAAGCAAAAATCATGATTTTAAAGATGACGTAAAATTCCGGGCAATCGCGCAATACACATGAATAATATTTGAACCATTTTGAACCAGAAAAAACACTTTTCAATATTTACGCAATAGTTTTATTTGTAATAATTATATTTATATAGTTATAAACAATATTTGTTAAAAAAATCTTCGAAGGGTTAAAAAAAATATATTTTTTGTGATCATTTGATGAAATGCTATAAATTAATGGCATAAAATAAACACATATTTTTTTAACAGATTGTTGCAAACAAAATCGTCCGGGAAGCGTTTAATTGTGTCAAAATAACTTAGTCTTACCATGTTTGCTACCAATGAGAAGAATATGAAAGTCTTGAAACATCTCAAAAGAAAATGTTTAACGAAAACTGATTTTATTTATGTGTATTGCTCAAATAAGATTGAATAAGTTTACGATAGCGTGAAGCCGAAATATCTGTCGAATAATCTAACCAATAAAATTTTGCAGAACTGAATACTTTTGATTTTTTTTTCCTATTTGAATTGCCCAAACTCGCTCTTCGGAGAGTACGGAAAGGATGCAGCCAGGAAAGGGTATTTAGCTTATCGCTCGCTTTATCTTAAGGTCTATTTTTCTGGTTAAGGTTTGGTGGAAAAGGAGAAAGCATTACAGACATCCATGCGATTTGAATAGATATTAATCAATTGAAAAGTCAATTTATGAATGTTTTCATTCGAGAATTCGAGTTCTTGGGTCTGCAACTGAGTTGAGAACAAAAGTCTCATAGCATTGATAAATCGGCTATGATAACGGCATTAAATTTTCTCATTTGATATAATCAGGTGTTAATAGTGTCAAATATTAATAACCCGTTCAATTATTACATCCGCGGGTGCAAAAGTCGCACAGTGACCAACAAGCCGCGTTAATTTAATTTACGGCGGCAATCTTAGCCGCAAAGAGACGGACGGGGATTCTTGCCCGACTGACGCCTAATTTATAATTGGATAATTGGGCGTCACTTCAGCCCAGTCTCCCCTTCACCACCCCACGCGAACGGGTTCGACTTCCCTGCACACGCATCTCCCGACGAATTCGTCTTGTTGACGTTCCGTGGGTAAGGGCGCGAAAATGTAGTGGAAATATTTAATTGCGATTTAAAGTGTAATTGAGTCTTCAATTATAACCTTCGTCCCTAATTGACACCATAAACACATAATGCGTTAAGCACACAAAAATGTAGCTACATATTTTTACCAATTAATATTCCAATGTTTCGTATGTGGTAAGTGTCGTAGATGATCGCAGAAGCAATCACTCTTTGTAAGTACATATAAGCATCAAACATTCTTTCCAAAATCGTACTTAATAACGCGAGACAGTAATTAAAGACTAACGGTTGATTATTAGTGACCAAAACCCCCAATTTACGCGAAATATTATGGATTACACAAAAAACGTGTACATTAGTATGAATTCCATAAAAAAATTGAAGGATAGGTTCCAGGATATCCAAAATAATGTCGACTGAAGCAATTAAGAAAATAAGAATCACATAAAATAATTTTAAAGAAAGTTGCTTTTTTTTTAAATTAACCACAATTTGTCTTTTACTACCTCCTAATCTATATAACGATCAGGATCGTTTTCGCTCATTACGAGCATTATCAACTGATGATGATGCTCGTAATAAGTGAAACCTGTCCTGATCATTATAAAAATGTGGAAGTAGTACAAATAAAATCTGTTTTATTTTTAAAATATATCACCTTTCCAACAACTTAAAAGTGAACATTGATGTATTGTTTGTTTTGAAGAAGTCATTGTTTTCTATTTGGTTTAAGGTGATAGTAATAAAATATGTATTTACATCACAGTATTTTATTTAAATAATCAGTGATAGTTTTTCGTCAAAAATCTGTACAATAAATCGTGGCACAAATTGGTGATTGATACTCGTATGTTGGGAAGGTATAATATTTTATCAAATACTTATCCTTTAAGCTGCATAATATTAAAATATAAAATTACTATATTTTTCATCGATTTGCTTATCATTTTACATTTTCCTCGATTCTAAATATCATTTGAATATATGTCTTATTGGTTAATTAAAATCAATTCGATAGCAAAATAGTTACTTCAACCCTAAATTTTGTTTCGGCACTCTGTCGCTACAGCATCATTAGAATTTGCGATAGTTATATAGGATTCTATACTTTACTCCTGTGTGCGTTAAACACACAATTACTTCAAATGGGACGCGATGACTAATTAAAACCACACGATCTGACACACGATCGAAAAGCAACGGTCACACGACTATAATATATAAGTGATATAACTGCGGGAATAACATAATGCTTCTGACAACTAATAGATTACTCAAGTCGAATAAGAAGTTTAATAATACAATACAACATGTAGTATGAAAATGTTAACTATCGTGAGTGCATTCGTTCGCCAAATTGGAAATCTTTTCTTTCTGCATCTTGTGAAGACGAAAACAAAATTTATTTTACTTTATGCATTTTGAATATGAATGAATAATGTCACCATGTAAAATATTACTGGCAAACTTTAATACTACATAAAAGGTTAATGTGTGTTTAAAAAAATAGCTTCAACAGAGTTTTTTGACTCACACCCGAATAAAAATATTAACTAAATGTCAACACTGACGCAACTGTCTTCGCTCACGATATAATATCGTGAAAATTTCGAAGGTAGTATAGCGAACTGCCAAAAATCAATGGAGATACGTGACCGGGCAATAGACATTCTCAGCACAAAAGAATCCTCAAGGAAATCAATCGGGAAAGCTTTCCCGCATTATCCGTAAACAAAAGTTACCCACAATCTATCACTCCAAAGTAACTGCTGTATCACAGATAAAAAATCTCATATATTACGCGATAATTTGTTGCTTTACTGACATCTTCGTTTCCTTTAACAGCTATATTAATCGAGTTCCTATGATCAATTTTCACCTAAATTATTTTACGAAAAGCAACAATTTAAGTCACTTTTAAATTCGCTTCCACATAGTTACCGCCAAATCCATAGAAAACACTTCTAAGGTGTTAACTGTCAATTCTTGGTGGAAAGGCATTATATTTTAAAAAATAAAACACAATTGTACTATTTCCACATACGATCAGGACGATAATGCTTGTGATGAGTGAAACCGGTTCTGATCATTTCAAACATGTGGAAATATTATAAACAAATTGTGTTGTATTTTTTAAAAAACAAGTTAAGTGCTTGTCATTTCGAAGAAAATCAAATAAGCAAAGTACGCAACAGGTATATGTATTTCTACATTCTTCTAACTATGTATATGTATGACCTCCACACTCTCTCTCTCGCCTTCTATTAACTCTTCACAATTAAAAGGATAGCGTTCCGAATTTTCATCAACTTTTAATTACATAATAACCAAAAATATTTGAGGATTATAAGGTAGAAATTAAAAACGTTGTTATTCCACTTGTTGTGTAATGCTTACTATTTATTTTCAGCGTTATGTTCCTACTCCCAGTTACAAGTGATTTGATACCCTTTGTCACATGCATGTTCATAAATTAAAAACATAATCGTATATCAGTAATTCGAACCACCGTTTTGAAATTCTTGGAAGGAATTTTATTGTTTATTCTGTTATTGATAAAGTTATGTTACTTATCAAATTTAACAAATGTGAAATAAGGTATGAATGAGTTTTATTGCAACAAATTTAAATGAAAGTGTAAATTTAAAAACGATATTATTTTATTTTACAAAAAAGATCTCTTTCATTGGAAGAGAAGAACATATTCACGTACGATTTTAAAACACAACAATTGATCTGCGTGATGAGTTTGTCGTCGGGGCTCGGAGTGTTAAAAAGGTGTGACACGTGTTTCTAGTCTTTGAGAAGCATCTTAAAACAATATATATCATAAAAAATCGACCATAAGGTGATTCTCAAAGGTGCGAAGCACGTGACACACCTAATTACACAAGTGAAATATCAAAGTCAACACATTTTAAATATAAATTTAAATAAAAAATATTCCACGTTTTTTGCATTGCATGCAAAGGTGATATATTTGAAATGCATGCAAATAAATCAAAAAGACGATAAAATTGCATACTAACAATTCATTCATTGACGTTTGTGCATGACAGGAATCTTTCTGCGCCAATTTGTAAATAAAAAAGAGTATAAAAAAAACTGTTTCATTCACAGGCGATACACAGAGCTTTTACAAAGGAAGACGTGAAATTGACACTTGACAGCTGAGGCGATCGCGTGCGACGTTGTGTATGACAAACCCGTATTGCGGCGCGACAACGCTAAAAGGACCGTAGCGCCACACCGCGTTTAAGCGTGAAATTAGCCGTGAAGGTAAGCGATTTATAATTAGGTTCCATGATTATACTTTGTTTCGACGAACATTAACATTCAAAAAGGCGAAAAATCAATGTTATTGATTTTCTAAAAAAAATATTGTTGATTGTCTGCGCATTTTCGGCGATAACTTTAGGTTGTCGCATTAATAATTATAATTAATTGTAAACATATCGACAGAGTTTATGATGAAGTATTTATACGGGACTCGTTCAACGAGACTGGTTGTAAATCTGTTTTTTAGTTTCTTTTTTCAAAGACGGTAATCATATAAGTATGGTATTAGTATCAGTAGGTACTGTCGCTCTCTCTATGGTTCATTTACAGGGTCTGATAAGGTGGACCAGAAGGAATCAAAACATCACAAATATCTATATCTTAAAACTTAAATGATTGATTGTTTCTGATTTCAACGGCCGCCAGCAGGAAATGTTTAAAAAGCACAGTTACACACAAAAATATGTTATGCTATATTTTTTTTACAATTAAATGGATGTATTGCAAAAAAAACTTAATATAAGGAACTGTATAGTATGGGAAGAAAATACAACTTTATGAAATGTATTCTAGTTTCGTTTAAATACTCAATAACAGGACGACCTGGGAAAGTGCACATAAATGAATGCAAAGGACAAAGTTGTAAGAGGATTGATGCGTTCATACAGCGCAGAATGTGAATCTCCACGCTGCATTGTAGAAGTTTAATGTAGTTTATATTATACATAAATGACCGATAGTATAATATACTCAGCCACTGCCAAATTGACAGGGCTAGTATCAAAATGAGAAAATATTGAAAGAATCCGTTATATCGTCCGTCGCGAACATATGCAATACATTTAAAAAAATAAAACACAATTCATTTGTACTACTTCCACATGTTTATAATGATCAGGACCGGTTTCGCTCATCACGAGCAATATCAACTGTGTGTCACGAGCATTATGAATTGTGTTTAATTTTTTAAAATATAATGTATTTCCACAAAGAATTGACAGTTAACACCTTAAAAATATTCAATACACGTAAAAGATGATGGAAATCATTTAACATGAAACCGTACACAACAAAAAATTGTTTGCGTTAAAGAACTATTTGAAAAAGAAGTTAACAAAAAACGAACCAATGTTTCTCGTGCCGTTATAGTTAAGAAAGTATTTTCTTAACAATTTTAAATTTCGTTCACTATGTACAAAAATACATCTGGTTTATTTTAAACATTTTCCAAAGATATTTTATTCACTGGTCACCGAAGAGTGGTAGCTACCGCAAATAGCATGACACACTGTTGACTGTCGACCAATAGTATAAGAACTACTCTTAATGAGTGAGTGCTAAGTTATACTTCAAGGGTTAGACGAATTTCTTAAAAATGTTGCGTGGAGAATTTTCAACAGCCATTAATCGTTCAAATATACGCTGTTAAATAGTTCTTCATTTAATTCAAAATTGCCTTAGCTAAAAATTTTACCAAATTTGAATTATTGAGATTTTGTACGCTTCCATGTATTTTATCACTAACGACCCGGGTTTCACCTTTCGGCATCTTCATGCATTCGAGCGCACGAATGGACTCGAACTGACTGTCTTAAATTATAAAAAATTTACATCGAAGAACGCAATACTTTTTTTTCTTCCGTAATAAATATAATGCGAATTTGAATATTTAAAATAACAAAAACAACTCTGTCATTTAAGCAGTCTTCTCCAAGCGAAAAATTAATTAACCGTCTTTTGGTATGCAAATAAAAATGATAATTAGTACTTCATTAAACAAGAGCCTAAGATTTTGCATACTTTGCGGCGTTTATTTTCCAAGTGCTTGCCTACATTCTTTGTAATAGGTGCTGAATTTATATTCGATATTATAAAAGATTAGTGCATCCAAATCTTATAGCAACACGTTTATTATGAATTTAAAGATGGTAAAAAACTAACAAAAATCGATTTCGATTTACAGTCGACATAATTTGATGTGACATGAAAATAATGAATCTTATATGTGTCACTTGATTACCTTATGCTCCACATTAGAAAGAGAGAAGAAAAAAGAGATTAATACGAAAAATACTTTTCGTAGTCAGCAGTAGAGATAAACTTCATCACATAAATGCATTCTGAATAATGCTAGGGAGAATAAATACACCTTACAACAAGAATGTCCAACCGGTCGATCCCAAAGCAAAATTTGGTCGATCCCGAAAACTTCCGTGAGTTTTGAAAAAAGTGTATTATTTTATAAAAATATATTTACAGCTAACGATGAATAATAAAATCCCGGCGATCGGACTATTCGGCTTGACTTGATTCGTGCTTAGTGGTTATCAACCAGATTATCTGCAGATTGCCAACATACACAAAGTCAAAACTGCATAATTTCTTTGTTATTTTTTTTTTACTCCCTCAAAAATGAAATATATGTTATGTATGTATATATATAATAAAAATAATAATATGTTAAAAATATACGAAAATACTAAATTTTAATTATTTTGTTAGCACATACTAATCTAATAATATTTTGCATTTAAAATAAACATTTTTTAAGTTTACAGGAAGGAAAAAACCTTAAATAAGATTTCCTATAAGAATCATGTTAGAAGTCGATCCCGAGAAACTTTTAAATTGAAAAGTAGCTCCCAAGGCAAAAAAGGTTGGGCACCCTTGCCTTACAACAGCCAATTTTTATTATTCCAACCTAATTTTTAGACTAACTCTTACGGAAGAAAAGTAAGTATGTACATATAATATCGAAAATCTTTAACATCGATATTTCAAATTACATGTAAATATGTATGTTAATATTAAATTATATTTTCTCCGTTTATCACCAGGTTAAGCAAGCCCTAGCGATGAGAGCATTTATTAATTAAAACCTCTGCCATCGTATTCAAAATAATATGAAATATGCCATTCAACAACATAAAAGCTTTTACGTATTATGTTTACGTGAGTGGAAATCACAATCCTGCGTTGGAATATGTATATTATTTGCACAAATATTTATATGCATAAAATGACTAGCATTTAAATCAAACTATAAACATAATATATTTAAGTGAGATATCACGATAATTAAAAGGGTGAAAATCATCGAAGCACAAATCACATTTTGATGTTTTATTTAACTATAGTCATACAATATATTATCTATTATTATATCTCTAATATATAGCACAAAATACATGTAGAAATCTGTATGTTTGTATGTCTGTCGGTCACAACAACTCCTCCGAAACGGCGTAAATTAGCGACGTGCTATTTTCACAAGTCATTTAACTGCAATTGTTAGTTCAACTGCGCTATTTTCAACATTTAACTTTTAACCTAAGACTGAAAACGCTATATTTTTGACGTCTCAATGAAAAGCAACAGAACAACAATAGAAAATAGTTACTTAGCAACCGCTCCATACTTAAATAATCTGTCATGTCATAACTACTCAATCTGTATTGAATTTCCTTAACGACTATAAATATGCTACAATATGAATGTCACAAATAATAACTTTTCATGCGAATCGCAAAATTTTAAAAAGAGATTGAGCGGAAAATTATTCATCATTTAAAATTATAAAACTTAAAACAGTGAAATCCTCTTTTCCTGGGTTTTACAAGAAGTATGTCAGAAAGGAAAAGGAAAGTGTTAAATTAACTAATACAAGCGACCCCTATCTTGAGCGAAGTCCGGTAAAAGATACTAGTAATATATATATATATATATATATATATATATATACATCAACTAATGTCTCTTCAAACATGTTGATGTATCGTTTAAAGTTTAAATCACGATTTTTATATAAGGAATTAAAAAGAATGTTGGGACATCTCTTATTAGTTCATGACACCAATATTATTCAGAAAACGAGTAAAAAATACTGATAAGGTATGTTTTCATTTAAGAGGGAGTTAATATAGAATAGTTATGTATCAAAACAATACACCTATTATGTATTCCAATCATCCCGCTCTTTCCAGTGCAGTAGATCAATAATTGAAAAATACAAAATAAATCAAGATTTAAATAATATCTATTACAGTTTTACTGACAATTTCATCGGTTGAAAATTGACAGTCATAAAAGTGGTAAATGAAGCCAGTACGACAAAAATGACTTATAATATAATATAACAAAAAAATATTGCAGTTGAGCAATCGGAAACCAAATACACAGTACGTAAAATATATTTATTTTAGCTGTATCTTTCTGCAAAAATACAAAATAATCCTGACCATTATGGATTTCAAATGAACACTTCGTTATTTCAAAAGATATTGAAAAGTCTTCATCATCAGATGTGCACCGCTCGTGCACAATTTATCAAAAGTGACTTAAGCCTTATTCTGCGTTTAGCTGAAAAAATATTCAACGATTTTTTTAATTTAAGACATCGACTGAGGGTGCTTGATGGTATTTCAATATCAAATTTTAATTATTGAGATTTTGTACATGTCCATGTATTTTGTCACTAATGACCCGGGTTTCGCCTTTCGGCATATTCAGGCATTCGAGCACACGAATGGACTCGAATCGACATTCGAATTGGTCAATTCGAGTGCATTCGTGTGCTTGAATGCCTGAAGATGTCGAAAGGCGAAACCCGAGTCGTTGGTGACAAAATACATGGAAATGTACAAAATCTCAATAATTAAAATTCAACGAATTATCAAGACTCACTCACACAAGACCAGGAGACCAACTTCCCTTCATGATTAAATTTTTCAACTGATACTTTATTAATATAATTTAAGACATCGACTGAGGGTGCTTGATGGAATTTCAATATCAAATTTGGATTATTGAGATTTTGTACACTTCCATGTATTTTGTCACCAACGACCCGGGTTTCGCCTAGAAGAAGTTGGAAAACGGCAATTCGCCACTCTGTCAATGTGTTGTTTACAAAATAAGGATTAAGACGATTCTCGAAATGTTAACTCAGGTATCAGTGTGGCTCACAGACGTATAATATTTTACCTCATAAATAATATTTGTCGTATTTGTATCTTCTATATAAACGTTAGACACTGTTTACTGTCTGTCAGTTCGAGTCCATTCTTGTGCTCGAATGCCTGAAGATGCCGAAAGGCGAAACCCGGGTCGTTAGTGACAAAATACATGGAAGTGTACAAAATCTCAATAATCCAAATTTGATACTTTATTAATTTATAATCAGTTGACGACTCTTTATTGTTTGGCAAAACCGGTCGTCCTGGTATTACCAATTAAAACTTACGGAATATAAAACTAATATTTTTTTATTATATTTATCTTTACGACCTTGAAATATTAATGTGCGCGCAATCGTTTGCTGGAATTCTGTATCTATTTAGTATCAATTATCTTAGAATATAGCGGATAATTGTGCTCAGCGAAATTGACGCATGGGTAAATTATATTCAGTGAACATGCATGCGCTCAACTGTGCTGTCCGCTCATTGTGAATCCTTCATTTCATTCATGATACCATGTCGATGGGGCTCAATAAATAGGTACGCCATTTCACAGAAATTAACAATTAATACTAAAAGAACTAACGAAACACTCAGACGCTTTCTACAAACAAGTCGTACAGCATTGATTATAGCGCAATATGAATCGTGAACATTAAAAAAATCGATGTAAAAGAATTACAAGTGGAACAATAATGAAAATCAACACGCGATCCTAGTACTAAGTGGCCACCAAATTTTATTTAATAACCGTCGAATATTTTTTGGCGAAACCAAATTATTACAATGTACAAGAGGTGTCACGAAAAACATGCAGATTTCGACTTACGTACTTCAGTTTGAAATGATTAGTTATATCAATTCTGTGAATTGGTTTTCATTTCCAATTTACATAGAGCTCTCCGTCATCTTCGATTGAGATGTAAATTTAATGGAAGCGCAAGGAAATGTTAAAAAGAAAATACTGAGATTATCGTATTTAACTAGCGATATTCTTTTAAATTCAATCGCAATGCGAGCTCTAAGATTCCGAAATCAGAACGAAGACTATTTGCTAATGTAAATCTTAACTATTTTTAAGGTGTTAACTGTCAATTCTTGGTGGATATATTTCAAAAATAAAACACAATGTTTGTACTACTTCCACACCTTTAAAATAGTGTTTTATTTTTAAAATAAATCTTAAATGCGAAATAATTATTACTTTTCAAATTGATTCAATAAATAAATATTAAACCGATATAAAATAAATAAAACCTTTGAATTGTGTGCTTCTCTTGTATATTTCGTGCGTGTATTGTAATTACAATATCGCCTAGTCAAAGCGATACGCCTTTAACGCTTGATTGAATTTCTTGATAGAACTCTATTATTTTAAGGTAGAAAAATCGTGTAATATAGTTAGCATCACATCATCGATAGAGCTAGTTCTGGCGATGGCATGATGCCGAAATATCTATCGATTATTTTACATAGTGCTGTTGAACTAAATGTTTTGCTATTGTTTACCTTATTGTAAGAAAGTTGTTTGCGGAGTGGCGAGCTTAATACTAGGCTAGCGATACGAGTTAACCAGTCAAGGGCATAAAGCTTACATGGTTGGATTTGCTATTTTGTTCACAATATACAAAGACAGTCTACCCGGCCGTATTAATTAATAATACGAACCTCTCGCCCATCCAGCAGCCGGCTCCGGTGACCCGATGACCCGAGTCCGGCCGCGTCTATTCACTAGACATCGCCGACTGAACCATGGGCCGATTTAGACGCGGGAAAACAATCTCCGGGCTTATTTTTACTGAAAATCGATAGCGAGTGTAGAAACATGCTATCATGAAGGGAGGAAGGAAGTCAGGTTCATAAATTCATTAGCTAAACACCGAGCGGCGAAGTAAGCAGTATCGATGACTGGGTGTAATTAATCAAACTCAGCTTTTCGGCGGGTTTATATGCGTGCGCATGTCACGTCATCTGTGTGTCGCACGACTCGTGGGGTAATTTCGGAGGACGATGGCTTGATGGTACGGGACGTGGAACCATCACTCTGAAATCTGTCTGATAAGTGTAATAATGTTGTTTATCCGCGATATTTATTCAACGAAATTTCAGCGCTGATCCTGATGAGATTCTAGGTATTAGAAAAATATGACTCGGCAGAATACGCATTCACGAGTGGAAGAATATGTTGAAGAAGATTTGTATGAAACATCATGATGAAAGAAATAATTTTATCAATGCTGTGTGTACTGGAAATGAAAAAAAAAATTCTTCGTTAAGCTCATGAAAATCTACAACAAGAAGGCACAACTTACAAGAAACCCAATAAAAATACAGCAGTAATAGTTGTATCTTTTATAGCACAAATAGATTAGTGGGAAACTGTTTTCTATACATTCGTACTTAAATCACCAAAAACTTCTAATGTTTCCAACATCGATAACTAAGTTGTTTTTTTTTTTCTAGTAAATGGGCGAACATGAATGACGCACACAAAAATATCTTCATAATGATTTTAATATTTACGAAAACGTTTTCATATTTTCAGTTTTTTTATAAGCTACCGATATTTTAATTAAATAACACGTAAGGAAAGTTCATTCCACAAAATACGTAGTAAGGTAAACGTACCAGTAGTTGACCGTTTAAGAGAATAATTCAACAAAAATAACGATTAACGTTTAGCATTAGACCGAATGATGACAAAGCAAGTGTATTCATAATGAATCAAATGTCTTAATTAATATGATAAGACAAAAATTAGAAAAGGGTGTTACATTCACCGATATCCATAACAATTCTCCTAAGAAATTCAAAATAAAATACTTAGAGCATAGGCGTTGTTTTTAAATGGCCACTATGACACCTGAATGACATATATGGTGATATGTTAGTTCCTCAATCCGACAAAAGATGGTTTCACTTGTCTGAACTCTACAATTTAGAGCAATTCCGCGTATACGTTTCTTATTTTGGGCACTTTTATTGAAAAAGGTCAACTATCCGTACATTTACCCTATATGGAAAGAACTCATTTTATTAGCCATTTCAAATGTACACAAAAGTACCTTGTCACTAGTAGAAATATAGAAAGAATTATTTCAACAAAACGTATTTCCTTTATTACGTTTACAAGCAAAAAACAAACGATTATGATTTATCGCATTCATTCGGGAACATAATTTTTTTCACAATTATCGTCACTATTGGAGTATTTACGATATTAAATCAAACACTAGTATTTCTCGTTTTAACATAATTTTTCATTATTAACGCAAGTTCTCCGAAATGGATTGGCGAATTAATACGTACTAGAATAGCAAAATCGCTTTTATCAATTAATCACTGCAAAAGCATCAATATTTGATAAGGTACTTTGTTTTGATTAGTTCACGCGAAAACAAAATCATGAACATGTATGTGCGCAAACCAGCTTTGAGGATAACTGACTGAACGGTAAATACCAAATGCAGTCATTTTAAACTATCAGTATTGGAAACTTCCGCTGCAATGCCAAATTATCAATTTTATTTCTATAATACGCTGTTACTGGACCCTGTAAATAGATCGGATCTTCCAGTGTAATTATCACTACACCAAAAGTAACTTAGCAGATATAGCAAAGTCCAATGAATCTTCTTAAAATAGTCAAATCTAATTTATGTAATCATAAAATATTTAATAAATACCAAAAAAACCTTTTGAATCGTGGGAAAAAGGAATTAATATTTTTACAGTAGGTCAATAAAACTAAAAACTAAAAAATATAAGCACACTGATAATTTATGTGTGCTTTTGTTATTTATGCGCACTACTAAAAAGCTACTTTTGTCGATTAACTCCAAAAAAAAACGCTTGAAAAAATATAACAGATGTCAAAATCTTATTTGGCTCTCCAGTAGGAGTGTGTTTTAGTTTTATACAAGTACATACTGACGAATTATTTGCAGTAAACTAATTACTATTTGAAACGTGTAAGATAATGGTTAGTTTCATTAAATATAATCGCCGTGATTAAGGAATTTACAGGAAAACGCAATTTTTATTCATCATTCAATACTAAACCTTCTCTTCTTTTTTGTAATAAAAATTGAATGCATGCACGTTCGGTCAATAATGTTGCAACTATTTAGATGAAAAAGGCAAACTTTAGCCATTTCCCGCGTAATTCCCAAGGGTTACTTCCTACAATAATGTATGCAGGCTAAAATGAAGAGCTTATAATGTACCAGCGAACGTCCCTGAGAGCCTCGCTTGTTGTGACGTTGAATCACGGTAACCACAAATCCCCTAGATTTTGTTATTAATTAGAGGTAAGCCTTAATTTTTAAGTAACCGTCGACGAGTGAACATTATTTATGAAATATTTTTAATTAAACGTTCACTAAAATTGTCAATCAAAAGAAAATAACGTAAATGAATCGAACATGTTTTCTTTGTCTACAATAGCCTGTCTATATACACAGGCGTTTCGATGCGCGATCGGGTTGTTACACAGTGAATTACGTGGACGAATTCTTTGCGAGCGTGAGGCGGCGCGGCGTAGTCCGAAAATATCAGTCGTTCTACGCCAATGGACGTATGACACTCTAAGTGAGAAGTGGCTAAAATATGCGGCGGCAAGCGCGCCACACGCCACCTCGCCACCGCACCGCCTCACGCTCGCAAAACTTCGGCCACCTAAGACGTGTTAGTGTTCTTTCAAACGCGAAAGAGTTTGTGTGACCTTCCCGTTTTAAAGTGAAATAATTATATTTGTGCGGTAAAATCCCGCAGCTCCATTAATGTAAGCATGTTGAAAATTTTGCCACTCGGTAATAATTTCTAGTAATAATCTAACGATTTGGCGATTGATGATTTTTGTTCAATCAGTTTCGGTTTTACCTATGACGTGTTTCTTTTGAGGTTATCTAAAGTAATGGGATATTTTCACACTACGGCAATTGCTAACAAGTCCAAAAAACATTGAAAAAATAAAATATGTAAGCTCGTCTATTTTTTTATTGAATCATCATTTATTTGGCTGAAATATATATCATTACATAGTAAAAAATATCAATATTTTTGGTTTCACAAGAAGAATCCAAAATGTTGATGAACTATTGTCATACAATTTAATATGTTGCTATTATACCGTAATATTCATACAATATTAGAAAAAAATACTTTTGAATTTATTCCACAAAACCCTAACAAATCACAACAAAGTAAAATTTACAGTTCAAAATTTTATTATTATTTTGAATACGAGTTCCATTTTTCGTCCAAGAATTTTGGTGACAGTACGCATAATCCACATTCAATTTCCTGCCTATTTAATAATTGACATTAAAGCTAAAAGCCAACGGCAGAGTTGCCAGATATACGTATTATACGACGGGGTTCTGTAGACATTTAAAATAACTGCGCGGGTAACCTAATAATCACTAGATATGCTATAATCAAAGTGAATGACATGCCCTATAGAGATAGACAGAACTATATCCATAAAACAACAGATATTCAATTTCAACGCCTGAATCGAAAACAATAAAGCTATCTATCGTCTTTACGTTTGAGACGTGTTTAAGAAAAGAAAGTCTGCATTTATTTAGTCAGTAACTATTTCAATTTTTGGTCAGTAACTAATTCGATGAATGGTCGGTATACACGTGGTCAGTTAATAAAATAAACGGCCATTTTTTTATATAAAACAGTCAGTTTTTTAATTAAACCTAATCTAACTTAGCATTTATTTATTTGGCAATTATTTACTGACCATTTGATATTTCTTAATGACCATTTATCGAATTAGTCACTGACCATTTATGGAATTAGATACTGCCCAAATAATTAGTTACCTTTAAGAAATACGCCATAACGATTTACAAATTATAAATGAAACTATTGATACCATATAGATTGGATATGCTTTATGGAACATTAATTTTAATTTTCATACATTCAATAAGATCCGTCAATTCAAAGCTTAATTAGAAAGACACATTCGACATTACAGCAATTTGGCTATGCGCCAGATATATTTGCATTCGTAAATAAATCACATAAGAAAAATAAACAAAGTT
The DNA here is from genome assembly GCA_022494535.1 of Himalopsyche phryganea. Taxonomy (NCBI): domain Eukaryota; kingdom Metazoa; phylum Arthropoda; class Insecta; order Trichoptera; family Rhyacophilidae; genus Himalopsyche; species Himalopsyche phryganea. Next base: position 6,551,949 of record JAGVSL010000008.1, on the reverse strand, counting down.
ATCCGAAAAATGAAGATAGCGTGATACCGAAATAGCTATCAACTACACTCTCTTGTGGAACTATAAGTATACTTTGTAATGTTTTACTTAAATTTAATGGAGTTCTACAAATGAAGAAAATTAATCTCAAACACATAATATATGCCCAAGATATAAATTAAATAATATGAGATTACAAAAAAACAACATCTGATATTTGACCCAGCCCGCAATTGAACCCGGGGCATATTGTTTCAAATTCGAAAATAACAATATGACTTAGACTCTTACTCGCGAAAATAGTTTATTGCCTAGTGTCTTACGCAAAACAGGGTTATTGCACCGATTCCGACCACAAATTAGTTACGGTGGAGTGGTTTTGACAACGAGGAAATCTCATCCTTAGGCCGCTGCCACTGTCGCTCATGCGGTTGCCCGCCATCTAAGGCGAAGGAATGATAATTTCCTCCTCAATTTAGATATACGCACAGAAATGTTACTAATTTATTTTAAGCCATTTACTACGCAGATAAGTGGGTATTTTATGTGGAAAGTGATATGTCCACAATTTTACACACATCCACGTACTATGTTTAATGCAATCATCTTCAATCCACTAATGAATGAGGGCTATCCTAAGTTCTTCCATTTCAAATATAACTCAACTATAAACTTTATTTATTATTTACTTTTAAGGTGTTAACTGTCGATTCTTTGGTGGAAAGGCATTGTATTTTAAAAAATAAAACACAATTCAGTTGTAGTACTCCCACATGTTAAAAATGATCAGGACCGGTTTCGCTCATCATGAGCATTATCATCTGATAAAAATACAAACATAACAGGGCTATTTATTAAAATTGTTAAAAATTAAGTTATATAAAACAGTTTATGAACTAAGACAAGAAATTACTGATCATCAAACAAATTATAAATATAACTTAATAAAACGCTCTACAATTAAAATGTACAGGACCTCTTACAAGTCAATAAATACTAATCTGAAATCATAAATATAGCTACATTATTATAAATAAATATGTACTAAAAGTTGAACCCAGTGCCATCGGTGCTGAAAACTTTCCGCTTTTCTTCCTTATACGCATATAGAAATTAAGGTCTGGAGCGAATTGTAAAAAACTAATAATTCCAAACTCCTAACCCAATCACTGCCTGTATTCTATTGTTTCACTGAAAATTGAGGTTGAGCCACTGGCTAACTATCAACCACCATTATAAATACAATTTAAAATACTCAGATAAGTTGAGTAACTGAGTAACAAGCAGTTCTCGTAGAAAACTCCTGTTGAGATACCACCATGAGGAGGCCATATGCTCCGCACTGGACATAAAGTAAACGAACTCAGAAAGTGGTCTGAAAGTTTCTTCTTATCGTTTATCAATTTCCCATCTGGAAAGAAAGAATATTATACTGTTCCATTGGTAAGAGATATCAAAATCATTCACTTTTGAAACAACGTTGTAAAATGATGATTGGGTATTATGTTAAAATCTATGGCAACAGGAAAAGGTCTTATATCGGTCCTCAGTGTTAAAATCAATTTTCTCAACATTAATTTGTGTAAAGGAATCACGATACACCAATTAGTATACGAGTACTTTTCATTTCTACAATAAAAGAATTATTATAGATACATACTGTGTGATTCAAATTGGTTTCATGTCTCTTACTTGTTTAAAAATAAGACAATCGTATGTAATTCGAGTGCTCTTGTTGCGATGTGCAGTATTTTTTCATGAACGAAATAAGACTCTTACGGGACTCCAAGTGGAATGCTTCAAATGGTAATAAAACACTGATATGGAATAACTTATCTTATCGTATGGCGAATCGGTAATTATACTTATTACTAGCCCCGAATGGATAAACAATAGCGAAAATCACACAAAGGTTTAACAATGCAATAGCATTTACAGCGTTTATATTATAGCAACGGATTTTAAAACGAAAATTATTCAACTTTTTGGTCATATGTCATGTTAAAGTGGCATATTATGGTGTGTCCACATCTGAGCATCTGTGCGCGCTATGGGTCATGATTTGCGCAGGTGTGGAGTTTAATGACTTGTTCTCGGGCGTGGCCACTGCTCCAGAGTTCGCGCAAACTAGTCATTAAACTCCACACCTGAGCAAATCATGACTCATAGCGGGCACAAATGCTCAGATGTGGACACACCATTACATGGTCAAATTTGTATGACATATTTTGACATAGATAAATATTACCAAGTTTACGGTTTTAAAATCATGATTATATTACCTAAATATTTAACTGGGTCCAAAAGAAAAAAAAATATTACATTCAAGGATTAATTGGTTTATATGACCGAACACCAAAATGTTTTTCCATAAAAACTCAAAATAAAAAAAGCTTATAGTTTAGTTTAATTACTGCTTAAGACAAAATATTCTTCATAATCATAAAAAAACGAGTGTTAGACAGCGGATATAAACCCAATCCCTTTTTTGCAACGATACATTGGGGTCATATAATGACGCGTAAAAAATACTTTTGTTGGTTTTTAAAAAATCGCGTAAAATATAATCAAGAATGTACGGAAAACTAAAATAGGTTCATAAATTGTGTAGATCAAGTCTTATATTTACATACTTATTAAATGAAACGAAAAAATATGTAGAAAATGCAATATAAGAGTGTGGTTTGAACGCGCCTTTAGTTCGCTCCGCCGGGGATAATTGCTCAACTTACATCAGCTGGTAAAGATACGCCGCCAGCAACAAGGTGTTTTGGGGACGTGAAGAAATAAATTAGTCTAGGGTGATTAAATCGTTTATAGTTTGTGATTTTTAACAAAGATATAGAGATTCAAAAAAATCCAGGTTCTCTGTATTACATGAGATATTCCATACGCAGTAATTGTTTTAATATAAACATACATCATGCATAAATCAGGTAAAATTATGATTACTTTCAAATTGGAGTCACTCGCTGCTTTCACCGTCGGTGAAGACATGCATGCGTTTGCAATTTTTTGAGAGGACTTGTTGAATTTTGTTCCTTCTCTTGATGAAACGCTTTTAAAAGAAATAATAGCATAAAAATGAATATGTCGATTAAAAAAAGGAGCAATGCCATCCAAAAAAAACGTGGACTGGGTGAACATTGATTAATTAAACTAATTTTGGGACATAATATAATAAAATTAAACATGCAACGATATTATCAAATACTGAGATCCGACATATTGTAAATGTACAATGTTTACATGAAATTGCTTAGTTATCTTACATTTTTTGAAGTGTTGACAACTTATCCATCTTAGTAACACTTTATCAGCGGCTTTGTTGAAATATAAAATTGGCTCATATCGGAAAAATTATGTTTATCTTGTCATCTATATCTTGCTCGTTGAACAACAATGATTATAATGTGATGTGTAAATAATGATAAAAATGATAACATAACACGATAACAGTATGTATGTACACATATAAATGAAATATATTTTTTAGGCTTTAAAAATGCAGAATACATGTAAATTAAATGATAATGACCAGAAACAGTCACGCTTAGTAAATCAGCATTTTTATTTATCCTCGTTGTTATTAATTATAATTGTAAATAGATTTTTATAGAAAAAGATCATTGTGATCTAAGACTTACATTTAACCGAGGATTAACATTTCACAATAATATACTCAAGGTCGTAGATAAGACTCAACAAAAGGCGGAAGGTGTTAATCAAATAATAGAACACCTATATGCAAATATTATGTTGAGATGAGGATTATCTTATTTATGTAAATTATGCAAGTCACCATGACAGAGGAAAGGGTATGCGCACCGCAGACAACTGTCTCTCGTGTTTTTTAAAACTGTTGTTTATGATCTTCATATAACCTATTTTTCATAGTGTTCTTCATAAGTTCCTAGTGTTCATAAGGGAGTTGAACGCCTTAGTCCTTAGCAAATAGTAAAAAGATCTAAACAATACATAACTGTAGTTTACGGGACCATCAATAAAAAATACTTCAAAATGCCGTTTGCATTTCGTCGATGTTTCAAGATGAATAATAACGATGGAATCGATAGGTAGATACTTGAAGACGATAATTAGCGCATAAGAATTGTAAATTCAAATTCCCGATTCAACTGTTAATAAATTAATCAAAAACTGTCAACATCATCGTAAGCTGTCCTCCAAGCACCACGCAGCTCTCGATCATTATGCAAAATGCTGCCGACTTCTGACTTCTTAATTGGATTTTTATATATACTTTCTTATACGAAATACATAACCAATGGATGAAACATGGTTTACATTAGAAATGAGTAAATAATATAAAAGGATGTCTCGTGTTTCATTATAAATACTTTGTAATCGGATGCATTACGTAAACTTTATGCCTAAGAAGGGTTATAAAATAAAAGAGCGCTTGTTAACTTTTTTAACACTCGTCCACGGTGTAGATGTGTAGAATCTCTTTGACTTCTTGCAAGTTTTTAACACATTTTACAATTCTTTTCAAGATCATTATAATACTTTTTATGAATACAGCTAACATATTTTAATTTTTAAAAAATGCCATATTAACTCGAGATATAATCATAATGTATAGATTAATAAATTGTAGAGTAATATCGTTCACTTTAACACCCTCACTAATATAGTATAATACTCAATAATAACTAGGTACCTAGTTGGTATTTATTTTAATCAGTTCATATTTCCATTAAAACCTAATTAAAATCTTGAAAAAACTGTATAATATATCGAAAATATGTTAACAACTTAATATAATAAACATTTATCGAGATTATTTTTCATTTTTCATAGCCATACATCGAGTTAAAAATAGTTAAAACCATAGAAAATTCATCAAAAATTGTAAACAAAGCACAAACAAATTCAAATATTCGTATAGCGGTCGTAATAATTGGGCAAATCATAAATTAAAAACTCACCCAATCATCATCAGCAAGGGCTAAAAATACAGCCTTTCAATTGCGTATTTTTTCTGGTATTTTTTTCGTAAGACACTCGATGGATATTCAGTCAGAAAAATCATCAAAAAATATTTTCGCTACACGCTGTTGCGCTGAAGGTAACAAGTGGTCGCGGTCAAGATGGCGGAACTCAAAACATTCACACGTCAAAATCAACACGGAAACGTCTATATCTAAGTTATTACAAATAAAATATTAACGAAACGAAAACACAACACCTAAATTATATAAACGAATCAATCCTTATCAAAATTTAACGAATTCCCAAACAATTTAATGCTGTAATAATAAAAACAAGACGTTTTAACGAAGCGACGCGCGGCGCGTTTTGCTCGTTCTGTCTGAAGTTGGCGTTATTTGACAGATTTGCGAAGCTTTGTAATTTATAGGTATATTTATATGTAGGTCGTATCAAGGGGAAGTTTCGAATGGGGATGGAATTTTGGAAGATGATACTCTTCTTTCTGAATGGTATTTAGCCACAATAGTTTCGAATATCTGACGTGTGTTTATCTTCAAAACATTAAATTTAATTAAGGCATTTCAGTCCGCCTGTTTTCTGATTGAGTTATATTATGATTATATATTATATATTCAATTTAGCCGCAATTAAATTTATCACAACTGAAATACTTATAAGAAAAAATATACCATTAGAATCAAATTAACAAAGGTTTCACTTGCTGGATACTGATAAAGAACATAAAAACCCATTGTACATATTTAATATAAATGTTTTATCTTTAATACACTACAACAGTGCTCCGCAACCGGTGTGCCGCAAAAAAAAGTAAACTCACACAAATCTTCGTACTTGGTACTACAATAAATGTGTCTGGATATCTGGAATACAAAGCCAAATAAATAGGATTTTTTTCCATTTAATTAAATATGTAAAAACTTATAATAAATTAAATAACCTTTAAAAATTACAAGGTAGCGTATTATTTGTTTCGTATGGTCAAAACTGCGATGAGTAAATAACCAATGGCTGTAGCAGACATGCTTTTACTCCTACTCTCTGTAGCGGACTAAGGGGTGCTGATGCTTGAGGCGCTGGGCTTTCTGGGAATGAACAAACATTGACAGATCAATGTAAAAGGGAAATGAAATTCAATTTATTGTCTTAAAATATTGATTGAATATTATTTATATAATTTCAAAATGACACCTTCCTGGATCTTGTCCCTTCCTCCTGTCCTCGGCAATGACTACACATCCAAGCATACCAATACACAGCATGAACTTTTTTATTTGAAACTGTCAAGTATTTTTTTTCATTATTTCTACTTATTTCTTTGAATTTTAATTATTTAGTATAAGAACATACATAGAAATATAATACATAATGTTTTCATAGTGGGAAAAAATTATAATGTGGTAATAAATTTACAATAGAAAGTTACTGATAATATCTTATTTTAAAAAAAAATGGATTTTTTCATATTATTATAGTACATAATATTCAACATCATTTCATTGCCTAGTAGATAATTTTCTACAGATATAATTTAATTAATTGAAGAAAAAAAAATGTAGCACATGCCGCTCAGGCCAAAACTTTTGCTATGCCAAACATTTTGGGATTAACTTATTTCTTTTCAAAAACACCAATCTTTATCCAATTGAAGAATATCGACTTTAAATTCGGTTTTATGAAGAGATATTTTAAATGGTAGTATTTTTTTTAAAGTACACATTGACCTAACCTTTTCACAAATACTGGAATAGCATAAATATTTACATTGCACATTTTTTAATTTAAAACATTTAAAAATAGAAAAAATGTGCGACAATGGGTAATACATAATATCAATTGACGGTGAACGGATGAAACCTAACAGGAAAAAAGCGAAACGGAAAAAACCGGACATGGAACAAACCGGACGCGGAAAAAAGCGGACATGGAAAAAACCGGACGCGGAAAAAAGCGGACATGGAAATAACCGGACGCGGAAAAAAGTGAACACGGAAAAAATCGGACACAGAGTAGAAAAAGTTTCACATTTAAAATATTCCCTATCGTTTCATGGTTTTCCAGCTTAAAAATTGTTTTAAATCAGATTTTTAATTTTCAATGACGTCAAATAATAATTTTCAGAAACTCAGAACGTCCGACGACGAAAGATTCATTTGTTGCGTTCTATCTTTGTTTGAAAGTGTTGAGTTGTTGATAAATTGTATCGAGACATTTATTATTTGTTATTATTCCGCGTTCGCTTTTTTCCTGTTCGGTTTTTTCCTTTCGCTTTTTTCTTAGAACTGTCAATACCTGGTTATAATTACATTGTATTACATTGAAAAACATAGATATTTAATTTAAAATGGATACATACTAAGGATAATAAAGTTAACGAGACGTATGAGAGTGCTAAAAATTGAATACCTATATTCTTATAATTTAAGACATCGACTGAGGGTGCTTGATGGAATTTCAATATCAAATTTGGATTATTGAGATTTTGTACACTTCCATGTATTTTGTCACTAACGATCCGGGTTTCGCCTTTCGGCATCTTCAGGCATTCGTGTGCTCGAATGCCTGAAGATGCCGAAAGGCGAAACCCGGGTCGTTAGTGACAAAATACATGGAAGTGTACAAAATCGCAATAATCCAAATTACCTATATTCTTACTGTATTCGTGATACTGATTTCTGAAACATGTTGTCATTTTCCGTTGCCTTATGGTCGGTATTCATCTAAGCATTTTGTGGGTGCATGGCATGCTGTGACTCATAATTTTCCCAGGTTTGTACGTTAGATGACTTGTTTGCGCGCAAGATTAAGCGCTTCGACTCCACACCTGAGCAAATTATGACTCACAGCGTGCTGTGCGCGCATAAGAAGCTGAGATGAATACCTACCATTATATGCGCTCTACTCTATTAGTCTTAACAAATTCGTTCATTATTATCAACTTCTTTCTCTCATGTTGTATTATTGTTGCGTTAAGGGACAATAAATTGCACATGCCTTTTCAAATATCGATAAAAATCCAACTCTTCGTACAATACATAATGTGTAATAAATGGCAAAACAAACAGTCCAAATAGAATACCGACTATATTTATTATTTACTACTGAAACTCTTGCATATTTGCTCATGTAATATTGCTTTACTTATTGTTAATCGAAATTGTAATTCTGTTGAAATTCGTGAAATGATTTCATGACATTTCGTCGAAGTAAAAGCGGACGCGTAAAGTTGCTCATAAAAGCGATAATGTGGCTTGTAAAGAGCAACTTTTTACGGCAATTTGCGGACGACCTTGTGTGGTCTAGTATAAAACATCAAAACAAGGTACAAAACATGGCCGTATTGCACATACTTGCCGGCAGCATGACTGGATGATATTTTGAATATTGAATGCACTCGATATTACAGGAATATTCAAAGAAAAAAACTATTACTTTTTCGCTCTACTATATGTGTGTCTCTGGTCGAGATCTGTCAAATTGTAAAGGTCCTGTCGACAGACGTCTGATGTTTTCAAGATGTTACGTTTTGTTGTAATTATTATATTTTTTTACATTTTCAATTACTTTTCCACGAACATACGCCATATGAACATAATACACTTGTATGAGTAGTTTATTGTTGCAAGTAGTTAGCGAAAAATGAAATGTTCCGTTTTATTTTAAAACTAATAAAAACTTTAATATAAAATTAAAATTGATAACTTTGTTATTCCACTTGTTTTATCACTAACATGAAGCGTTTCGCCTCTTAAAGAAGCATCTTCAGATTAACTTCAAAACGAGTCACGTTAGTGATAAAACAAGAGATACAACAAAGTTATTAATTTTAATTTTAAATTAAAAATTAATTTCACAATGTTACCGCCGAATCCATAAAAAATACTTAAAAAAAACTGTTTAAAAAAATATTTCATACAACATTGAACATAAGATTGGCTCTTAGCAGTTTCATAATGACTATTATTTCATTTCATTGCAATTGCAACCTCCTAAAAATCGTGTTTAAGTATCATATGACACACCCTGATTTGGTTTGTTAAGTTTAAGTTTTATTAGGGTCCATAACTGAGAGCGCACAGCTTTAATGGCAATGATTCTTGGTAGTCGAACCGAGTTATTGTCGTTAAAAGCAATCGTTTGCTTTAGGCTATAGCTAAAACTTAGAAAGCAGGCGCTGTTATTGGACTCGTCCGCTGGACGAGTTTATTATTGACAAAAAGGGGTGAAACCTAGAGTGGTTGAAGTTTAATTTTTATTTTGGCGGACAGTCGGCTTTCCGAAGGCTTCTGCTAAAGGGAGCTGGCCGGCATCGCTGTCATTATAAATTGTTTTTGTTTGTTTTGAAATTGGACTTAATTTAAATTAAAAATCGTTTGTTGTGTCAATTGCATTGTAACTTAAGTACATTCATGTGTTAAGTAAACGTAAATGTAGACTCAATTGTATGTGTTACTGGTAATTTTTGTGTAATAAACCACCGCATCTTCATTAATTAAATAAGAGATGAACTGGATCGATATGGTGTTTGCTTGAGATCCCAGACCTCCCAGACGGTGATAACCATTCGCCCCTCTTCGACCAGACCTTCTCACATAATACATCTTAAAATTTTCGTAATTTTAAATGAATTTTGAATATTTCAGTCTCGAATGCGGGAAACAGAACCGCAAATGCCGGTATCAATTGTACTTCTAAATAAAACGGGAATGCAAAAATTGCACTAAAATAGCGGGAAAACGTGAATTCTGGGCAGGTTGAATCAGAGTTACGTACGCTGCATAAAAAGTGACAAAAGCTGTCCAAAAGCAAGGAATGTCGGCCATTGTTTAAACTGACTTCACATCATCACAAAATCGTAGGTTATACCTGTCATTACTGCAATAGTATTACCGGAAACGTTGTCGCATCATCGATTCAAAAAAACTTGCCGGCCATGTGCAACTTTTGATCCGTTCATTCGTTTACAGATTACTGAATCGATACGGCAACATTTCCGATAATACTGTTGCCGCCATATGTCGGGTCGATCTGTATCTGAGTATGACCCGACATATTTTTCTTATATGAATCTATTTTCTCTATTCTTAAAAATGTTATATATATATATATATTTGTTATATTATGTACCACCTAAATGCATGACGTATTGGCGTCAGCTGTAATGCTATGCATTGCAATTTTCATTTACAAATAATGGCCTCAATAATAGGTATGTCAGGATCATAGATTCACTAATCTTACGAGCTATGTACAACTTTATACGTGATTTTTAGGAGGCTAATATTTTAATCAAGTGAAATAATATTGACATTATAAAACTGCGAAGATCTAATCTTATATTTTATGTTTAACAAACAGCTTTTTTTAGGATTATAATATAACGGAACATTGCATTTTTCGCTACTACTTGCTGCAATGTCTACAATACACCACCCATACAGGAATTGTATGCTCATACGGCTTACATTCACCATAATGTAATTAAATATAATAATAACAAAACTACTTGATATCGAGAATATATGTGACGTCTGTCGACGCGGGTAAATTTTTTGACAGATCTCGAACAGACGAATGTAATAGATTTATTCTGGAAATAATATTGCCGTAATATCGATTGCGTTCGATATTCAAAATGTCGTCCAATCAGGCTGTAGGCAAGAATGGATAATACGGAGGCAACAGCTGGCAGCGTACTACAGTAGTGTCGGGCCAGTCCATAAAGTAATATACTAGGCCAGTCGGCCATTTTAATGCAATAAGTACCGTGTGCTACTGGGTTATACAAGTCTACACATAATCGGCAGCATATAACTTTAAGCATGTGATAAAATTTTGATACGGAGTCTATAGTACAAGGACGAGGCTTTAAATGATATTCACTATTTATTCAAATTGTATACAAATGTTAATCATATGAACGTGTTCAATTTAGAGGAAATGCACAGTTCTAGTGAACAATTACACAACTTTGGCAACTTCTAAAGTGTGAGAGCCCAACTCTAAATACATTTTCAAACGTTCGAATTGCTTTTAGCATTTTTTCAAAATATACCTGCAACCAATTATCAAGACGGAAGGTCATTTTCAGTGTCATGGGATGTAAATTATTTATGTACCTAACACCGACGGCCACTAATGTCATGTAACTATCCTATAAAAGGTTTGAACTAGAATCCCGTAACTTAAAATTCGAGCTCGAAATTTTGAGCTCGATTATTCTTGATGTTTAAATACGTCATACACGTGGAAAGAGCGAACTCACATCAGAGGAAATTTAAAGATATTACAATATATATTAATATTAGAATCGGCCAAGGCATATTTATTAAAGAAAAGATGGCAATTAAGTACAAAATGTGCAGTGGTTATATTTTATACATCGTCTTCTTAGCTTTGATAAAGCCTAATTCTTAGAGTTGTAAGACTTTTCTTCTAGTTAGGTAAATTTATTATAATACTGTATCGCTCCCTCTAGAAAAGATAAGCATGCGACCAAGGATAAAAATTATTAGTTTCGTGTTTTCAGCTCGTCTTCATATTTTTCAACGTTATACAGTAATATACCTAACATATTATTTTTAGATGAGTTACAAAATAATAATTTCATTTCTAATGTTACCTTTATGGGATTCGAGTTCTCATACAAGTAAATATTTAGGTGTTCATTTCAAATAATATTTTGATTTACTATAAATTTTAATTGTTATGTACGTTTCTTCGATCAGGAACGTTTGACACCCTTTTTAGATATGGAGCTAGCTTTATGGATAAAACGAAATTGGATATGGATAAAACGAAAATATGTTCATTTAGTTTTTATGAGGTTTATCTATCGATAGAAATACATTTAGATATCCATAATTTAATAACATAAATATATGTCAAATGGATGTCTTGTGTCTCTATTTAAGTTCCATCTAAAAAGATTTCTTTGCGCGGGTGGATTAATGAAAGTTTATCTGTTTACTATTCGAAACATTTGGATATAGCACGATGCTTTCAAGATTCTCTATTTCTGCTTCCACCTAGTCACATTTGCCTCCCAAGAGTTACAGATTGATGATTCCTTATTTAATTAAACTAACAAATACAAAAATATTTTATAAGTTTTGAAGCGATATTTTTCGCTATTTCAAAATATATTTTTTACTAATGAATTTTAAAATTTATTTACCATGTATTATAAGTATGAAATGCTAGAGATATATAGATTCATTATATTATTATGGAACTAATGTTATTTTTGTGCATGCGTAATAATTTCTCTAGCATTCCTAATATAAAAAAATATTTAGCGTTTCAAAAAATTTTTCGTGTAGCAACATATTATTTTCCACAAAATTAAAAACAACATGGCTTCTGCCGATAATGTGTCTGTCACAGAACCGGGAAATGATTTGAGTGAGTTAAATAGAATTTTCAAGAATAATATCGTATATATAATGTGTGATTTTCACTATGTAATGATTTTTTTCACATTGCTTTAATTTTTCTTTCAGCTTTCTTTGTATATTTCACTCTGATGTGAGTTGCTATCATGACGTTGAGTATTTTGATCTGTCATAATCTCAATGACATTTTTAGTGTTAGTCCTACTACGAAGTTTTTAAACTGTATGCTTATAAAATGTATGCGAAATTAATGTTTTATTTAATATTGATTTACTAGCGACTTGTTAATTGTTCGTTTACATAACCTCCCAAAATTGTACAATTTGTATTTTTGTCAAATCATTGTGTTGTTTACATGAGCCAAGTAAAAGTTGATGAAGTTGTTCTAAAAGGAATATTTCAAATGTCACATATAGCCTTCGTTATTGATTTAAATATTACTGTTATGAAATATTGAATACGCCGATATTGACTATATTTTTTTCTTCAGTGCTATTGGAGAGAGTTTTTCTTCGTCTGGGTAATACTGATACGGACGAACAATTGGAAACATGTGTGGGAAAATTTCTTCCCCCCGTTTTGTTAAAACTCGCTTCCCCACATGAGCAGGTTGGTCTTATTTTAGAGATATATTATTTTAAAGATATTATTAAACTCTCTCCTTAGATTTTGCTCCATATAAGACTAAAAAAAATCATGATAATTCAATGACTTAAAAATAATTTCAACTAAAATATATATAACTTTCTTTTAATTGAATGTTTAAATGCCGTTTGGTGCAATGAGACGGCAATTTGTACAATAAATAATATTTGGATGATTTATTCTTTATTTAAAATAATATTTTTGTAGGTACGAACCAAGGTTATGGAATTACTCGTGCACATCAACAAGAGAGTGAGATGCCGGTCCGAGGTTCAGCTTCCTATCGATGCACTTCTTCTGCAGTACCAAGATCCAAAAGCCACCTCGTTTGTGATTGTTAGTACACACACCAATCGTCTATTTGGAAAGATATTTTTTTAAAAAATTCAATAGACTGGCTTAACTGAGAAAGGAAATCCAGAAAAACAATTCTGATTAATGTTAACATCTTGGAAATTAAAAAAAATCAAATCAATTGATAATAAAAATAATATTTTATTGGACTACTCTTTAGAGAATTGCGCTTAATTGGAGGGGAGGTTCCAGCATCAAATCGTTCAAAAAAAATTCTATTCAACTGGAATATATCAGATTTTCTCATTTTTAAAACTTTTGGTAGAATTTTTGGTTATCTAGATTGGCAATCATTTCTATAATTTGATTTTATCGACATTTGATTGACGATATTATGTAGGTTAACTGTGGTATCACTATATCATTAATGATAAATACATATATTACTCAATAAATCCTTCATTATTACATTCTTAAATGTTTCCTTAGATGAATACACTTGATTCTCTCTTAACATTAATGTTCCATGCAAAACAGCTTTGCAAAAGATTCAGTGACCACAGAAAAATATTGTATAGTTTCCACTAAATTGGACCCTGTTATTTCAAAACCGTGTAAAATTAGTATTAAGTGTACTTCTACACACTCATAGCTAGTTAAGTAATTTACAAGAATATTAAAAATCACCGATGATTGCAAAAGATTATTATTTATTTAATTGTTTGATTTACTCGAGTACACCACATATTCATTAGCATGAGACATTTCATGGAATTAGTTTATTAAGTCTGTAAATTTCTGGTGGGTGGGTATTGAATTCACATAACGTATATCTCTCATCACGGGCAGTTAAAGGGTTAATATTAATGTATCAGTTTGGGTGACGGGATTTGAGGATTTTTACAAGTTATCTCGATTTCAGGTATTACAGTAATTTATTTTTTTTGTATAGAATTTCACTCTTATTTATCTCACAATGGGGTTTCCTCGGCTATCTACTGAACGACAAGTAGAGCTGATTCCTAAGCTGCTATTATCCATTGCCTCCAGACCCCAAAGTCATCAGGATGAGTAAGTACAGAAACCTTCTATTTTATATATCACCGTAATATGTATACAATATTATATACCATATCTCTTACAAGTCATCTTAATCTGCCGAATATAATAAATAGGTCTTTTTTTATATTTTACTTTCAGTATTTTGCTTTTGATTATGCCGATGTTGGGAGAGTTGGGTAATAAAACACCATCCTTGAACCTAAAAGAACGTCCTGAACAAGCAAAAATATTGCTACGGCTTGCACTAGATCTGCTGCTTCTTCCGTATGGGTATGTGTATTTCCGAATGTTAATCTTGACCGATATAATTTTTCTCCTTTTAATTGGATATTATGTGATTCTTTAACTATTTCTTTTTTATGTAGCGCTTTGCCTGGAAATAAAGAATCGGGTCCAGATTTTCCTGTCCCACCTGGGATGTCACCACAGTCATACAAAAAGCTTACAGAAAAGAATAACTTGACTGCAGAACAACTTGAAAAGGTTATTGGTGTTTTTTTTTTGTAATTTCACAAATGAAACATAATTCATAGTATGACTAGGACTGGGAAGGTACAAATACTTGAAACTAGAAGACAATTTATGCGGTCCTGCCTTTTAATGCTTTATATGAATAATCTGCAGTTATCATATAAACTGAATTTTCACATTAAATTGTGGAACAAGTACTATAAATTATGTTTGATGTGAAATTTATTCTTTAACGATCGATCATTTATTTAATGAAGTTGATTATATTATATTATTATGATTTTATTTTTTATTTCCAGACAAAACAGTCAATAGTGAAATTTTTAACTAATGATGCAGTAGCTGATAGCGAAACCTTATTACCATTGATAGTAGCTGCTGCAGATTCGCGATTTAGTGTTGCCAATATTGCTAATGTTGGATTGGGGAGAATAGTCAGGTAGACATTGCTTCTTTAATTATTCATCGATTCAGCGGTTTTATTTATAATTGTTTTGATACTATTGTGAAATAAATTTTGTTTTCAGCGCCGTTGACTGGTCGTCTGCAAGTGTATGTGGCCCCTTGTATACCTTGTTCTTGGGATCGGCGGGTCCCCGTAATGCTGTTGCTGCTCAAAAGCGAGCTCCAGCGTGTACACGTATTCGTTTAAAACTCCTGCAATATCTTAATCGAGCTACAGCTTCTGGTATTATCTACCCTCACTGTATTCAGGTACTTATTTATTGTTGGCTATATATCGTCGTCCAAAAAGCAAAAGGGCACTTGTGGCTTTTTGACGTTTTGGTATGTATAAATTGAAGCTAGTTTACTAATCTTTAATTCATGTATGATAAAATACATATATTTTAACCTAAATATTGCGTCGAAACCTACATACCGATTTTAGTACATCCAATTTGATTTTTATGTTATAAACCTATGTAGGTGAAAGAAGAAATTTAAAATTATGTGAAATGTTGAATTAAATGAGACTTAAAAACTTTAAAATGTCCAAAATGGAAAGATTGTAAAATAAGAATATAACATTCGTTCCAATCTTCATTTCAAAATACTAAGAAATAACCTTCACACTATTTTTTTTACTTTCAAAACACTTAAAATGTGTTCTCGAGTGCCCTTTTGCTTTTGAGGCGGTAATATATTACTGGGTCAAAAATCCTTGCATAATATATTTTTGAGACTATCAACAAAATCTCAATGTGTTTTTGTTTCTCTTGACAGGTTGTCTTTGCGTCATTATTCGCCACTAACACCAATCCCAGACTAAAAACTCTCGCATTGAATTTCACTATCAACATTATTCAGAGGTCAGTCTACAAATTTCCGTCATATTATTTTTGATAAAGTAATTATGGCATCACAAATTTTATCTGTGTGTATTTAAATTTCAGCGGTGACTTAACTCAACTTAGGCGCATTGCCACGGTTCTACTGGGTGGCTTGTTGAAGCTCACGAATATTGACGAAGAGTGGGCTCATCATCCTCAGGCATTTTCTTGCATTGGTATGTATGCAACTTTATTTAATTTGTATCGGTTTTGGAAATATTTATGCTATTCTTTGTCATGTTTTTTTTATAGGTCGACTGGCGGCAAAGGCTCCAAGTTGTATCAATAAACAATTCACTACTTTAGAAGACCTGTTTAACAAAATGCCTGAATCGTCTCCGGATCTTCGAATGGCTATCAGGGAGGCTTTGTTAGCAATGGCAGATTCTTTCAAAATCACCAAATTTGCTGATACAGGTACATAATAATCATTAATCTATTTCTATTTCATAGAGAATTAGACAAACTGTATGACATTAGGTCAGACTCTTAATAGTAGACGTTATGAAGTTTTTTTTTTTGCGTGCGACAATTTCATATAGATGTCGCTAGCTAGTTTTCATAATATTATTTAATTTACCACCTTTTCACTGTTAATAATAAATGGCGCCTTTGTCATATATTAAAAGGCGTATGTACCGCGTTCTTGATATTATGTATATGTTACACCGAATGTGTGAAATTACTTATTTCACGAAAAGTGCAAAATTTTACCTACATCATGAGATAACCAAGCCCATGGCCTCATTCAAGAGTATGTGAATTCCGCACGAATTTTTCTGTTTGTTTCAATTATTGAGCATAGATAGTAGCGCCATAGTGCCCCAGTGGTGTTTTTCGCAATTATTTGTTATATTTTATAAAATAGTAGTAGCGCCCCGGTGGTGCATTCTGCAACTAAACCAAATGTCAAGTAAAAATATATCAATCAATACATAACTAGGTACAATGACGTTCATTTCCATTTACCAAGCCCAAAATATCTAGAACTATAATATTACGAATGTACGAATTTTATTAATAGTTATTTTCGCGGATTACATCCTGCGACGGTAACAAATATAGCTTGATTTATTAAGGTAACTATTAAGATGCGGAACAGTCCTTGGTTTAGGTTGTGTCATTAATTGGACATGTTACAGTTGTAGTGAATTTGCTACTATCTATGCTCTATGCTCGATCATTGAAATAAACAGAAAAATTCGTGCAGAATTCATTTACTCGGCAGATAATTTGCCGAATTCTTGAATGAGACCATGGGCTTGGTTATTTCATGATTTAGGTAAAATTTTGCACTTTTCGTGAAATAAGTAATTTCACACATTCGGTGTAACATATATACCATATCTCTTCAAAAAAATGTCATTCTGGTTGAAAGCTACCGACTACTAGAGTTCCTCTGGTGTCTAATCTTCCTAGTCACTTTGGTAGTCCTCCGAATTCATTCTTATCTCTGCTGGACATTGCATTCTCAATTAAATCGGTTCCGGATAAGTGAAATCCTGCAGATATCAAGCAGTCGAAACCATCTCTACTGGATCACTGCATCTTCAGTTAGATCGGTTCCCGATTTATAAAGCCCTACGGATACCAGCCTCGTGAAACTATTTTCTGATGAAGCACTACCTCCGCTGTTCTCACCTGATACGGCTCTACAGATTCAACATCCTCCGAACATCTGATACATTATCAGATACCTACATCTTCAATCGCTACGAGGGTTAACCGCTAAGGTTTAACCCGTTCTCAACTTTGCTCATATTCTACATTTCATGTTTCACTGTGTTTATCTATTTTGCTCGAACCTACAAAATGTGTTTTCAAACTTTACAATAACCGATTATCATTTGACCCTTGAGGAGACTTCTTATGTTAATTGTGACATGTGATATACCTGGCTCCTGACCTATGGGGCCTGTGTAACAAAACTATTCTATAACTTTGTATTTTTCTTATATAGCAGAAAAGACTGAATCGATGGACGTATGTCCTGAATCTTCACCGATAGCAAGTAGATCAGGTAGTTCGGAAAAGATGGATGTCGACATTCCGCCTGCTAAGACTGATGAATCTAAAAATGAAGGAGGATTGGACGAAAGTCATGCAACACTTATTGTCGCCCTTCTAGATAAGTTCGTATTTGGATCTATTTTTATATGTATATGTTTTCTTATTATATTATTTATATTTATGAGTGCAATCAGTCATGGTTTCTTATTTAAATTATATTATGGTTTTTATTATTTTTAAAATCAGAAATTTATCCTTAACAAACATTGTTTCAGGCATATGGACAGTGAAGACCACATGGTAAGATTCGTTGCGACTAGATATGCGTCAGTTTTATTCCCCAAAGACCATGTTGCTTCTAAGTATTTGCTGTTATTAGCAAGTGGCGATAAGTAAGTAAAAACTATCCTTCTTTATGTCAGGTAAATATTACGAGTGACAGCCGCACCGAATTTCTCAGCGTGTGACTATTTTGGATAACTTAAGCAATAGGCATACCTTACGGCAGACATGCACAGCATTTATTGTCACTTGTCTGAAACTTGTTTAATTGTTATTATATTCATTGAATCTAAAAGTTGATAAATACTATTTAAAAATACTTGGAATGCTTAAAAAAATCACTGAAATGATGTGATAGATATCAGTCAATATTATTTATGATCATAAACAAATTTACTGTACTATATTTCAAAAAACTTTCACTGATTGTTATTTTTCTTTTTTTCAGTAAAGACGAAGTTAAGATAGAAGCCCTAAAATCTCTCTATGGTACTTCTCGTCAAACTGAAATTGAGGATGTAGTTCAGAATGTAACTCATGATGAAGTCAAAGGTGATGAGAAAAAATCATCTGATTCTGGCAATGAAACTGTCGATTCAATCGGAGTGCCACCATTTGAGAGTATGGTTAACTATCTGTGGAGTATGATTGCCAAACGCCAAGGCAGCAGCAATTTGAAACATAGATTTGTTTTTGGAAACCAAGTTCTGGCTTTTCCACCTTCCACTTTTTATGAGGTAATTTTATTTTCACTGGATTCAGTTGCTAATTTTTAATACTTCTTTGTTGTGTAACGTTATGTGCATAGAGTTTTCCAAAAGCCTATTGCTAAACAAAAAAATTGCCTCAAAGAAAACTTCTTGAAAATTCTAGATGCTGAGATATTTACGAACATGCTTAAATAGAAGTGCTGGAATTAAAGATGGTTCACCACATCCGAGTGCTTCATCACCTCTTCTTGCAAAATATTTAAATACAAAACTTTTGGACTCTGAATCACTCCAGCAGTATATGAAAATCGTCAAATTACTTCTGACAGCTTGTCCAGGTTTGTATCTATGTTCATTTTTTAATAAAAAATATTAATTTACTTTATACCTACCAATAAACTCTTCTGATCATTATTTCACCATTGTGGCATCTTATATTGTGTTTACGGTGTTCGTAGATATTGTACCATTTACATGTCTGCTGGATATTATTGGTTGCACTCCTCAAAAGATGTCACCTCAATTCGTTGATCAACTGCCATTTTATAAAACTTACTTCACGACAAGTATGCGGGAAGAAGTCCGTGATACGGCTGCTTTGCTATATGCAATAGTAAAAGCTCACACTGCAAATAAGAAGGAAATCGAAAATGATATTTTGGAATTGATCGATAAAAGTAAGACTATTAAAAGTTTAGAATCTCAGTGTGGATTTATCACTGCTTATTCTAATGTATTAGAAAGGTCTATATCGTTATGGAAGAAAAACCCTAGCTCATTAGGTGGCAACGACTTCAAAGTTGATGAATGGAAACCCTACAAAGATGGAGTATTATTTTTAGGTGAGTTTTTTCTGTCGATTCAAAATATTGCATTATTCTGTTATTTTCAAAGCAATCATTTTGGTGATTTTTTCTATATTTACAGTGGAATGTTTGTCAAATTCACAAAATTTATTAGTGAGTACAGCGTGTGCGAATCTTTCACTGTTGGGAAAATGTTACGCATTACCGTTACCTGACAGAACAGTAAAAGATATTTCCAGTGCACTAGGGGAGAAAATGCCTGTAATATATACAGCAAACGTTGATGATAGCGTTAAAGTTATTACAAAATTGAGTATTGTGAATAAACTCTTTGAAATTTTGAAAAATGCCAAATACACTTCAAAGATCAAGGAAAGAGCAACAATATGTTTGGGCATAATATGTATCGGAGAACATTTTCCATTTTCAAAGGATATCGTCAAAGGCTTTTTGGATATGGCCAAGGAGGTACTGACTTGTTATTTATTTCTTATGAAAATACTCGTGTCGTATTGATCATTATTTCATTTATAAAATTTCTTTCAGACAAAAGATGTCGAGATACATTTACAGATCGGCGAATCATTTGTTCTGTGCGTAGAAGGTGTAAACTCTCTTGACAATCGAGATGCATGGTCAGATGTAATCCCAGACAGTGACAGCTCTGTCAAAGATAACCAAGCTCTCATAGAAAATGATAAACTTCTTGAATGGTTATTAACAGAGCTCTTGGAGTTTGTCAGTGTTCCACATCCTAATTCAAGACAAGTAAGCCACATAATTAATAACTTTTTGACAACGTATGAATTATTAACTGAATAGAATCCCTATAAAAATTATGTTTGATTTCAGGCTTGTTGCATTTGGTTGTTGGCGCTTCTAAAAAATTGTCCCAAGCGTACTCCAATTAAATCGAGGCTATCAATATTGCAAGACGCTTTCATGGAATTTTTGTCTGAAAATAACGGTAAGCAATGAGTTTGTTATCACTTTATAATATTACTATTCTACTTTTAATATACACAACTGCATTATTGTTATTATTGTTTTTGCAGATATTGTTCAAGACGTAGCCAGCAAAGGACTTAGTTTAGTCTATCAGTGTTCTACTGAGACTGATAAGAAGGAACTTGTGGACAAATTAGTTGAACAGTTGGCTGGAGGTAAAAGACAAGTCGCGCAGGTTACCTTGGATACAAAAGTTTTTGAAGAAGGACAACTTGGTAAAACACCAACCGGGTAAGATAAATACTAGTAATAGAGCAAAATAACCTAATTTTTTGATCAAGTGTTGTATGTAAATAAACTATCGCTTTATTTTAGTGGAAATCTGTCAACTTACAAAGAACTCTGTTCATTTGCTTCTGATTTAAATCAACCTGATCTCATCTACAAATTCATGCACCTTGCAAATCACAATGCCATGTGGAATTCCAAAAAAGGTTTGTAAACCTACAATAATTTGTATGAAATGTTATGCATTACGGATTAAGTTTTGATGTATTGTATTTTATTTGCAGGTGCTGCGTTTGGTTTTCATTCCATAGCTCAGCAAGCTGGTAGCCAGCTGTCAGAGCACTTACCTAAAATAGTACCCCGACTCTATCGCTATCGTTTTGATCCTACGCCAAAGATACAAAATTCTATGTCTAGTATTTGGCATGCTTTGGTTCCCGAAACACAAAAAACAGTCTGTATAATATTTTAATAAATATATCAATATAAGCGTTTTCCATGTATTTGGGAATATCTGTGTATACGGTTGATTTGTATTAATCGTAATTAATTCTATTTTAGGTTGAGAAGTATCATACCGAAATTTTGAATGATATCATTACAAATTTGACTGCTAACCAATGGAGAATCAGAATATCATGTTGTCTCGCTCTTTCTGATTTACTGAGGTATTCTAGCTCTTTCTGATTATTTACTATTTATAAATTAATTTTATTTGACTTTATATTAATTTTAAATGAGTTACTGCCGAATCCATCGAAAAAATTGATTGGACTTCCTTAATTTTTTAAAAATAACATTGTTTTGCATTATATTTCATTTAAAATATACATCTCTTGTTTACAGGGTGTCTCGGAGCTTACACGATTCTTTGTCACGTTTGGAAGAGATATGGTCACAGCTTTTGAGAGTAATGGACGATGTTCATGAAGGAACAAGAACTGCAGCAGGGAACACAACTGCAATTTTATCAAAAGTTAGTCACTTATTCTTGAAAAATTTGCTGAAATCAATAGGTTATTAGGATGTCTCATGATATCTGTATTTACTTTACTGCACTTTTGAATAAAATTTCATCTTTTGGGTTAAATTTGAATTGTTAAGATTTTGTTTACATACACATTAGACACTGTATACTGTCTGTCAATTCGAGTTCATTCGTGTGCTCGAATGCCTGAATGCTCGAAACCCGGGTCGTTAGTGACGAAATACATGGAAATGTACAAAATCTCAACAATTTAAATTTGATATTGAAATTCCATCAAGCACCCTCAGTCGATGTCTTAAATTTTGCCCAACTAATATTGCAGTTTCCAGACCTCATAACTAGATACAATAAGAAAAACAAGTTTACTAGGAAAATGCATAATTCTATGTAACATGAAATGATTTTAATTTAATTTCACAGTTATGTGTGCGCGCTACAGATGTCGCTCAAGGAAAATCTGGAAAAGAAATCGTTGCAGCAATTTTGCCAGTGCTTTTAAATACTGGCATAACAAATACTGTATTAGAAGTCAGGCAAATCAGGTATGCCTCTTTAATTATGTAATGTTGTGGATTTGTAGATTGTATTGGAACATTAAAAATTACTTTTCATTTGTATCTTTGTGTTTTCATGTAAATGGAAGTTTTTTGAAGATTAAAAAAGCACGCAACATAATGTAAATTAAAATAAATTAAAATAAATGTATATATATTTGTATTGTTATTTTTACTTTCAGTCTCCAGACTGTTTCTAAACTCGTGAGCTCAGCCGGAGCCTCGTTGAAACCATTCCTGCCGCAACTCATTCCTGCTCTCATTCAGGCAACTGGAGAATTGGAATCGTCAAAGCTGTCTCATCTCAGCTCTATGCTGTCAGGTCGGCAACAATCTCAAGAAGTTGTCGACAGTGTGAGGGCACAGGCTGCCAAGTCACATTACACAACAGAAACTATGGCCAAGGCATGTACTAGAGATCTTATTTTCAAAAAACAATTATCACTTTTGATTATTATATCTACTTACCGTGTTGTTAATATAACTATTTCAGTGTGTGCAATACATTGACATCACTACATTTGATGCGATGCTCCCGCAAGTCTTGGAATTGATGAAATCGCCTCAATTGGGTACAAAGGTTGCATGCACTCACTTGTTCATTCTTCTCACGCATCAGCTGGGCAAAGAAATGATGCCATTGTCGGGAAAGATCATGTCGTCGCTCTTGAATAGTTTGCTTGATCGAAACGCTGCAGTGAGGAAAAATTGTGCTGATGCTCTTGGTAACATTGTGGGGTGTGCAAAGGTCATTATTACTTCTATTTTTAGTAAACAGATGTATAATATTTCACTGACATTAAATTAATAAATAGATGAAATTTAATTTTATAGCTTGTAAGAGTGAAATTGATTAAAAAACACTTTTTAGGATTCATCAATCGACAAATTACTGGCAAAACTAAATCTTTGGTACAAAGAAAGAGATGATGAGTCCGTGAGGTCAGCCATTGCTCTTACTTTACAAGCTATAGCAAACAAACATACAGAGTTACTCAAAGAAAAATCAAATGTAGTTATGCCGATGCTGTTTTTCGCAATGCATGCAGAAAAAACTCCGGGTAATTAATAAACCGTAAAAAAAATATGTTTGGTCTTTACCTATATCAATTTTTGTTATGAAAATATTTTGTTAACTATTTACAGAAACAACAGCGACCACTGAACTGTTTGAGGAAATATGGTCTGATATTAGCCCTGGAAAAGAACAAGGTATCAGAACTCACCTTGTGCAGATTTGTGATTGTCTGAAAGAGAGTATTAATTCACCTAGTTGGACCATGAAAACTCAGGTAATGAAAATGTGAACTTGCGCGTCAACTACTCAAATTTTATTGCATAGTATTTTTCATTGGTTCACAGACACTTGTTTTAATTTATAGGCCGCCAATTCTATTGCTACTGTAGCTCACGAAATGAAGACTGGCCTTGGTCAGCAGAGGCAGGAGTTAGTGCAGATGTTATTGGATACGTTAAAAGGCAGAACCTGGGATGGGAAGGAACGGCTTTTGAAAGCCCTAGCGAATCTTTGCAAGTCAGTATAAAATAGCAATAACTTACTTTCAACATTTGTAAACTCGTTAGGTATTATTATTTAAATTAATGTTTATTGTATTCTTTTAGGTGTACGGAAGACGATAATTGCCTGTCATTTGAATTATCAGAACTTGTCATTGACAGTGTCATGAGAGAGTGTGGAAAGCAGGAACCTACTTACAAAAAACACTGCCTTGCCGCACTAGGTGACATACTAGTTGTCTTAAAACGGGATCGCTTTGAACAAGTGTACAATATACTTCACGATACTTTGGTTAAGGTATATCAAGTTTTTTTTTCATTTTAATAGCAATATATGTTTACGTCTCTTCAAATTGCATTTATTGTTTTAGGATGTGAGTAGTATCGGAAAAGATTCAGACGATGATGAGAATTCAAACGAAGCATCTTTAAAAAAGAAGGAGCAGCTCTTACAGCTTAAAGAGGTAGCCTACGAAACCCTGGGAAAGGCTTGGCCAGAAAATCAAGCTACCCAAGGTAATGTTTTGATAATTCAAAAAAAAATGTAGTTTGATATCTAGCATCATAAAATATGAGAATGCAAAATATTTAACCACTATTTTATGTTATGACATTTACAGAAAAATATCAATGCGTGTTTGCTTCACACTGTTCAGAATGCATTTCAACCAATACCAGATCTGTACAAGTATCTATTCTCACCGCTCTGATGCTTTATGTTGAGAAATCTATTCTTCTAAATGGTTCAACCGGTAATACCAATAAATCAACAGAATCAACCTCCGAAAAAATGGAAGTCGACACTACAGCCGTCAAGGATCCTGAAATTGATATCATTATGACACACATTATAAATGTGCTAGATTACACTTTTAGTGAGTATTAACTGACATCATTATCAGATTGAAATTATATGTATTAGAAATATCCCTTTTCATCATGACACCTACTCTACTACCGAGAAAAATTATATCCAATCTCATTGTAACATACAACAGTTTCTCCCTCATACTGATAGTTTGAGAATAGTGTCACCTCGATGCTAAAATAATTTTTATCTTTACAAATTGCATATTATTTATTTAATTTGGTTTATCTTCAGGTATTGGAAAATATACACGACTTCGAAAAGAAGCACTCAACATCATGAATACACTGGGGAAGAATATAAAAGGTAAATATTATTCATTTGTAACGTAGAATTAAATTTGATGTTTACGCTAAAATAATGACTCAATAATTATTTATGTTACATTAGATTACCCGCAGTTCGAGCTGTTGAAGACACTCTACCAGAAATATGAGGATGAACTCGGCAAGGATGGAGCACCAGAAATAAGATCTAGACTTGTTAACATCAAGATTATGTTTCAAGACAAACAGTAACGGGAATATTGAAGCGTACAAAGCTGCTCATTGCTATTGATGATGCTAAAACATGACCTTTTAAAGTTTTATTTTTTTATAACAAAATTAAATAACCTGTTGATTTGAACATTTGTACTATTTTCCTTGACCATAAAAACAACTAATACAAGTATTATAAAAGTTAAGATTTGCTATGGCCAAAATCGATAACCTGTACATCTCTTTTTAGACAGTAAGCATCTAAGTGTACATAATAGTGCATTTGCATTTTGAATTACTATCATGCTCCATATAAAATAAGTGTGTATTAAAAACTATTTAACTCGTGAATTAGTTTCATTTCATAATGGCACTCAAGGTTGGAGGCCACGACTCCCTTTTATTATGCCAAGGGAATTTGTATAAAAATACACTATGGACACTGGAGGTCTGCACGGGCATGGGCCGAAATTTGATGAAATTACCCGGCCCGAACCCGTCTACTTCAGGCCCGACCCCGAGTCTTAATACTTCACTTGTTACCTAAACCCGACCCGAAGCCTAAATTTATATTTCTTGGCCCGAAAAAACCCAGATTGTTTAAAAAAAAAATACAATTGCATAAAAGTGATTGACATTTAACACACTCAACTTACCTATGCAACTTTTTCAGGTGTAGAAAAATCTATTATTTCACGAAATGATTTCCACACAGTCACCACTTTTCAACTTTTTCTTTAAAACTTTATCGTTAAAACTTATTTTTAATGAATCTGTTGTTTTTTTATAATAACTTTTTCGGCATACAAAACTGTCCTCAATCTAAAATCAATAGAAAGCAGATACTGAATACTATCGCACTTTATTTATGTACAAACTATTTTAAATTAGTATGATTCTTAAATAAACAAAGCATTGTTCCAAACTTCGCATGATAACACAATTTTATGAGTGTTTCATATTACCAAAATGTAAAATGATGCCGATGTAAGGTGGTGGCATTATTTTATCAAAAGAAAGATTTGATTGTTTCCAATGATAACGAAAGGTAATAATTAGGTGTTTTCATTTCGTTATCAATAGTTACCAATATATATATTCATGATCCGAACATAGTCCGAAATATTTTTCTGAAGAACAAATCCTTTACCCGGGCCCGGCCCGAGCCCGAATGTCAATTGTCTTTACCCGCCCGAACTCGGCCTACATTGAATTGTGTTACTTACCTTTTGCAACCAATGCATGCATGAAGCTGTTCTGATTCTTTGAAGTAATAAGCACTGCATTTATTAGAATTTTTTATATTATCAATATTACTTGCAAAAATTTTATGAAACTTTATGAAACTTCAACTCAGGTTTCCAAGACATTTTGGATTATTTAACTTATACGAGGAGACTCCCAAGGACGATAAAAAAGTGAGCATAGAAATGATTCATTTTTCACATTAAGTATAAATATTTTAATATCTAAGAACAATACATGCACAAATAAACGGTAGATAAAAAGGAGGTGTTACACTGCACAAGAATTCATTGAATTGCTTTAATTTTATTTTACTTCAAACATAATGTTTACAGTTTACATGATTTGATTCTTCTCCCGTAGCCCACTCACTTTTCTGGCAGCTTACATACACAATGGATGTGAATGCATTTTTATTGGTGAGCTGACCTCGACATTCAATTCTGTTTAGTATCAAAAACAATCATGTTTTGAAAATGTGAATTGAGAACTGGTGAGCTGAAGTTATTCAATTAATCTTGTATGTTATTGTTTTTGATGACTTGCTAAGATAAGTAAAAAATATTACTTAAATGTTAACTAGTGTAAGCCAACCTATGGTCTGATGGAATTGTGTGTGGTGTATCATTCAAGAAAACAGGTATTTGCTGAACACTGCGGCATATTCAAGTCCATTGCTTGATTAATATTTTAACCTCTTGCGCTGAAATCGCAGTAACACTCGTGGTAGTATTTACCGTATCCGGCAAACACAAGCTTGTTTGAATAGTTTTTTATAACCTATCACCAATTAGTATAAAACTGGTTTGTTCCTGAAGAATGTATTCGCAGTGCAAAGGATTAAGGAATCCCCGTATACGGTCTATAATTGCAAACTGAAATAACAAAATTGATCTGTTAACATATTTGTCCATGGGATGCAACATGAAATACCACAGTGCCAAATAGAGAAAAATGTCATGTTCATTGCCGAACTGTTAATCAAAAAAGTACAGCAGTAAACTGATCATTTGGATTAGGCAAAGACGGGGATGATCCGGATGGTTGAATTCATAATGATACATAATAGAATTCCTTTAGTTTATGCTTATTAATTTATGACAATGATTTTTTACATATGACAAAAAGTTGCTAGTACACTCACTTCGACTTCTACATAAGAATTAACGTAAAATTAAAAATCTCATTTCTGTGCTGTGATCCTTATTATACAGAAAATCGACCTTCTACCGGAAAAGAATTTAAATAACAATTATAACTGTCTTAATTTACAGAAGTTGTATTTTCTGATTAGCAACCATTTTTAAATTTGTATATTAGCACATATAATCCCTCGTAGCATTCATTTGATGCTGTATTGACCCTTCAAGAATATTAAAGGCACATAGAAAGCATTTATTGAGTAATTGGTTATCCGAAAAGATTATGAGGCCTTCATTTTGTAATCATTCATACAACAAAATAATGTGAATATTTACTATAACATTCATAAGTAAAAGGCAATCATTAAATATTTGTGCTAAGCATTAAAAAAAATGGATAGTCATTAAAACACATTTGCATAATTTTATACAGTAAAATCTAAATTAGCTATTACTTCAAATCCTCCCACACTTCCCCCTCAAGGAAATATCAGAAATATATCATTTCAGAAATTTTGCTTTACCATTATGAATATAAAGGGTAAAAAGGTTAGCTTTACTGGTATACAAAAACAGTTAAATGATATTTAGATGGCTTTTACATAATATTGACAATAAATCAATCAATGCCATGGAGAATACCTAAATATTTTATAGACATTTTGAAAAAATTTCAACTTATATTCAGAAAATTTGGCAGCAAAACTTGTAAATGCCACATAGTATTCAATTTAATTTCACAACCCATTAAGGATTCGTCCATATTTATCTTTTTTTTTTGGATACATACAACTTAAAGTATTTGCTTGCAAACAGCTATTAGAACTTTCTTGAAATTTTAAGTCAAGTTTTACAAATTTTCACAGTATGTTCAATCACGTTTGGGAATTAGTGGTTTATTACTTCAGTGGATGCTCTCAATGTTACATTTCATTTTCTATAAAAAGCTGTAACAAACATTTTTTCAACTAGTTCAGGAAATGGCAGATTTTGATTTGCTATAATATAATCCTCTACATTTTTCTAGTGTATACAGTCAACACTGATTTCCAATTAATAGCACTATTACAGTAGTATTAACATCACAATTTTCTGTACCAACTTACAAATAGTAAAATAAACCATATTATTCAACAACAAGATTTTTCTATATCTATGACATGATGAATTTCTCTTGAAAGGTATTTGAAACGTAACATGCCACAGATAAAAAACATATGAAAAAGTTCCAATTTATCTAAATTTAAATAATTTTGTTTTCATAACATCATGATGATCTTGTCAAATGTGCAATAAGAAAAATTGGCATTGCCAGACACACATGGCTACACACAATACGTCATGCGTATTTCTCATAATTATTAAAAGATTGTGATTAAAACTGATTGCTAAAGATGGATTCAAAATAAATATTTGCAATTGGTACGAATATACGTTTTCAATAAAATAAACCCAGAAGTATAAAATAACCTACACTGCAGAATGTTCCGATAGACTACAAATTAACAAAAATTGTATTTACTGCAAATATATATATGTATACGAGCCAATCTTATAAAATTTAATTATGAAGACAAAAATATTGTGCCAATGCATTAAAAGTATTTAGACGTCATAGAACTTTTCATTTAATAAATCATCTACACAAAAGCATATTTATGTAGTCACTA
Organism: Himalopsyche phryganea; assembly: GCA_022494535.1. Lineage (NCBI taxonomy): Eukaryota > Metazoa > Arthropoda > Insecta > Trichoptera > Rhyacophilidae > Himalopsyche > Himalopsyche phryganea. The sequence goes on along the minus strand of JAGVSL010000008.1, from coordinate 6,522,294 downwards.
TATTGTGAAGTATAGTTTTTTCTCATAATAGTTGAACTAGATATGATAGCTTAGTCTTTATATGCCGGAACTATATGTATCTAAATTCTTCAGATACTAAAACTATCTGCAACATCACCTTCTCAAATTACTTCAGTCAAAAAAATTACATCTGAAATCATTTTAGTATAATGCAAAATGTCGGTGAACTTATCTGAATTTTACTACCTTACAGAGAAAAATAAATATTCACTCAAGTCAGAATAACAGATGGTTTAAAAGTATAAAATAACATTTGGTAAAAATTTATATATACTTAGTTCCACAAAGAATTACTATTTTTACCTTATTGTAATGGAGTTCTACCAAGTAATGTTAATTCAATCACTTAATAAATTTAAATTCGACCCGTCCAACAACCCAGGTATCCAGATAAACCTTTCGGCATCTTCATACCTTCAAGTATGCGGATGAACTCGGCAAATTAAAATAAAATTATTTACAACATACTGCAGGAATGATTTATATAAATATACAAATACACATATTCAAGTGATAAAAGTCATTCAAAATATAAAACAATATGCTAATAAATAGTATATTTTTTCATTGGCTCCTGATTTTATAAATTATTATATGAGAAACATTAACAAAATCACAAAATTGATTATCCTAAAAATAATATATGTAGCTGTTTTGAAGTGTTCTTATGCTTTTTTCTCTGTTATTAAAGTTATATAAGAAAATAAAAATGATACCTCACGTTCGTTAATGAAAAATAAAAATTAAATAAAACCTCTTTCTTAATACTAAGCAACATGTATTCAAACATCATCAAATATGCCCCTCGGAGGCAAAACAGCTCTGCCTTGATTATCAACTCTTCCTCTCTGGTCAGAACTGTTCTCCAATAAGTCATCGTTGTTTCCCCAGTTGGCAGTTGGACTTGACAGTGGATCGTTTCTTCGCCTTCCAAAATTGCGTTCGTCATATTCTGATGTGACTTTGGGTAAATTAGGACGGGTGCTGACACCGAATCTCTCGTTGATTTCATCTTCCAAGCTGAGATTGGGACCGAAAAGGTCGTCGGCTCTCTGATAGGTGGTGTTGGAGGAACGAGGTTGTGTCTCGTTGATGCCTGATGAAGGACGGTCAGTGTAAGCGGGCGTGACATAATAGTCGGGCGGTTCCGACACATTAAGCAGCCCCGCACGGGCTGTGGGTGGGTTATAGTGCACATTACATTACAAGATGATAGTGAAAATATTAGAAGAGTGTTGTTATTATGAGTGAATCTGATAAAAATATATATAGAAATAATAATTATTAAACATTTATTTTCAACCATTCCAGTCATGTTGACACCCACAACAAATCAGAGCAGTAAAATAATATATCCTATTTAAAATTCACTATATAAAAAAAATTCTGAAATGTTTTTAATAAGTTACTAAAAATGACACTGAATCACTGGCAGCTGACTGGCATTATTTTTACTTCTCATAACTCCAAAAACTACAACTATACATTAAAGCGTAAAATTGTGATTAATGAATGATCCCAGTAATCTGAAAAGCCTGAAGATGAAGCCTGCAGAGGTTATGAATCTCGGGTGATTACCACAGTGTCTTCCCAATATAATATTCATTCATACAATACCTAAAAACTTTTATAATTCATAGTTATTAGATCTTTAAAATATCATCATATCGGTATTTATTTAGTAAATTCATTGTGATATTGAAATTTTGATTTTTTTCATTTATATTTTTAAAAAATATGTAAGAAATGTGGGTTTTAATGAGGCATATAAATTTTATTTTTGGAATTACGAGCTTGTAATTCATTAGTATTATTTTCATTACTTCCCAGTGAAAATGAAGATATGTTTAAGAAATATCTCTAGAAAACTCGATAAGTCTATAAAAAATGATAGAATTAACATAATAAATAATAATTGAAAACAAGCAATTAAGTAATGCTGAATTTTATTAATACCCTAGTGCAGTGCTCCGCAACCTTTTCTCGCTCACGGCACACCTAAGCACTAATTAAAATTTTGCGGCACACCACATGCCAAATTATTGCACACTTTAATGTTAGATTTTCTGTTTGATTTCGTTTTATTTGTCGGAGCATGTCAATAACTTTTCATTTTGATGTTTCGATTTTTGTTAAATTCATTCAGATGTCAACAATGAGGCATGTTTTGTATGTGAAAAAATAAATAGTCTTATAGCAAAGTTCAAATAATGTTACGAAAACTTTGCCTCGCAATAGCCAACATATTTCTGTGTGAAACAATCGGAATTGATATTTTTTCAAAAAAAATTGGGTATTACTCATGATTTGATGTGTCTTATTTTGATGCATTCGTTCAATAATTTCTGTAGGAAATTTCAAAGCTTCCCCATATATGCAGCAATATGTATGTTTTACTCTAGGATTTTTGGATTTACACACGAGATAAACCCCATTATATTGCAGTTACACTATCCGTACAAACACTCTACATAGGTACAATTATTGTTTCATTAAATATCATAATACTACAATATTTGTTTTAACGAGAATAATTTAAACGGTGATTTTTGCCACCAACTGCCTTAATATAAAAATACTCGATCTTTTCTCATACTGGACGGACTGCGCCGCGGCACACCGGTGCGCCTCGAGGTGATCCCAGGCACACCGATTGCGGAGCACTACCCCAGTGTACTCAACGTTGTATCAACCACCATTCGCTACAGCTTCAAATTTTTCACATTTCAGGAATTTCACGTCATTGCGATCAATGTTCTCAATATAGTTTAATATGTTATCCAATGACACAACCCGAAAACAAATGGGTCAAATAGCCTTATCACTAAAATTCTGAGAAATTAATCAAATGATTTTACCGACCCTTTTGCAAAAGCTATAAATAATACAAGCTGACCTAACTATTTCCACAGACCCATGTTAATTTACGAAAAGCAATAGTCAATGAAATACAAAAGAAATAACCACAGCCACCAAGAAAGTGTATCATTAATAAATATGTTGCCATACCGATATCATTAAAAACATGTAATACAAAATCAAGAGCACAGTTTCAAACCTCATTTGGGGCGAGACTGCTCGCCACATTTTCATAAAAGGGACATATTCAATTGGATGAATAAATTGGTTTGGGGAACCGGAATATATTCAAGCATGAGGGCTCATGAAAGTCAAGCTCATGTCATTCTCTAAATTCTGTAACTTTAGTATAGATCTAAAGCCATGTAAATTAAATGTACAAATATTAAGGAATTATACCTGCGTCATTTGGATTGGATCGATAACCTCCTACTCTGCCTTGGAAGTCTCTCCTTCTCATCATTGATTCTTCGATACGTTGACGTTTTCTTTTTTCTATATAAAATACAGGACATTAATAAAATTAATACAAAACGATTTTAGGGAAAATATAAGAATCAATCATTTAAATAATTTCGCAAATATTTGATTATAAGCCTGCTGTGATGTTTTTGTGTTATTTCTTCAACACTGGCTTCATCAAGATTAAGTTGACACAAAAAAAAAGAGCGGGACAGCACAATTATTCATAGCACAGACAGTCATGTGTCACTCTCCCACTGGCACTGATCATACAACATACAACAAAACTATGGCCAACATTACATTCAAACTATATTTAGTCATGCTTGTTTGGATAGAATAGCAAGAAAACCCAGTGAATTTAGGGCATCAAAACAATACTATTTTATTTGTGTTTATAGAAAAGCCGTGCTGATGTATGATGGAGTAAATAAAAGCTGGGCTATTAACAAAAAATAAAAACCAAATGTCAATTACCTCTTTTCACAATCTCTTTTCCTTCTTCAACAAGATCTGTGGTCAAATCAACATCCCCAACAAATTGTTGGAAGCCACACATTGAAAGTAGCCGACTTCCAACGGAGAAATAAGTCGCTATGCAAAGTAACAATACCAGCATCGGGAAATATATATTGAATCCATCCGAAATTATTTTTAGGACATCCATATGACCCATGATCTGTTAGAAAAATTAAAAGAACTTTAAACATCTCGCTAAATTTAAAAATATAGAGTACAGATGAAAAAATGATGTCTACATGATAGTAAATCTAATTCACTTCCCCCCTCCATGTCCCCTTCCAAGTGGGACATAACATATATGATGTAGGGCAGTTCTATATATTTAATATTAATGCGAGGCAATTCTTTGATATCTTTTTTCAGAGGGAAATTAAACAATAATGACTAAAAAAAAGAGTAGTATGGACTCAATTATATATCAAATTGAAAATTCGATTGATGAATATTACCGAAGCACGGATTTTATAATTCAGGGCGTAACAAAATTGTATTATGTTTACCTGCGTATAATGTGTCTCTCGGATTCTTTCTTTTAAAATGTGAGAATCCATATGTATCAAGCCTAGAAAATTTAGGCATATAGGGGGAGTCAATCGGCAAACCATCATTCCGGAAAATATCAAACTGTATTCGTTTGTTTGGTGATGGGGTGCCAAATAGTATAAATTTAATACCCTTATTTTCAAAACCGTTGAATAAGCACAAAAACATAAGTATGCGATGATTATTGTAGAGAACAGCTGGAACAAAAACAAGTGTATATTGTTTTAATCATGTTATGTTTAGTAACAAAATGAAGGTATTAAATATGTCGAAAAAAAACTCTACCTCAATTGTCAGATAGTCATATTTTTCTGTGGCTGCTTTGACTATTATTGCAAATATGGATAATGCAGGAGAAACATTGAAAAATGTAGCTTCCGACCAAACAACAGCGATAGAAAGAACACCAGAGGAGATTGCGAGAAATTTCAGAAAGTAGCTTTTGAAAAAACATTCCCAGTACCACTCTGGAAAAAAATTTAGATTATTAAGTCTGTAGGCTAATTTTTTAATTCACAAGTTTCATATTTTACAATGTTTCCAATTCTTGTTGCCGATGTAACGTGGAGCGATCGAGAAAATTTCAATGGAATAATATATTTATTAACGTTCTTTCAAATGTTGATAGATGGTATTACAATGTTAAAACTTATTATGCAAATAAACAAAATACACAGGAGATGGCAATCCAAATAATTATTCAATTCAATTAAAAATATAGCTTACCAACAACAGGAATATACAGTAATCTTGAGAAAGAGCTGCGAGGCTTGGTAAATGTTGATTTAAATTTTCTCTCAATGGATCTTGTATTTGCGAGGACATCTTCTAGATGAAAGATTTTTTCAATTAAAATTCCCCACTGCGTTTCCGTTCTTTGCAATATTTGCAGCGACTTAATTACCTGCAAACGAATTAACCTATCAAAACACTGAGAAACTGGCATGATTGACAACAACATATTTATCAATGCATAATAAAATAACTTAATTGGATTTATGCTATACAAGACAGTTATAAGCTTCTAAGTGTATTTTTTTAGAATGAAAAAGAATTAAGTAAACAGTTACTGTGTTATAACCTGACGATGAAGCCTAACGAGAGCTTTCATGGATGGTGCAGCAGACGGTGCTGTGGGGGCAGCCCGACGCTCCATCCGGTCCCGCAGTTCAGTTGGAACTCTTTGCAGTATACTATCAACAGGCCTCCGCAGCGGGTGGTTCGGCCCCAGTGATGTGTGAATTCCCTGTAGTGACTGAAATTATATATATATATTGTAATTATGAGTATTGTTAACCAAAAAGATTATAAGTAAACATATTAATTAACAGCACAAAATTTTCCAATATCACAATGAAAATATCAGTCCCGCTTAGATTTTAATTGTATGGCGGTAAAAGTAAATGATGGCTTATGGTGTTTATAGACCAAGATCGTCACGCAGCCATAGGTGCCAGTGATACATATATGGTCTTAATGGAAGATAACATGCGCAACTATAGCTGACCCAGTGATATCCATCATATTGCATGAACACAATCGCTACATGTCAATAGGTTACATATTATTCACATTACCCCATCCAATACCGATACAACGAACCCGTCAAATCTCAAAGAGGTGTACGACTATGAAATCACCAACAGATTAAAAAAAAATTAAAGATGTTAGACTTACTTCCAAAATATCATCAACTGATTCCTCCGCTTCACATTTTTCTGAACTCAGTTTAGCAGCCTTAAAATAGCTATGAGTCAGTGTGTAACCTCTTATCGAGTTGTTCCAAAGACTCCTCGGAACCTCTACAAGAGCATAACCCAAAAGTAACACTAGAAGGAATAGACCCCAAGTATTACTGGCAGATGACGCTATGGCTTTTATCTTCGGTCCGTCTAAATGTACATCAGGCTGTAGTGCAAGATAGATCAGAAGTATCCCACAGATGAACAGATATGACCCATAATATATTGCATTATCAATGAGGGCAGATTTCAATTTCCCCTTAATAGTGAAGTCACCCGATTTGCTGTATGATTGCATCATAGGCATGATCAACCTGAAAAAACAATATTCTAAGGTAACTCTCCAAAATTATTTTTAGACCCGAATATGATGGATGAAATTTTTGCTCCATGACTGAAGACGAATGCGCACATAACTATTGCACAAGAAAGACACAGCGATGTAACAATTGTGTTCATAGAAAGTTGCAAACAAAATAAATTATTTATGTGTAGATAATTATATCATGGCCATAATAGCGAAAGCGACCAAGTGTCAAATAATCGTAAAATGTTCAACAGAACTGTTTGCAATCAATCTAAAAACTCCTAATAGTCCATTAAAATTTCCAGTTTAGTTTTTTGACATTTATGTATAGGTATGTTCCAGCTCGTAATTTCTAGTTGCATAATATTGTGTTATATTTATAATTACTTACCAAGTCAAACACTGCGATGTCCAATATACTACCCTCCAAAGATTAGGGAAAACGTAATCTGGCACTTTACTCCATGGCTCAAGACAAGTAGGTGTTACAGGAGGGAGTGAAGTAGAAGAGGTACTTCCGTTTCCTCGCAGAATTGCTTGCAAAGATGCAATCGCATGTGCTGTCGTTTCATTGTTGTTCTGCCTACACGTTCTGAGAACTGTCTAAAAACAGCACAATAAAATATGAAAAAAATGCATTGAATACATTTCATAAAAAAATGTTGAGAATGGGATCGGTTTAATATAATTATATTATACAGTATTTAGCGATTGGTGTTCTTCTGTTCTTGATATATTTTTTTATATCGGAGGTTTACAAATAAGATTGTGTTTTCGTTCAGAATGTGGAAAAGTAAATTTAATATAGCTCATTAATACTTGATAGTTAACGTTAAGCCCCATGCTCATATCCCTCCCGTTAAGTATCGCAGTACTACGAAAATAATAATTATCAAGTTAGCTCTCTGTGTACGCACTTCAGTAACTCAATTTTATTTATAAATATCAATTGAAAAAACTTCTTGTAATAAAACTAATGAGAAGTAATCAATTTCTTGATATTTTTTCTAGTCATCCGACAACTGCTGCCGCAGAGTAATGATATGTTGTGTTAAGAATGACAAAATAATTCATACAAGATTCTTACCGAACTGACATCCAAGGGGAGTATGAACATAATGATAAACGAAAAGTACCATGCTGTAAAAACTGCCAAAGTAACGACAATATGGTTCCTGTAACAGTCGCCATATCGATATAGCAAACATGCAGCTAAGGCAAATGCTATAATTATTTCGGTGACAAATAGTGAATATGTCATTATTGAAGAGTGGCGTAAAATTGAATGAATATTTATTCGTTTTCCTTCGTCGGCCTTGCTTTATATTCTATCCAAGCCTTTTCAGCGTCTTTCTGCAGTTCTTCAAGCTTTGACAAATTCAATGATTTCAACGGTATTAGATGTGGTTGACATAAAACCAGATGGTTGGATGGCTCATAATATAATTCCCCTGTTTGAGGTAATATTTGATTTATTTGAAGATCAGCAGTATTTTCGCTAGTCATATTTAAATGACCAAAGTAATTTGATTAAAGACTTATTAAAATTTCTCGATAATCCATATTAAAAAGATAATTTTAGAATAAATAAACGATTCCTTTTTTAAATTAAGTAAAATAAATACGAATGACACAAACGTCACTGCGGCGATTTTACCATAGACATTACAAACTAAACATCCCGATATAATATAATATGGTAACCATACGTCTCTATTTGAATGGGTCAGTTTTGGTGGTCTTACTTATGGTATACATAATACTTATGGTAGAGGCAGTTATAGTGGAAACCGTTTTCCGGTTGTGTAGGTACTGACTTTCGCTTACTTTGGTAAAATACTATTTTGCGTATTTTAATAATCTCAAAAACACCCAAAATGTGTTCTAATGATATTATCCCTCCTCCCAGTTCTCCCTCATATTTGTTTTATGCTCCTCCTAAGCCGCTGCTTTAGAAATAATTCCGTAACCCTATGTGGATCTATCGAAGCACTGCAGCTTTGGTAAGAATTTTATAGCAAATATAAGTATGTAATATGGACTGTTTAATTAACACTTTTATTAACTTGATGGTAATGAAAAATATTTTCATTCTGATTACAATTTACAGGCCCTCCTTCGTATATAAACAACACGAGCTATTTTCGCTGGTAGTGAGTATCGTCAGTTTACTGCAAGAAGTCATTAATTAACAAAATGATACTTTTGAGTTATCGATGAAAAACTTTTCTGTTGATTCAAACTGGCTTATTTCAAAAGTTTTGTATTTTCATTTTTATACATTAATCGTGAAAAAAAAAATTAGAAGAATTTTACTATAAAAACACACTTATTGACGTCTTGCATACAACATTATTATGAATAAAACAATTAGTGATTTTAGTTTATTCGGCTTCCACCTAATCTTTAACCTCAGAATGTTCTTAATAATGAATGTCTTCCACTGCTATATAGCACAGTATATTCATAAAAATAACGATCGATTTTTGATGATTGGCTTGCCTAATTTTTAAACATCTAAAACGTCACTGTAGTTAAATTCTCTGAATTTATAAGGGTTTATATAATCTCTGTTTTTTTCTTATGAATTCCTTTGCTATAAGACTTCCCCATTTGCATAATGTTTTTCTAATCTATCATTGAGTAAACCATATATTTTTGTTGGTTTTCCATAGCACTATGAACACTGTCCACCTTCATGAAAGAGTGCCTGGATTGCAAATATTTTTGCTTAATTGAATTTAGCTGGGTCGTTTGAACAAGATATAACAGCAAAGCTAGAACGTGACTCCACAATTGGAAATTTTTCAATGTGATGTTTGACTTGTAAAATATCTACTTTTGATGTCTTGCTAGGAGGGCAACGACATCCACGTTCGCTTTTACCATCAAAATTTCGAAATTTGCAAATATTCTGTAATGCTTTATTAACAGACCCACTGGTAATACATTTTAGCACAGCTACGTCATTTGGTATTAGTTAACATTCATAAAGATGAAATCCTTTTGATGACTATAATATGTTTCCAAAAAAATTGACATAACTTTTAAAACCGACGGAAAGTGTTCATTGTACTTACATTGGCATATGATGCGATTCCTTTTGATCCTTTTGATGACTATAATATGTTTCCAAAAAAATTGACATAACTTTTAAAACCGACGGAAAGTGTTCATTGTACTTACATTGGCATATGATGCGATTTTCATAAAGGTGCTTTGAGATGTTTTCCATTTCCGTATTAATCTTTAAGTGATTTACAATTCGTTTTCTTTTGACAACTATTATTTTTTTGATTTGGAATTACACATTCCTCTGTTAACATCTTTTTATTACAATTTAGGCACATCACAATTTAAAATGATATCATGTGACGATTTTCAAGACATTTCCTGTATCGTTTAATGTACGTAGTGATCAATACCATACTGTAGCGTGATAAGTTTTACAAGCGATGGTTGCGAAAGAAATCATCAAAATCGCTTATTGGCTTCTTTCACTACGGTATGTGCATGAAATGCAGCATAATGACTGACAACATTGGTTGTTGTTAGACACTTAGTGACATTTTGTAGAATAACAAAATAAGCATTTCAGTATGTGCAGCTCAGTTTTGGCCATATTGTCACTCAATGTTAATGACTTCTTACAGCAAACCGATGGTATGTTTACGTCTGCCCTTTTGTTTGCATATTATAGATACAGCATAGTATTATATTTCAAATGCGATTTAATAAAAAATGAAAAAGTGGGAAGGGCTATTGTGTCTTTATATAATATCATATAAGTATTTCATTAAAATTCTTTATGCAACGTAAATTTAAGGGTATTTAATTTTTCATAACAAAATTATATCATCTAGTCACATAAAAAAATGGTCAGTTAAGTTATTGAATTGGCACTTACTTGGTAGAACTCCATTATGATAACATAGTGTTTAAGTCTACAAAATTTTATTGGTTAGTTGATAGCAATTTCGGCTTAACGCCATCGTCAGAACTGTGATGCTCTACGATGGTGTTAAGCCGAAATAGCTATCAACTAACCTACAAAATGTTGTAGATTCTAATACTTTGCTTTTTATCTTAATAAAAATGGTCAGCCTATATTTATGGCATAGATAAATCATATAATAGTGTAATTTACATTACGTTGACAAAAAAAAAATATTTATTCTAGGTGCACAATCTGCATTATTAGATATATGCAAAGAAATAGTAGGATGATTCGTTTAAAATATCTAGATAGTCATTGATGTTGAAATCAACATTTCACTCTCTATCTATTTTAGTCTATGTATATATAGAAAATTTAAAACTATCAATTTTAATTAGGTGAACAAAAACTGCATAAAATTAAAATTGATATAAAAAATCGCTTCTGGAAGCGAAATGCGTTAGATTAGTGACACACCCAGTGAAATAAAGTTTTCGATTTTATGTTAAAAATAAATTTCCACAAAGTTACTGCCAAATCCATTGAGAACAAAAACTAATTTCTACAGCATATTTATTTTAAACAAAATAATAGCAATTGATAAAGAATACATGCTCTCATAATATGCCGATGTTTCAAATAATCCTACAATGTATTATAAAGTGCTATTTGATTGGTCAATGTAATTATAATATAGACTCCTTTACACTATTTTATTGTAGGTACCCAGCATTTTTTATTTAAAGTTAAGAACAGACTGCTAATTTGTTCGAGACATACACAATGCTTCTCCCTGCATCATTATAATGTATGTGTCTTGATTTATTTATGTCTGTAACATAACAGCACAACACTGCACCTTAGATACACAATGCCCAGGCAGCGAGAGTGTGGATGTGTACTAGAAGTGTACCTGGTGTATAATATTCTTAATTTAAAATATTTAAGTTTTCCTAGGAACTTAATGTGTAGTGAGTGATTTTCCACACTGCATAATCCAGTCACTTATGCAGACAGAGTAACGCCCATGCACAGCCAGTAAAAACAATATTGTGTGGTGTTAATGATTGCAACAGATAGTTTGAAGTGAACATATATATTAGTGAGGTGACCGACCGTCCTTTTTTGAGTTCAGTCCTCCCTTGACTTATATACGTGTCCTCCTTTTCGATATTTGAAGACTTTTGTTCGAAGACGTATTGAGTTTTTGTCCAAATAAATGCCAGATATTAAAATAGACATTTTTTTTCTATTTGAAGAAATTAGAAGACCGCATCTATTTTTAACTTCTGAAAATTTAACAGTGGGAAAATCAACACGCTGGAATATGATAAAAAATGGTGGAGATATTCAGATATTTCAAAAATGAACATGATTCGTATGAAAATTTATTTATCTTTATTCAATTTTCGTTGTTGCTTTGGACCAGTTTTTTCAATTGCTAATGATTTTTGGACAAGTGAGAAATCTAGATTGAATGTTGATATTCTAGCCGCAGCACTTGCTGCAAAATTCAATATGAAAGATAATTCTTGTTCAGATATTTCCAAAATATTGTTAGAAAATGATACATTGACAAAAAATATTCATTCAGTAGAAAAGTACTCATTTAAATAATAATTATTAAGGATGAAAACATATTTGTAATATATAAAATATTCTTATTACGCATTTTTCATATGATCGTGTATTATTGCAATGAATAAAATGTTTAATTTGTTTGTGTTCTTTCATTGTAAAAAAGTTGGTCACGTTAATATCAGGTAGGCTTACCATACATCCTGGTTCGGTCAAGACTGACCTGTTCTGAAGGTATGGTCCCAGTCAGTTTGTCCCATTTATTTGGAAAACAATAAAAGGTACCGAATATACAGTCAAAATGTGCAGCCTAAGAAAATGGGAATTAGTTTATTCATATTTTCAAAAGAAATTCATTTGATAATTAAATAAAACACAAAAAATAAACTGTACTATTATTAAATATATATATTTCAGAATTATGTACAAAAAATCAAATGGAGTTATAGCAAAAATAAACATAAAAATTACATCTAGTATCAATCAAATAAATACGGCTGAATCTGAAAAATATAAAATGCAATTTTCCTTATTTTTATCACATAAATTATATACGTACATAAAAAAAAAAGTGGTGGAATTCCATGATATTATGTTTTCATTATTTAAACTCTGGCTCGCATTATGATGGGCGGATTTTGCCAATTTAGATGGATGCAATAATATTAAATACTTGATAGTACAGAGAAATAAAGAATTTGTTGTTATGCTATTTCTAAAAAATTAGTCGCTTACCTCACATAGTCTTGTGGGCCGTAGAGTGCAAAACCCGTAACTCCTACTATCCTGCATACTTAACGCTATATATTCTAAAAGATATATTTTGCATACTAATGCTCGCCAAATGAAATTCCAATATGACTGATATAGACATCAAATAATTCACCAATTATTTTTGGTAACAAAACGGTTTGGATTTATTTTTCTTTTTGAATTAATAGTATTTTTATGCTTTCGTGTAAAATTTGAAGTTATAAGTTTTGCACTGCCAGCTGATTAAAATTAATTTTATATGAAGTCATAGATGAGTAAACAACAATATGACATAAAAAATTTTGAATCCATGGCTTTGGTTAAAAAATCAATATGATGATATATTTATTATACATTGTCAGATGCATGTATGTTTTTCTGCAAATTTGTCATAAGACACAATTCATCGCAGTAGGATTGGTTCCACGAATATCCGTTTTAATGAAATTAATATTTTGAAATTATAATTAGTAGTTTATTTATTTTTTATAAATGCATAGACATAAAACATTTTGAAAAAGATTAATTTACTACAAAGAAATTAAACTCCTGTTTAAAAAATCTCCGACGGCAGATTGCGTTTCTAATATTTTCTTTAAAATAACAACAGCCCTCTCGTAAACTGAGGTTTGGTTAGTTACACCAATCTGAAAGTGATGATATGGCTGTTGTTATTTCAGTCTTTCAATCTGTCAATAAAAACATATTAATTTTTCTTATTTAAGCTTAACAATATTTAACATAAGCATCTCCAAAACAGTGGTAAGTCATGTTAGAAAATTTTAAATGTATAGTGATTGATATGCTGTGAAAAATAATACTTTAATAATTTTCAGTTTTCATATCATTCAAGCCCAAATCTTCATTTTGTTCATAATTTCGAGTATATTTGCTGATGGCCAATCCTGAAAAAAGAAAGAAAGCATGTTATGCAATATTAAAGAAATTATTAGTATAATAATTATATAGTGTCATATAGCAAAACAATTATAGAAGAACCTCAATGAACAAGGAGGCAGGAAAAACCATTTTAAATTGATGAACGAATATGCACTGAAAGGTTCAAGTCCAATGAAAAAAAAGTCTAATTACTGCTGCAAGAACTCCGAGATATTTAGTGACAGATACAGACAGCATTAACAGTCGCAAAGCTCCAATCTGTTAACGCGAACTTTTGAAGTATCATATGAAAGACAAAACATAGATATGTCTAGTCTCAGTGCAGCAAGGGATAAATGTATATTTCTTCAAATTAAGGGGGGGGGGGGCAAATATACATACCATCATCAAGAGTTCCATCATCCGTCAAAGTTTGAACGTAAGAGTTGCCAGCAGGATCGTCCAATATTAATGTTACGGGAATACGTCCTTCAATAACATCATCCAATCTGCTTATGAAACTAAAAAAAACATTATGAAGCGAATAATGTAAGATTCTTGTCAAGATGTGGCATACAACATTTTTCAAACCTATCATATTAATTAAATTCTGTGTGAAAATCACCAAGCTAACCAGTGTTCGTAAAATGGTTCAGAGTAATATTTTATGTCCCAAGGAAGACTGCAAGACAGGTGTATCTCGATCCCACATTTATCATTTGTTTTCAAATGTCCATTACTAATACCACTATTTGAATTTCTATTTATGTTTTCTATAATTCTATAGACAGTTTATTTCTCCAAGGTTCCAATTCCAAGGTTTTCATTCTAATAAAGATCTTTCTAAGTGTTGAATATTTTCAATTGTATGAAAATAATAATGCAGCAAACATTAGGTTTAAAATTCCCATCACCGACTCCAATCCCAAGGTTTTCATTCTAATAAAGATCTTTCTAAGTGTTGAATATTTTCAATTGTATGAAAATAATAATGCAGCAAACATTAGGTTTAAAATTCCCATCACTGACTCCAATTCCAAGGTTTTCATTCTAATAAAGATCTTTCTAAGTGTTGAATATTTTCAATTGTATGAAAATAATAATGCAGCAAACATTAGGTTTAAAATTCCCATCACTGACAATAGCATGCAGGAAAGCATAGAGAAAATTGTATTGTAAAATGAATCTTATGAATTTAAGACATCGACTGAGGGTGCTTGTTGGAATTTCAATATCAAATTTGAATTATTGAGATTTTGTACATTTCCATGTATATGTCACTAACGACCCGGGTTTCACTTTTCGGCAACTTCAGGCATTCGAGTGAACTCAAACTAACTAAAATAGACAGTTTATAACGATTATATACAAAATAAAATAGCACAAATCTGATCGCTGTGTCTAAGAAATTAACATCTGGACTAGATACGAGTGAATAGAAGGGGGGGCTTAAAATGCAATTCGAAGAAATACCCAATTTCAACTAATGATCTCTGTTGGGGTGATCATGGACCGATGTATTAATATAGGAAATTCATTACTTTGATTGTTAATTCATGTTTTATTTTTTACGGATTCATCACATGTAAAGAGTACAATAGAGTTAGAGTACAACCCAGTTAAATTCCTTACCAATTTTGAACAAACAACTGAATCTTCGAAACTCTCCTCTATTGTACTCTGTACATGTGATGAGTCCGTAAAAAATAAAACATGAATTAACAATCAAAGTAATGAATTTCTTATATTAATACATCGGTCCATGATCACCCCAACAGAGACCATTAGTTGAAATTGGGTATTTCTTCGAATTGCATTTTAAGCCCCCCCTTCTGTTCACTCGTATCTAGTCCAGATGATAATTTCTTAGACACAGCGATAAGATTTGTGCTATTTTATTTTGTATATAATCGTTATAAACTGTCTATTTTAGTTAGTTCGAGTTCACTCGAATGCCTGAAGATGTCGAAAGGCGAAACCCGAGCGTTAGTGACAAAATACATGGAAATGTACAAAATCTCAATAATTCAAATTTGATTCTTATGAAATTTTTATTAAAACAATCAAAAACTAAAGTTTGTAAAAATTCACTAACTTTTCCATTCTACTGGCAGAGCTTCTGTCAGCTGAATCTCCAGCTAATAGATTGTCTTTCCCAGCTAACTGGTCCCTACATGCGCGTAACAATCCTTCGGCTGTTGTGAAACGACCGCACAAAGACCGTGGTCCCGATTCAAGCTCTAGTTCAGGCACCAGAAGACTGCAAGTGTCAGACTGAAAACAAAATATCGAGCTTATAAAATATATAGATATGGACAGTTATTATTCAGGTTGAATCACAGTTATTTGATCAGACAGCAAATTACATCAATACAGAGATGAAATCACTAGATACATACAAAATTCATTAATCCAAAAAGTGTAGCAAATAATTGTGGAACCAAGATGACTGAGTTAAGTGTGAATCCGTTGTCTTTTATAAAATGGCGCATGTATTGCGTTCTTCAAATCGGGCTTAAACCCTATCTCTTCAATTATTATTATCAAATTTTGGATGAATGGATTGGTATAATTATTATGTTTGGATATTGTTTATTAATGGAATATGTATATGGTACTCATCGGAGTGCAGTGCACTGTTTACTCCTTTGCAAGAGCCGTCTCTGTTTCTATGATAACTGCTACTGTATTACTTTGTCGGCCGATGGTCACTTTGGCACATAAAATACATTGGACATGCCTAATAAAGTGTCCCTTTTAATTTGAAAAGTCTGAGATGTCACAAAAAAATGAATACATTTGTCGCTAAAAGTGCAGTGCCGATTTTTCAACCCTCTGGCATTATTCTTTTCTAAGACTGTCTCCCTATTTGTGTGATATATACGGCGGGGTTAATGTATGCCTTGACATTGCAGGTATGTTCCTGCGAACTACCGCTCCCGGAAGGAGTAGAAGTGATTCATGCCAGTCATGCAGCAGGCCATCTCAGTTCGGCTTCTATTTACCCCGCATGCTTCGCCCCCCACATTATCACCACCGCCTGCTCTGATAGCACCATCAGGTTATATTTTGAATAATATACATATATTTTATTTAAACACTTCTTTGCATGGTTTTCTTACATCAATTAAAACTAAAATGGGCACACGCTGCGGATACATTTTTTGCAATCGTATATATTCAAACTGGATTTAGAATTTCAAGATCATTTTAGAAAAAAAAATGCGATAAAACATAATTTTTTTGAACTACTTTACTTCCAAACGTTTATAAATGATCAGGACCGGTTTCGCTTATCGTGAGCATTACCAACTAATCAGTCCTGATTATTATAAATTGTGTTATTTTTAAAATACAATGTCTTCTCACCAAGAATTGATAATTAACACCTTAACACATTCGCAACTGGAGAAATATGACCAAAATATGTGCAGCGGCTTGGCTGATTCGCAGGAAATTGACATTAGGTCATGGAAAGAATAGTATGAAACTGACCAACCAACAATTACGCGAAAACAAGTTTGGATGGTCTGCTAAAGGCGTTTCGTAATAATCTGAATTCTTTCATTAATATTATGAATCAAAGATGAATTATTAGTTATGAGCGATTAATGTCGCTTATATTGAATGAAGCGAAAAACGTATTAAAAGTGAGTAATCCATAAATCGATTGAAAAATCAATTTATACTATCCATACAGGGATTTGAACCAGTGAGATTCGTAGCTGAAACCAATGACATTGACTGCCACACCACGGACCTGGCCCATGATAATACTCGTTTTTAACTGACGCCGATGAATCGGTGGACGAATTATTTTAGCAATTCCATGGTGCTGATCAGTGGTCTGGGAGTAAGGGAGTTAACCTTATTGAAACCCTCGCCTCCTTTATCACAGTAAAATTATTCAACGCCCCCCCTCCCAAAATTTTAAATGCCTACAAGGGAGAGTAAGAAACACGTATATAAATAAAAACCATTACCTTAAGAATATCTCTTGAAAAATCGTCTTTACTTCGTATTTTCAATTCTATCTTTACTCCGAGATCTTCTATTCCACCTCCAGACTTGACCTGAAAATATTTTTACTGGCTATGAAAGCAAATATATAATTTCGCAAACTCAACAATATTTTATAGGTGTACTGATGTACTGATATATTGAAGTAAACTATTGAAATATATGTAATTACTTTTTAAGATGTTCGTTACTGATGTTTTATCAATACTATTATAGTAAAACAATTGCGTAAGTTTAGCAGCCAAAAATGACAAAGTGTTAATTCTATATCTTTATAGTTTAGTACATGTCAGAAGGAAGCATTTGTTTTGATACCAACTGAAAATTGATTCAAAATCAACTTGTATCAACTAATCAATAATCTTTGTAAGATAATAATAGAAAAGTAAAAATTGTAGATTCCTATATTAAGACAAGATACAAATTTGTATATTAACAGCTTAATGGCCGCATGTTTTTTTATTGAATTTCACCTGGCAGCCAGGCGATTTTGCAAAGAATTCGCAAAAAAACTGTCATTTTACTAAATTCACTATAATTTGTAAACCTATTGAGATATCTTAACTGAATTTGATTTGATGGCTTCCAGATACTTTATCGCATAAATCAATGTTGTTTGAGCAGTGGTTCTATATCTGTGGGTTGCATACTTATGTGGTCAAATGAAAAAAACTTAAATCTACTAAAAAATCCCTGCTTCTCTTATCATGCCTGTTGCAGATGTTACAGGTCACCCAGGACAGGACACGGTTATCATAATGACTCGAGCACCATAAAAAATGCAATGTGTAAATAATAATAACCAATACTACAAGAGTGAGCAAGCGTGTACACATGTACCATATAGGGGTTGTTTTACGAACTGTTTAGTAAAAATAATAGTTTATTTTATGTTAAATAATGCGTTAATGTGTATACCACCATCTCTCGTTGACATTTGAAATCAAACTCGATTATAACCCAGTACTTTTTCAATAGAATGGAATGTATGACGTGGGACTCATATGAGTCCACAGACAGCAACAAAAGTTCTTCAAGGACTCAAACACGAGTCTGCGGCCATTAAGCTGTTAAGATAAAAAAATGTGTTCAAATGAAAGTAATGAAAGCTTGAATTTCAAGGTGAATGATGAAATTATCGTTCATTATAAATAAAATTTAAAGCAGGAACAAACCTCATTTGTCCTGTGTCCACATTGGTCACAGTTGGTAGCCATGATTACCACTTCTTTGAAATGTGGAATTGCTGAAAATAAGAAATGTAATGAGCACAAAAAGATTGATACCTGAGTGAAACAGTATGGGCTTATTGAAGGATAATTAAAGATATTGGTTATCAAATGTTAGGCTTTATTCTCTGTATCACTAGTGTCTTTTCGGGAGTTAAAAATTGTGATATTAATGTAAAATGCTTTAGTTTGAAGTAGGCTCGAGACTGAGTTGATTGTTTCGTATCAAAAATTTCAAAATATACCCTTATGGCGGAGGATATTTAGAAGACATGTTTGAGACTTCTCTATTTGAGGACATACGGGTTTATCCAACTGACTTTCTCTTAGGCATGCTCACGTTTAAGAGTTTGAATGTTCGAAGAGAAATGTATGTGTCTACATATTTCTTTTGACTTATATTAGACCAAAATGAGAATTCTGCCAGTCTTGAGAATGTCAAGCTTTATGTTTCTGATCATTTTTTGAGGAATCGTGGACATGAATTGTTTGTTCTTCCAAAGTGTAGAACCAGCTTGCATATGAGGATGCCACTGGGAAGAGTTTTAACAATTTTCAATGGTATTGCTTTGGATATCGACATATTCCATGTGTACATGAGTGAGTTTAGAGCAGCATTATTTTTTAATGTATTAAAGTGGATTTTTTTCTGAACTAATAAGATTGATTTCCTTGTCAATTTTCAATGTTTACTTTTTTTTTACTGTTGTAAACATTTTTTAAATTGAAAAATACAAACTTACAATTTGTAATTTTGTAATATTAATTAATGAATATAAATTATTTGGAACTGAAATTAATAAATTAAAATAAATAAATCAAAATTAATTAAAATAAATATTGGGAAGAGTAGATAAAAATGAAAGTAACAAACCTGTGACTTTCATGTTAGTATCACATGGACAATTGCAATCAGGACAATTTGTTCTAAAGGACATGACTTCTCCTGATTGAATGTCGCCCAAGGAATGCTCGCCTTCTAATATCGGAACTAAGAGGGATGAGTTAGGAGGCTCCTTTTCATTTATTTTATCCGTTACCTTAAACAAAATAATTGTTAATAATAAACTTAATCACAAAATCTTTCAGTAAATTAAAAATGAATCCGATTGCATGATAAAAATGACCACAAAAACATAAGCATTGTCTGTTATGGAAAAGGACCTTGGTACAACTCTTGATAGATATTATCTGAAAATGGCATACCTCGGAATGTGTAAAGATGCCAAGCTGATGATCTTGCTCCTTGGTTCTCTCAAAAAAGACTTCACTGCAGTGAGGGTCTTTTCGTGGAGCGACGGGATTTTCAATGTGACTATTTCCTGAAGGAAAAATATAAGAATGAAAGCTTAGAAAAGCAGTACATATTCTGCAATGGTCCAACCAGAGTTGAGGTTTGCGATAGAATGAGCTCTCTTGGGTTATTTTGAATAAATAATTATTATTCACCTGGGTTCACAGTAGCAACTGGGATCTAAGAGTGTGAGCTGGCAAACGCTTTATTTGTAGCATAATTCAAACAGATGGCACATTGGATAAGAAAGAACCAAAATTGCTTTAACCACTTCATTCCTGAATTTTTTTTTCAAAGTGTCGAAAAAAATGATACTATTTTATATTCTCTTTTTCAAAGCAAATAAAAGTGTGAAAAAAAATAAAAACTTTTTTTTTAACATCTACTTCGAAAAAACATGGTATTTTAATAAGGCTTACAATTAAATGCACTTTTGTTTAGATGATATTCACTTTCGTAAAGATAGTTTTCACTTATAACAAATACATTCCACAAAAAACAAATTATTTCACTAAAAATAAAGTGATGCCACATAATAAAATATATTTAAACATTGAAGAAATATTATCACATAGACAAAATAGTTTTCACTAAATATAAATACTCACACTTTGAAATCGATAGTTTCACAACGCTGTAATGAAATGTCACTTATTCTTTACTACTTGCAACATAGGATTTTCCACCATAGACTAGTTTACTTGTCGCAACTCTTTATTAGGCGGCCTGTATTGTCTTTGCTCCATGCGTTAGAATTTATTCACTAGTATATTATAGGAGGGGTATTTATGAAGAAGCAGGGTTCTAAGTGGACATGCAATATGTTAATATAATTTATTTCAATGTCCATAACATACAAAATTAAAATAATCCGCTTCAAAGTCAAGCTATCAAAATTATTCTGTGGTACTTTGTTAAAAGAATCCGTTTCGAAGTGAAAACTATTAAAATCAAAGTTTGAGTGTACTAAGTTAATACTATCTTATACAAAGTGCCAACTATCGAAATAAAAGTTCAATTGTACCAAGTGAATACTAGCTTACAGAAAGTGTAAACTATCGAAACAAAAGTGCAAGTGTACCAAGTGAATATACTACCTAACACAAAGTGCAATTATTTATAACCCTTATAATAATAATGCAATTTAACCAATAGAAATTACAATTTAACCAATACAAATTTTATGGATGGAGATGAGTCCAAATGGTTGCTTTGTTTCTCCGTTCTTTTGTGTTAAGTTGAGTGCAACGAGCACAATAGAGAATCGACAAAAATTGGGATAAAGGAATGTTTCAAGATTTTCAAACCCTAGAACCGAACCTGCTTTTGTGGCTCTAAAACAGCCATACTCAATCTTTCTTTTCTACGGACGGCATGCGTATGTTTGCTGAGTTATGCGGTGTGCAACATTATACTGACATGATGCTTAACATAAAAGCTCGCTGGGCCGCAGGTTGAGTATGGCTGCTTTAAAAGCACATCTATTTGAATCTAGTTTACGAAATCAGCACTCAACGTCTATTTTTAATAATTCTCGACACATGTTCTCCTGCAACCATAAAACTGTGAATGGGTTCAAGGTCCACCCAGATCGCCTCATAATCCTAAACGACCTATAACACTCAATGATTGGAAGCCCTCGTATGTTCCGATGTAACGCCAAGCGAAATCCCGCAACCGTGCGGGTCCCGAACTGACGTCATGCTCGAAATTCCCACACATGTGCGGGACCCGGTGTTAAGTGGTTAATGTGAATTAAAAAGAATTTTATTTTCAATTATGAAGAATCCCTGATTGGCCGCTTACAGTTCATTCCACGTCTGGTCAGTCGGATGTCCACCATATTCTTTATAAACATTTAAACAATAAATAGTAAAAATACTTTGCCTCAATATCTAAAGAGTACAGGTAGGTACATTATATAGTCATATTGCATATAATTCAATTTTATTCACCACTGATATCTTCCACTATCATCATAAATGGGCCATTGGTTTCCAAGTCTTTGAGTGCAACCAGCTTCAAGATAAATTCGTCAATTTTTTCTGCATCTTCTGGGTGTTGTATTCTACGCAAAACCTGATCCTGCTGAAGTCCGGACACAACTCGGTCTAAGATTCCTTCTACAGTAGTTACCTCTGTAAATTACAATTTGATGGAGATTAAACGGAGTGAGGTAGATATATCAAAAAAACTTATTTCAATAATTCATAAAATTGTAAAAAGGATAAAGTATTTGTGTATATCATTTAATAATATATAATAAGCTAAATAAATTACCTCCTTTCTGGCTCAGGGAAGGCAATTCTAATTCAACCTGCGGAATAGAAACAGATGCAAAATCACTTCTGACAACACGCCTATTCAGGTCTTTAGCAGTGTTGCAAGTCAGTGTTAGTTTCACTCCGTTAGGAGAAATCGCTCCACCATCTTTTAATTCATTATTTGCATAACCACAGTGCTGACAACTGAATGACATAACAACTACTTCCTTGTAAAACGGAATGCGTGTCAGCATCAACCTTGTAGATCCCTAGAAGGCGAAATTTTGAAATGGTTAAACAAAATGAAGGTTAATTAAATATCATATAAACAACTGAATCTGTATTGGATCAATGTTAGTAAATTCGTTGGTTGAACTGACATGCTACTTAGCGCTGATAAAAAAATTCAAAATAAATTGAGATTAGATTTAATAAATGGAAGATAAATAGGATTCTTATAATATAAATGTATTCAAAGATTATTGGGAAGGCTTTAAAAAGTGTTCAATGTAATATTGATCTTGGTTTATCAGATGGACATGGTAAGTTATGCACAATGTTCTGTATTATCAATGAAATATATGAACATTGAATGAATGAACATATATTTATTTTTAATATGTTGTAATGAAATAGAAGATACACTGGATCAGAAAACCAATATCCTCATTAATCCTTTACCTGCTATGATCATGTTTGGAGGCCAAAAAGGAATAAAAATTAAATTAGACTGCAGGGAAAGGGTTAAATTAATGAGTTTGTTGAAATTTTCATAAAAAAAGTAATTGAAATAAACTATAACCAATACAAATATAGATACTGAATAGAAATGGTTGTTCTATTCATAGAAGCTACCATATGTCAAAAAAATGTACAAATTGTACAAGTATTGTAATAATTAGATAAGAATGGTCATCCAAAACAAAAGATACGTCAAGCTCATCCAAAACAGTAGTTTTGATGACGTAGAAAATTTCAGGTGTGCATGATAAAACGCGGCAAGTGAAACCTGGAATAACTCGGAAAGCTGGTGAGTTTGAACTTATGCATGATGTTAGTGTTGAAATCATGTTTACTCACCGATTCATAGCAGTTCATGCAAAGAGATTCCATTTCGGTGACCTGAGGCTCTTCATCATCAGGATTTAGATCTCTAAATATTGGTTTCTGACAAGTGGCCGTCATTTTGATAATTTGCTTACAAAAATATGTTAGTCGACGAATGCTTAGGTTATGTCGTCGTAGAATGCCACCATACGTCGTTATAGTTGTTCGTGATCTATTATCTATGGTGATCTGTCAGTGAATTGAGACTTAAGAGGGGGACATCTGTCTATGGGCAGTCAAAGAACATACTAGAAAAAGGTTATAACCGTGTCATAGACTAGTATAATTTGCAGTGGCTATCAACCATGATTCTTCGGACACCATAGTGTTTATTCGACAGCTTTGGACTGTGATACTTTACACGTATGTATAGATACTATGTATGTATGTATATCAAAAGAAACTCAAACTTGTTTATTGATAGTGGAAATTTTACTATTGATTTAACTCTTTTTATTATTCAAGAATAATAATTGTTATACCATGGACGAATAAACAATACTTATAAAATACTGTATGAAGAAACTTGTTTTAATCATGTCCGCTTCCAATATGGAGCATATGGACTCCTAATAGAACTTATCTCTACAGAAGATTTTCTACGCGAAATGTCTGTTACTGAGTGGGCCAACCTCTTTTTTATCGGGCCCTTACGTACTGTCAAAACCAATCAAATTTAACTAAATGAATGCTTAAATTATTCCCAAAATATCAATACGATACGTGATAGATTATTAGAAGATTATCCCTTACAGTTTTTTAGGTACAACGTAAAGTTTGGATAAATCTCTCCAATCTGAATTTTCGAAGTTCACTAAAATGTCAAAAAACTGATGTGAAATGAGGTTAGGCACAGTTTGAAGTTTTAAGTGGTTCCAGCGTAAAACCCTTTGTTGTTATTACATGAATCATTGATATACACATCAAAATAAGTACTTTGTGAGCAGTTTTATAGAAATAAAATGGACTGGGCAAAAACACCCATTGGTAGGCAGAGTAACTCCATTTGATGGTAACTTTATTCTCAATCGTCAGTTGATCACACTGAACCTTTTGAACATCTAAATTTTTTCGGAGGTTATTGTAAAACTTTACTTTTGTAAATGGTATGTGCGTCTACTGCATACGCAGTTACCAGTTACAAAAGTATAATTTTATAATAACTTATGAAGAAATTTTATAAATGCTCGAATGCCTGAAGATGCCGAAAGATGAAACCCCGGTCTTTAGTGACGAAATACATGGAAATGTAAAAAATTTCAACAGTTCAAATACTATACATTTGTTCATCGTTTGTAATAATTCCACCGGAAAAATTTTCACCATCAATGCTTCCCAATATATGAGGCGCCCAGTATCAAAGTTAGCCAAAGGCACTTTTTAACATTTTTTTAGTTTTGTATGACATTAAAATCTTTGCAACTATAGCTATCATTCTCAAAAAAAAATTGAATTAAAATCGTCCAGAACCTTCATTAAATCGACTTTTATAATTGCCTGAGTATCAAAATCAACCAAAGTTTTTGAGCTTTTTGAAAGTTTGTTCCATTGTTTCAATATAAATGGCTGAAAGAGTGCCAAGCCAATCACAGGCCTTGAATTTAAAAAATCCAATATGGCCGCCACGTTTGATTCACAAAATTTGTAAATTCTCATCTTTTGGTTAAAAAATAATAATTCTTTAAAAACCAAACGCGAAAATGGAAGATTATGACATTTGTCACACTATAAAAGGTAAAAGAGACCAATATTTATAAAAATGTGCAAAACAAATGGAAATGAAGTAATTGAATTACAGCCATAAAAAAATGACTGCATTACAATATAGTCTACGTTATTTAATATGGAAATTAAATGGGTGCATACTTTTCATATGTGTCTCAATTAAGATAAAAGTATGAATATTCTATACATTTCATTTTTTTTTGCTCTAGACATTTTGTTAATCTTAAAATGACAATTGAAATCTGACCTGTATTTGCAGTTCTGTCACTTCACAGTAGCATTTGTGTACTTTGTGTTGGAGTTTATAACCATGATACCAAACAGAAAAAGACATTTATAACTAACATTGTCAATCCATTTGTCGGGCCCTTGGCTGAGTGGTCAATGTCATAGGCTTCGTTGCGGTATTCACGTTTTAGAATAACAGTACGAACAGTTTCATTAGTTGACTTTTTAATCAATTTATGGATTTCTGCGATGTCTAAAATTTCCTCCCACCCATCCTCACCGTACGTCGATAGCAAAAATGAAAAAATGAAAAGTTAGCATTACAATCATAAACCTTGTATATATAAAGTTCCCCACCATATTAAGATACCATTTCAAAAATCTTAATAAACCTTTAAAATTATATATATAAAATTTAAAATTATATATGTAAAATTTAAAAATAAAAAAAATATTTGACATTACCATTAATAGCAATGCACCAATCATTTGAAATTGAAAAATGAAATGAGATGATTTTTTTAACATGTCCGCTCCCAACGTGGAGCACGTGGCCTCTTAATGGAGATATCTCAACAGAAGTTTTTCTATCAGAACTGCTTGTTAGTTACTCAACCTCTCTCTTTTCGAAGACAGTAGGTATAAAAGAAGAGGGACAGGATAGGACTAGTGGTTAGGCATTCGCTCTCGCTATGCCCCGTTTTTTAGGATCTTATGGGTGGGAAGAAACATATATGACTACGAACAGAAATCCATAAATCGATTGAAAGATCAATTTATGAAAACGCACCGGAAATTGAACCCGAGGCATCCTTAACCGTAGTCAACGACACTACCAACTACGCCACGGACGCCAACGAAATGAGATAAGCCAAATAAGAATTTTTATAGGTCACTCGAGGTCAACTCGAGGAGAAACAACATCACAACATCGCATTGAAAAAATCTGAATTTAAAATTGACACTGCCAGGACTATTACCCAGGTGCACCTGATCGCTATGGCAAAGCTATTACCACTAAACCAAACAGACCGATATACCCCACCCTACGTCAACAATAAATCTCAAAAAACCCTAATAAAACTTGATAATGATTTTGAAGTCCACCCCATGTTATAGTATGAAATAAAAAATGGAAATCATTAAGAATTGTTTTCTGTTTTAATAATTATATTTTCTTGTATAAAAATAAAATGAATGAATTTTTTTTGAAGTTATAATGTCTATTTTTGGGTGGTTATTTGCTTGAGTTACATATTTTTCAATAAAACATGATCTTACTCAATATGCATTGGCTATTTTTTTTCGATTCATTTAGAATAAAAAAGGCCAAAAGTTCATCGCTTACTATCAAAAACAGCCAAAGGAAAAACTCACTATCAAAACGGGCAAAGAGCATATTTGTACCTCATGCTAGAGCCTTAATAATAAAGTTGAATGCATTTTTTTTCATTTTTAAGTATTCCTGATGGGTTCTAGTATCTTGTGGAAAATATTTCACTCATATATTTATTGTCAAAAGTATAGTAAACAGAATTTTCTTCCTCCTGAAAAAACTACAAGGGTACCTTTGGCCAACTTTGATACTGGCCGCCTCATATGTGCAATGTGTAACTTTTACGGTAGGACTCTTTCGAGAGAGACAATCGTCATTTTATTCCTTGGCATAACAGTTGCACTATCCGTGCAAACACTAATACAATTTTGGAGTGTTGAAATTTGATAACTTTTCATGAATTTCGTCACAAACGACCCGGGTCTTCAGGCATTCGATTACACGAATAAACTCGAACTGACAGTTAATAAATAGTTTATATATTAAAAAAATAAGGATTTTTTACTGGAATTACATTGATATTTGAGTTAATTTTAAAACTGCTTTGATAATAACGGATTTAAGCCTTGATTGGGAGCACAATCGCATAAACAATTACAAACTCATAAGACTTGGCAGTTGCAATGTAATTTTTGAAATTTGATTGTATAGCAAAGAGATACCCACTTATTTTAAATTGGTGGGTTTTGTTATGGTGAATATCAAATGACGATGAGTTTCATTGTTTTGGTTGCTTAGTAATTAAAAATTATTTTAGGAACTCATATCACATGAAGTTATGTTAGTGACGAAATATATGGAAATGTACAAAATTTCTACAATTCAAATTTGATATTAAAATTCCATCAAGCACCCTCAGTCGATATTTTTTACCATATTCACTCCTAATGTGGAGCATATGGCCTCCTAATGGAGGTATCTCAACAGAAGTTTTTCTACGAGAACTGCTTGTTACTCAGTTGCTCAACGTCTCTTTTTTGAAGAGAGTAGGGATAGAAGGATAGGACTAGAACATGACTAGAGGTTAGTTTATCGCTCTCACTACTTCACACTTTTAGGATCAGATGGGTGGAAAAGGAATTCAGTCGATATCTTAAATTACTGATACAAGTAATCCAATAAAGATCAAAATAATAAAATAGTTTTTTCAACGAGAATAATTTAATTTGAGATCTTACCAAACGAATGGTTTTAATTTTTGTCTTGCATAAAATAATCGATTTCTTCTCATTTTGGATGCACTGCGCCGCGGCACTCCTGGATCGTCTCGCGGCGTACCGGTTTCGCAGCACTGCAACAACTTAAGACTCTTCTTCTGTATAACTTTTACAATTTTTTTCACATTGGCTCTTCCTGTAACTGTGTCGTTTAGGCTTAAAAACATGCAGAGCGAATGATAAAATCGTTTTTTTTGCCATATCTTTGTCGAACACATTTAGATTATTATTCATATAGTTCAATCTATTAGAATTATAAAATTGTTTCAAAAATGAGCATATAATATTAATATTTATATGTATTGTGTGTACCTACCTATATGATAATAATTCGTCGTTGTTCTGGAAGAAGACACTAACTAAAAAATACTAGTTTTGAGTAATTGGACTTTGAAGTTTTTCAAATGTTCTGAAATGCTATAGGCTGTACATTTTTCATTTAGTTTGTTTGTACTAAACTGTTTTAAGTAGAATTCGAAATAAGGAACATTTTGGTACAGCTAACTCAATATGTAATTTTTTCGATTTAGTATTTTCTTCCAATATTAGAACGACGAATTTACTAATATGTTTGCCCGACTAAAATGCCAATTTACGTCATACTTATACCTAATTCACAGCAACAGGCAACCCTGCTATAAACAACAAAAACGAAAATTTTTCGATGAAGTTAGGCGTCGTTTGTCGGAACTGTCATTCGAATTCAGTTTTTTCAGTTTATGCTTTTATATTGACAGTGCCCTTGATTTTAATGAATCAAAATGGGTTGTTTTGAGAGCAAAACATCCCCTCAAAATGAACCGGGTGCTGGTAAACGATGCACTGATGTGTTGTGGTTTGTTTTGTTTGCTGCATTTTGGGCGTTGATGGTGAGCGATAATTTATTATTATTTAAGTATGTATCATACTAAGCGTCGCAGAGCTACATTTAAAGCTTATTAATATTCAATATGATTATCTAATTATAGCGTTCACGTTATTGCAACAAATTTCGTTCTGCTGTCATCGTTTTTTTTAATCTTCCTTGGAACGACTTCTATGATGTTGTATGTGTAATCCAATTAAATATAACTACTTACGCAATACGGAGCATTGTTCTTCGCCTACTAACTTTCGAAAATAATGAGCGAGTTAACTTGATTTTTGGCCGCAACTAAAATATCAAGGCTGTTCAACTATGTCGTGAAAAAAAGATTTACAGAATTTAAAATAGAGTAATTTAAATTGAAAATATTTTTATTTTTTAGATTATCATCGCCGCCTTTGCATTTGTTTATGGCAATCCCCTGAGAATCATCAATGGATATGATTCGTTTGGCAATACATGTGGTATTAAAAACAATGAAAAATTGTCGAAATTTCCTCTGTCTGGCTATGACACATTTGACAAACGATACCTCCTCTTTTTGGATGTCAGACATATTAGGAAATCACTCAAAATATGTGTTAAAAAATGCCCGAATAGAACTTTAAAAAGTATGACCGAAATTGAAGAATTTTACAAAGAGACTGGGTCAAGTCTTTGTAGATACGATTATAATTTGAAATCGGGTCAAAATAGCAACTTTGGTGCTCAGGACATCAACAACTATTTAGGTCCATGCCCTACACTGCCAGTATACGATAGCATTCCTATTTTACATAGATGTTTTCCTAAGCCTGTAAAAGAAATTGCTCAACAGGTGTTTTCAGAATTCTACGATTTATTGAATAGCTGGGAGGCTGTTGAACAAATCCTCGCTGATCTTTATTCATCATGGAAAGAATTACTCATATTTTCTTTTGTGGCATTTGGTAAGTTCTTTATTAATTGATTTTAAATAGCCAAAATTTCAATCCCAAATTTTCAATAATATGAATAATTATTACTTAAATAAGTAGAAATCTTAATGGATGTTATTGATTGGGTTGGCATTTACTTGGTAGATATTCACATAATATTCTTCAAGCCTGTGGATTATTGTGGAGACTGACCACTTCTGCTGTAGAGAGATGATACTCCCCACTCACTATTCAGCAAATACTGGAAGTATCTCAAAAATTGTCAATGAACTGTGGACTCTACATATTGAATTTTTCTGTTGACTTACTTACTATTATAAAACTGGTTTATTATTTTTTAGGTCTGTCGATTGTTATGGTGTCCATTCTACATTTGTTAGCAACCGTTGTGTCTTGGATATTCATGATTGTAGTGTCAATTTCATCAGTATTGGGAACAGCTCTGCTTTGGTACACATATTATGAAATAAAGCACGGGCTTCGAGACTTGCCATCAAATATGGTATTAGTAGTAAGTAATTTCGTTTTTATTTTTTATCACAATTATTTGACAGAAACTATGTTGCTTAATTTTTGTTGTCATCTTTTTAGGAATCATTACGGAATGAACGAGCCTTTTTATGGTACTCCATAATCGCAACCATTATCACGGTATGAATAATATGAATAGTTATTATAATTTAAATTAATTAGTATGGACGATTTTTATCAACAATATAGTCATGAGTGGATTCAGAATTGGTAATGACTTAATCTTATTTCTAGCAAGGCATTTTTGATTATGGCCTTGTAATATTGTTATTATAACACAGTAGCTGATTTTAAGAAATGTGTATAATTTTTTTAATGTTGCAGGTTATTTTACTTCTTCTTGTCTTCGTAATGAGGTCAAGGGTATCATTTCTTGCTGCCCTCTTTAAAGAGACCGCATTATGTCTGGGATCCATTCCTGGCCTTTTCCTTCAACCATTAATCACATTTTTCTTTCTGATGCTGTTTTTTGTTTATTGGATTACAGTTGTGGTAAGTCGTATGCAAATTTTCATTTTATACCTAGTTAAAATCACATTCAAATGAGAGCAGTATTGACTAAAATTTAAATGTTTTGGTCACATACACAGTAAAGGTATGAAAGTAGAAATATCATATTACACCTGAGAAATTTTCCTATGTGAATTAAATCAGACCTTTAAATAAAAAGAAATCAATCAGACCTTTAAACTAATATAGGAAAACTCAACCAAGACGTTTTTCTATTGCAAGGCAATCTCAATGTATTGAAATATTCCATATATCTATGAGAGGTTGAACGACTGAATAGCAAGCAGTTCTCGTAGAACAACTTCTGTTGAGATACCTTCGTTTTGAGTCCACATGTTCCACATTGAAGCGGATATGGTAATAAATATATTTATGTAAGGGAGCAAATGTAGTGTGAAATTTGTTATATTTTTTCTTAATATTTTTATTTGACTCCTTTCATATTATCATTTTTAATAAGTCTACGAAAAAAAAAAGCTGTTTGATCATCTTGGTAAGAGCTGTCAGACAAGTATTACAAATGTAACACAGTATAAATATGATCAATTTTAGGAGACAAACTATGTATAACTAAAAACTTATAACTAAATAGTTTGATATTTTCCCCTTATCTATATTTGACCTTGTAGTATGGGGATAAAAGTGATATTTTTAAAATTCGGTCCTTGTTTTACAATTGTAGGTTTGTTTGGCAACTGCAAATTATCCAGGAATTCAGCATGCAGCCGATTCCCAGGGAACTACAACACTGAGCCCATTCTTTAATGATAAAAGCTCTGTAAATGCAGTACACCAAAGAAATGGTTCCATTGCTGATATACGAAGTGAGTATTTTATTATAGTAAATAGAATATGGATCATCCCGAGGAAGTCAATTCCACCTGACCGAGGTGTAGCCGTTGCCCCCAATCTATGCGACCACGAGTATGCTGACGACGTTGTCATATTTGACAAATCTGTCGTGGGAATTCAGGAAACAATGGATAGGCTGCAGAACAACTCGTATCGCATTGGCCTCAAAGTTAATGCGAGTAAAACCAATGTGCTCTGCAACAGTTTCTGTCCAGACCCAGACTGCCCTTTGACGAGCGCGGGGCAAGACATCGAGAGAGTCGACGGCTTCAGGTACTTGGG
The DNA here is from genome assembly GCA_022494535.1 of Himalopsyche phryganea. Taxonomy (NCBI): domain Eukaryota; kingdom Metazoa; phylum Arthropoda; class Insecta; order Trichoptera; family Rhyacophilidae; genus Himalopsyche; species Himalopsyche phryganea. The sequence continues at coordinate 6,490,314 of JAGVSL010000008.1, read as the reverse complement.
GGTACACATCACGGGAGATGGCAATCCGCGTAAAGAGCTCACAATCCGATTAGGGATAGCTGGAGCAACTTTTAACTCAATGCGGAAAGTCTGGGACTCGTGGTTGTACTCGGTCAGAACCAAGTGCCACTTATTCAGTGCATGCATCCTGACAGTGTTGCTTTACGGTTGCGAGTCATGGCACCTCACCAAGGCACAGGGTAACCGTATACTGTGCTTTGAAAACAGATGTTTGCGGCGAATACTAGGGGTACGGTGGTTTGATTTTGTCAGGAACTCGGAGGTAAGAGAGCGGACGGACCAGCCTCTTATTACGCTCAAAATAAAAAAGCGACGATGGATCTGGCTTGGACATGTGCTGCGGATGACCATCCATAGGATGTATTCGGCGGAGCTACGGGACGCTGGGATGACCTCGGAGGAAGCGAGGAGACTGAAGGGGGACAGAGAAGCTTGGAAGAATCGCGTGATGGCCATGTGGTCCGAATAGAGAGCGGATATGGTTTAAAAAAAAAAATAGAATGAGAAGAAATTTGTCACTGTGGAACATACAAAGTGGAATCTTTCCAGTGTAATATATATGTATAACATATAATATATAATTGAAACATATGAATGTCATGTCGATGTGTCAAAAATATGCAAGGTTCCCATTTTTTATGATACAATATTTCGAGATTGAGGTTGAGCCTTTGTCAGCGAGGGAACATAAAGCATTATGTATTTGCCATTGCCATCAATAAGAGGATATTGTATGCTACATATAATACTCTTGTGCGAGCCAGCTTTTATCTGTACCAATATGTTTTATTTTAAGCTGTATTCATTTGGGCTGCTTACATTTTCAGCTTATGCCCTGGAGATAATTGAGTTTGTCGATGATTCATGGGTAAAAGGAATGTGGTGGGTTTATTTGATCGGATTAATTTGGACGAGTGAATTTATTTTGGCCTGTCAACAGATGACCATTGCGGGTGCAGTATCGCATTGGTATTTCAAGTAAGCCATTTCCATTCATTTGATTGGTGCATTTTATTATCTAGTCCAAAGGAAATTAATATCCGATAAATTTGAAATGAATTCAGTCTAATAACTTTAATTTATTCATTTCAGAGGACCCAATGCTAGTAAAACTCCCGTGATGTACTCAATTAGAAAATTGATCAAGTATCATATTGGTTCGGTAGCCAAAGGCTCATTCCTCATTACCCTGTTCAAGGTACCCCGTTTGATTTTGACCTACATCTATGCCAAGTGAGTTTATGATGACGATATTTTATATTATCTTGTTAATAGTGCGATGAAATATTTTTCTCTATTATTTTGTATTTAGTTTTGCAATCATAAAGAGTATTATGTTATTTACAGACTAAAATCACGTTCTGAAAAAGGATCAGAATATGCGAAGTGTGGGCTATCGTGTGGTATATGTTGCTTTTATTGTCTGGAGAAATTTATACGTTACCTGAATCACAATGCGTACACCATTATTGCTATAGAAAGTGTTCATTTTTGCAAAGCTGCCGGAATTGTAAGCATATTTTATTATATATAATCCAATCTAATTGAAATAACGATTTAATTTTAAACAAAAATCATGTAACACACTTTGTATTCATTACAGGCATTCACTACTTTGGTTAGCAACGCTCTACAAATGGCCACAATCAATAGCGTAGGCGACTTTATACTGTTCCTTGGCAAGTGTATTGTCACTGCCATAACGGGCAGTATCGGATTAATAATGTTAAAGAGAAATCCGGAATTACATTTCTATGCAGCGCCTACTCTCGTGATTTGTATTTTCTCATTCTTCATAGCGCACTGTATTTTATCCCTCTATGAGGTAAGTTTATAAATATTAGATTGAAATAATTTTTTTAAACCATGTTCGCTCCTGATGTGGAGCATACGGACTCCTAATGGAGGTATTTCAACATTTTTTCTGAACTGCATGTTACTCAGTTGCTCAACCTCTCTTTTTTGAAGAAAGTAGAGTTTGAAGGATAGGACTAGGACAGGACTAGTGGTGAGCTAATTGCTCTTGTTACGCTTCATTTTTAAAATCGGATGGGTGGTAGGGAATTTTAGACATCACAAAAATCCATGCCTACAAACAGAAATCTATTAATCGATTGAAAAATCAATTTTTGAAACTGTCCATACAGGGATTTGTACCCATGATATCCGTAACCGAAGCCAACAAACATTGATTACTGTACCCCAAACCCGTAATTATTTATTATATAAAAATAACGTATTTTTCTCTCACCAAAATTATGTTAAAAAACAGACAAACTCTGCTACAATGTTTTTTTTATTAATGACTGTTTTACCAATTTTTTGATTTATAACTTTTTGCAATTTATTTGCGTATTATTTAGGTTTTAAACTCAGAGCCCTGAACAGTAATGGTTTTTGAAATAATATTTTCCATCCATTTTGGCTTAGTAGGAATTCTTGTCTATTTATTTTTTATAAATTTAATTAACTGCCCATTTTAAGTATGTAATATAGATATGCTTCAGATAGCATACCTACAGAGATAATATGTATTTAAAAATATAATTAATAATAATTTTTGTAAAGTAAAAGGAAATGAATGCTTTATACTCAATAATACAAAGTTTGGCTTTCCTGCCAATTTGATGCCGTTGGTGGGTTAAAATAGTATATCGTGTCGTTTCCTAAACCTTGATATGTATTTTTGGTAGATATAGCGGTAACAATGGAAAAAGTTATCAGTTCATTCCTTGATATGTAATTTATTGATAGTAATTTATTGATAGAGCGTTTGAATAGTCTTGTTTCTCCATCTATTCAATTGTAATTTTAAATTTGTTTTGGTATTATTTTTCAGATGGTGGTTGACACACTATTCATCTGTGTGTGTGAAGACCGCAACATAAATGGCGCAGAAGGGCGCTGGAATCAGTCTGGCCTGGCAACCTTTGCTGACGATCCTCCTCCGAGGAAGGTTAAGAGTGCTGAAGTGGAAAGTCAACCTGGCACGGAACTTCAAGCTTTGCAGGGTGTGGACGTGGAAATCAAACAGTAATTTGGAAAACTTTCCCGCATTTGAATGATGTGTATTTACATCACTCTCATAATCAATATAATAAATACAAATTTTATTTATTTGTTTGCATGTTGACAATGATTTGATTTTTATTTAGAGATTCAAATAAAAGATTTGTCATATCTGAGTAATATAAATAAATCACGCTACATAATATTAGACAGATACAGCAATTTGATAATCACACAAAAATAACACATTTTAATGAATGAAATTTTCTGATTTTGGTTCGATCGGTAATTATGATTATGCAGTATTTCCTTTTTAATTAATGCCTTTTTTATTCTATTTGTATTTCTTGTTTTGAGTCGGTGTTTCAATTGCGTCCTAGCTCTTTTGCAAGAGTAAACTTACAAAACTCATGCAGCTAATTTGAACTAAACAACTCATATTTTATACAAATTTTTTTTGTTCAGTAGAAATATTAATATAAAACAGGAATATTGAAAATTATGTGATTTATATATGTTACGGTTGTAATATTTATCTATTTAACTATTGCATATTGACAGTGTCTAATATTGACTGCTTTTAAACTAAAGAACTATGTATTGTGTTTTTACTTATATGATATTTCGCATTTATATGGTTATATTTTTGCTAAGATTTATCAATTTTATTAAAGATGAAATTGAGCAAGACTTTATCTATATACCTCGAAATCATTTTATTCAAAACACTGCAAATCGCATTTAATTTAACCAAATTTGAATCTTTTATAATTAGTTTAAATGATTTTAATTCAATCATTTAAACAAGTAAGTTAAGTAATATGCCTTTTTATATATTAGGAGAAAAACCTTTTTTTTGTAGTTGATTTTTAACATAAACATTTCAAACACTTCTCCGATATATATTTTTTTGGACTTATTCACACCACTTGTTGTTTTTTTAGTGGGAACGACTGATTGAGTGCTTTATACGATTTGATAAAATCTTTTACACAAACATGTAATTTTAACAGAAATGCAATTGATTTGAATATGTTGTAGCATGTGTTGAATTTTGCCGTCACAGATTTATGAAATACATACAATTAATATTCTTACAATATTAAAAGTAGACAGTATATATTATGAGAGGTAAAGAACTGAATATATTGCCTCCTCAAATAATTTGTCATAGCAAGGTTCACAGGCAAAACTCGATGGTTACACGTGGACCACTTGACAGCTAATTTGTGCAATTTTAAGACTTTTATTAAAGTTGTGTTTGAAATCATAGTTTATAACATGATGTCTATATTTATAAGGAAAATAAGCTATGAAATATATTTATTGTGCTTTAATGTGTTGTGAAAATGTGACTTTTAATTCAAATAGATTAAGAAAGTATTTTTTTACAATTATTTATATTAATTTTTATGTTAACATTTTTTTGAGAAAGTTGTTGAAGTTTCAATCATCATTGCAAACATCCAGTTAAACTGGGTTTTAATTCTTTTTACACAAATTGTAATATTGCTTCATAGAAAGAGTTAACGAATATCCATAGATAGGCTGACCAAATATCTAGGTATTTACATGTATACCACATTCAAAAATTTCAAGAATTATTTAAAAACCAATAATGTAAAATAATAATCAGTGTTAGTTTTTATACTGACCAATCTGATGTGGGTTTCCAAAAGTTAATAATCTCATCCATTTATGTTCTAAGATTTCAAAATTACTTGAGTCTTTTTTGAATATAGTCTCACTGTACACTCAATATATGGTATATTTGTGCAATATGTTCATTATTATTCGTGAATAACAGTAAATTAAAGTCGGTGAATTTTACCACATTCTGCTTCATTGCTTTATAATACAGTTTATTTGTCCTATTAACTTTATGTTAAATCTTAAAAAAATATGGACTGTAGTCGTATGATTTCATTGTAGAGCCATAAAATGATGCAGCGGGTCAATTTTCACTGGTTATGACATCTTAGAAAATATCAATCTTAGAAATTCGAGATAAGACAAGCTGTAAAAACAAATATTGTTTTTGCCATTCCTAATATGTAGTGTTTGATGTTTTCAACATTGATGAAAAACGTTTCTCTGGTTCATTTCTAAAATATAGTCTCTTAGTTCAGTACATATTTGGATTTTAATTCAAGGCACACAAAAGTTTTGCAGGCACAAGATTGAGATTTTTTATTACATATTTTTTTAAAAGTTCCAAAAAAAATATTTAGGATAATAAATATCTATTTTATACAAAATACTGACTTTTAATTCAGTTATTCATTATCATTCATTTTCCCTTATCCTCCAAATTTGTCAATGTTTCCATAACATTAGCAGGATCCTTAAAATATCTACAATGTGATAGTTGTCTCGGGTTAGTGTTTCACTTACAATGTATTATTTCAATGGAGTATTTCAATGTTTACATAAACTATAAAATTAAAATTGATAACATAGTTATTCCACTGGCTGTGTTAACCCGTTTAAGTGACAGGATCGTAAAAATATTTGTCACCACAGGCCAAGTGTTTTCAAATCGCCCAAAATGTCATAAATCTTATCATAAAGACGAAATTATTATTTCCATCCATACATGTCTCGCCTTTAGTTGATTTTTAAGTTAGTCACGGTTTTTATTTTACAACCAGGGCACAACACATGTGTACAATATTTTTTTTTGTTGACTTTTTTTAAATTTAGTTTTAATATTATCATATTTCACAATAGTTTTTCCTGTCCTATCATTATTCTCTTCGAAAAAAGAGAGGTTGAGCAACTGAGTAACAAGCAGTTCTCATAGAAAACGTCTATTGAGATACCTGCATTAGAAGGCCATATGCTCAATGTTGAGAGCGGACATGGTAAAAAAAATATATCTTTTGCCACTTACACATTATTTATTGTGAAAATATTTGATGTATTAGAGGCGATATATTTGTATCCTAAATACGCTTATAGGTGATATTTGTATTAGAAAATATAGTTGCTTGCAAGAAAACAATTGTAAAAACCAAATCAAAAAATATTTAGAAATAAGCCCGAGGTCCGAAAAACATTCCGATGACCGCAAGATTCAAAATAAAACTGAAAGAAATAATAAAATCAGGAAGTATTGGAAAAGAAATACATGTTTTGCATTAATTGTTTTTTTGCGATACCTCTTAATGCTTATACCTATTAATTATTTACGCGCTAAAATTCCAGTAAAAACATTTTTTGTTTGAAAGAGATGTCTCTATCCCGATATTGATTGTGGTAGCCCTCGATGAGCCTGTTGGACACCTTTTACAGAAATCTGTTTTACTAGTTCACCATAGAATAATTTTGGGTTATTTTAATTTATCCATGACCTACACGTCGAATATCTCATTCACGCACCGGTGCGTGCATGGCACCTGACTGGTTAACAAACATCTTCAAACTAACTGAAGTTACATTAGTATCACAGCCAGTGGAATAACTAAATTATCAATTTTAATTTTATGCCGAATCAATCAAAAATATTTACATGAACTTTTCACCGCAAGCAAAATTAGTATATCAGAGTTAGGTTATAGGCTAAGTTTATAAAATTTGAAAAATAATATAGTTAGCGAGATCAACAAAGATTCCATCAGTCAAAAAAAAATATTGAATATTATGCGTAAAATCTATTTTTCATGGCTTTGATTTCGCTTATCATTATAGTTTAATAAAATTGTAACTTTATGTGACTCGCCCTGAATTGACTTATTTTAGCAGGTAATTGTATTTCCATGGCAGGAGCTATAATGAAGTTCCAAAATGGTTTACACAGTGAAATGTTTTTTAATTAAAAGAAAAAAAAACTTTTGGGCAATGAAATCATTATAAACAGATATTTCTTTGTCTTCATCATACTTTGGAAATCGATACCACCTGGTTTTGTGAGGAATTTAGAGAATAGGGCTTAGACCAGACAGCTCGCCGTTACGTCAGTGGTCATGGTGAAATGTAAGAACTGGCTGGGACATGTGATTGGGTGCTTCAACCCTGCTCATGAAGCAATAGGATGTTGGCATATCATGGGAGGAAGCAAAGAGATTTGCGAGTTACCACATTCTCACCATATGCTTCGTAGATATAGTCCAAGAATGTTCCAAAAATAATCTACAAAATGGTATCTCCAGAATTTCGAGTATTTGAAACCCTAATTGGATAAATAAGCATTCTGCATGTGTTTATTTAAAAACTAAGATAGGAAATCTATTACTAAAAGCATCAATAAAGAAGTTCCCAGTTCATAACATTCAACTGACCAACCCAGGATAGATTTTTTTAAAATGAAGAAATTGTTTAGTCCTAAAATATATATGGAGGTATCAAAAGATTGAGTATACAATGAATGATCTTTTATTTGTTTAATTGATGAGACCTCTTTCAAATAAGGTATTTTATAATTAGGTATTACATGAAACGTTCAGATACTCATGCAACTTAAATATATTTAAAAAAATGGAATATGTCAATTTTTCTTGGTCCTTGGTTTTTTACTGTTTTTCGGCCTATTTTTGTTTGAAAATTTTGTTTTAGTCTTAAATTGTTTCCTTTTAATGGAAAACTGTTTTTGAGGTTGAGCTGGTATAACCTTTTTAGGTTTCCGTTGTTTCATTTTCAAAAATTTGGCTGCCTTCTTGGATTTTTCTTCGTCTTCTTCCTTTTCTTCTCTTTCCAGTTTCAAATCCTCTGAAAAATTAACAACAGCTATGAATACAAAGGGAAACAAATGTAAGTATTGGAATTTGAATAAGAGTTTCAATATAATTCTGGTTGGTTCATGATATCACCTTATAATCATTGTGCTAAATTTTAATAAGTTATAATTTAAGACATCGACTGAGGGTGCTTGATGGAATTTCAATATTAAATTTGGATTATTGAGATTTTGTACACTTCCATGTATTTTGTCACTAGCGACCCGGGTTTCGCCTTTCGGCATCTTCAGGCATTCGAGCACACGAATGGACTCGAACTGAGCGGGTCGTTAGTGACAAAATACATGGAAGTGTACAAAATCTCAATAATCCAAATTTAATAAGTTAATTGTTTTATAATAAATCGTCTGATATAATTATGTGTAATTCAATAATTTACCTTCAATCTCTGCCTTAGCGATATCAGTCGGATCACCACTGAAAATGTCCAGACTCTGAATCTCAGGATATGCAGTCGCCGGTCTAGATGCCTCATATTCAGCCTTTTGCTGTACTTTGTTCTCATATCGAAAGGCGGCTTTCTTTGTCAGTGATTGACGATACCTTGATGGGCTAATGTATTTGTTGTTTTCCCATAACGTTGTACCGCCAAACGAACCAGAGAAAATTTTTACCTATTTAAAGAAATTGAAAAAAATTTGATATTGAAATTTCCAGAACTCAAACCCATAACTTTCTGGTTGCTGAGCTGAAGCCCTTACTGCCAGGCTACAGGTGCAACATCATAAAAGTAAATGTGTGACAATCATACTGCATTTTGAATACATAAATTTGACATACAAATCTTTCATAACCACTATGACATTTTTTGTATAATTTACTACTTTTAATTTTAAAAGTTCAACTAGTATTTTTGAATTTTGTCGAAATTAACAATATATTCATTTTATGATTTTCTATTAATCGCTCAATAATTATTATAATCAATTTTGTCTATTAGAAGAGATCAACTAACCGGATTTAGCACAAATCGGGGACCAACTTCGGCTAATCCTCCGTCTTCTGATAAGATTTGGTAATTTCTAAACCAAATACGATTGTCAAGAAGTGTGAAAGTGAACACGTGATCAATGAAAGGCTGGCTTTTAGGATGGTGCTTAGGTACACCAAACACTTGCATTAACAATTCTTTGAGAAGAATGAGATGGGGCTCTGATGTAAAACTTTCATCGAAAGATAGAATTGGTCTTGAGCCTCTCAGACAGTTTCCAGTAAACTTAAGTTCAGCCATAGTATATACTGAAAAAATAATAATACACAAATACTTAATAATAATGAGAGTAGAGAAATTTGCAACAAATATAATGATTTGGTAGTGAAACATGAATTTAAGTTCAGCCACAGTATATACTGAAAAAATAATAATATACAAATACTTAATAATAGTGAGAGTAGAGAAACTTGCAACAAATATAATGATTCGGTAGTGAAACATAAATGTATTAATTTCAAGAGCTTAGAATGTGCAAATGTATTGCATATTAATTAATTCCTGTGTATGCTTGATTGGCTTTTCAATACCATCTATTGCAAATGGCAGCGTTTGCAGCATTTTTTAAGAAAAATAATAACCAATCACGAGATTACATTATCTAAATTCTGATTCACTTTTAAGGTGTCCACTGTCAATGCTTCGTGGAAAGGCATTACAAAAAAAAACCCAATTTGTTTCCTACCACTTTTTTTGATGATTTTTTAAAAATAAATACTAATTTTAAAGTTATGGCCAGAAAATTATTTGACTTTTCAGAATAAAAATAAAGTTATTGTGTTGTTCATTATTTTATTACATTGACTTTTAACAATGATAAATATTCCTTTTTTTCTCAGGCATGATTTAAAAATGGTACTTTTACATCAAAAAGAACAATCTTTTATGAAGCAAAAAATTAAATTTTCTTGAAGTACCAACCTGTAAATAAATCACAATTACTCATTTTGTATGAAAGAAATAAGTGCGGCCCGGAATGTCATCATTAATTCATTTTTTAACGTTATCTTTCGTCATTCACAAATATTTTCCTTATATGTCGCTTCATAAAAGATTGTTCTACTCTAAAACATATCATTTTGTGTATTTTTCGTTGTAAAAATAGCATTTTTAGGCTACGTCGAGTAAAACAAATAATTACTCAGTAAATAAAGTTAAATAAATAATAAAATATTAAAAAAACTTACAGTTTTCAACCAGAAACTTGGCTGACGGGCCGTTTGGAACATTTGCAAACCACATATAAAGATCTTTCTTCTTCCGTCCTTCAAACATGATTGCCTTATTGCAATTTTTCATTTCACACATTTCGTTCACAACAAATAGGTTCTTATTACGTTCCATTTTTGATTCTGGTTTATGGTGTGGCATCATTTTCTTTAGGTCTTCCATAAGATGACGGTGGCGGTGATTTATACCTCTTGAAGCAAACACTAGCACCCTCTGACGGTTTATCCATTTGTCCTATAATTCATTTCAGTAAACAACGTATAAATAAAGTTACTTGAATGTAATAGGTGAATTACAAATATAAAAAACTACTTTTACAAACCATAGTCATTATTATTAAAGGAAGAAGCCGTGTAGTGATTGGTGGTTATCATAAGAAGTATAGATAAAATCACATTATTTGGTACCTATTGCGAAAGCCTAAATAATTATATCTTACAAACCATTTTAGGTGCAGGATCATCTGAAAAACGTGTCGCCGGTGGAAGTTCGACAGATTTTTCCACAACTTTCTCAACATTTTTCTTTGATTTTTTGGAAACTTTGATTTTAGCCATCTTAAAAACGTATTTTTTCACTATTTAATAGTAAATGTTCGCTTAATTATATTTTTATGAAAACTTGCTAACAAACATAACCTAAAAGTCAGATTGACAGTAGCACACGCGACAGCGTGTATCGCAAGTTTACAAACGCTGCAACAATGGCATCATAGATAATATACTATAAATGGCATATTACTCTATGGCTGCAGCCATAGATAATATTTAATTACATTGTTGCCATTTTTACGTCAAACATTCCAGGTTTCATAAGATAGGTAAATTAAAATTGAGGTTTGCGATGGAAGAGTGCAAAAGAGCAAATGTTTTGTGTACAATATCTACAAATAAATAATACTTTACATAGTAAAATAACAGTAAAAATTCAGCGAATGAATATTTACTTTACTCATTGACAAAATATACTTTTGGAAGCAACATTTTGAAAATGAACAGAGGATTTCGTGGGCAATAAACAAACAAAAATAATCTAAGGATAATCATCAAGCCTAAATGTCGAAGCAGAAAAAAAAATCGTTGTGAAAAAGCACAAGATTCTGTGGTTGGAATTAATAAAAAAACTTTTTAACATCAACAGTGAGCAATTTGCGGTTAAAAATCTTACAATACTTTCATTGGACCCCAACTGGCAGATAAAATAGATTTTGAAAATGTTTCTGACGATTTTGCTAAGAGCAAAGCAAAGTAAAATAATTTTGTTAAATTTGTTTCATGCTTTTTTTGCGAATTGCAAATGTTGTGTTAGTAAAATCTGCTTAATATCTTGACCTAAATTAATTTACAATTTTAATGTACAATATATTAATGTATTGCACATCAACAGTTTTGTATTTTTATATAAATATAAAAAATATTTGAAAGACTATATTTTTTGACATATTTCAAGAACAAACCTGCAGGACTCTACTATATTAATATTAAATATAACATTTGTAAATGACAAGTTGTAAAAATATGGTCCATATTTTTCAAGAAATGATACTTATGCCTAAAAATTTTGTGATTTCACAATTTCCTGTACCGTGGTAGTTTATGATTTAAAATAAATAGTAACTAATTTTAAAGATACCCTTAATCCAACACTATTGTTCTGTTAATTATAGTTATCAGTTTTTTTTAATTAAGTTTTTATTATTTAAAACGTCACTATTTTATTGTATCGATTAAAAAAATAAAAAGTAGGGAGGCCCGGATTTTTTTTAGGTGAAGCGTTGTATCATAAAGGTTGGAAGCCGCTTTATACATGAAACGGCCATTCATTATTTTAATGTTGCGCATGTATATTACTTAGCTACTAAGCATGATACATGCAATTCAAAATCAAATACCATTGAAATCTTAATAGTAAGGAATCCAAAATATAAAAGAAAATTTTAGCAAGCTCACACAAAACTTGCACAAAAGGCAGATGCGCACTGTGACAACTGCACTTATAAAAAGTTTCGTACAAAATGATTGAAAAGTATTTATAATTAAAATTTCATATGAAAACAAAACATATGTAACTATTTTAAGAATATTTTTCTTTATGGTGACAAGTATTTATACTGAATGATGATATTGAAGGTATCTTGCTGAGCCGAGCCCCATTGTATAACTACAGTAATCCCCGCTATTATCCGTGCATGAATTGAACGCATATTCAAAAAAATATACCCACATGATTTACATGGATTTATTTGATTGATCAGGTTGATTTATACCTCTACAGATGTTTGTAAAAATATTTTATTACTTAGAAACAAAAACTTAGGTTAATTGAAATATTTGAAAAATATGAATTTACATCGAATCTTTCGAAGAATATGGAATTGGTACCCAAACTGTTTGCAATACAATTCAACAAAAATTAAAATTGGAAGAGTTTACAATAGATTGTGAAAGTAACGCAGGTTCAATGAAATGCAAGGAAATCGTTTTCGTATCCGAAATATGTGAGCTAACTGAACATTAACAAAGCTTTGATAATTTCGATAAGGAAAACATTAAAGGGAATATCAAATATAATTTATAGGATCCGCGTTTTCAACGTATAAGTGATGCGGATATTAATCCCAATCTCAGTCAACTAGAAGAGAAATAAAATGAGGATGTAAGTGAAGAGGAAGAAATTATATTATCAATTACATTAGACAATCATATTACAACAAGACAGTAACTTCTATTGACACTTTATTGGAGTACCTACATCGACCAATAGGTACTCGAATATAACGAAATAATAATAAAAGTTCCTAGAGAAAGTATAACTGAAAACCGTTTTTTTTTTTGTAAACAAACCAATATCACAGTTACTCTTAACATATTATAAGTGTTAAAGACGGTAAAATACGGTGAAAAAAACTTAAAAGTTCGGATTTTCCCTGTTTTTCGATTACCCGTGCGATCCCTTCAACCATTAGCCCAGATAATCAAGAGTTTACTGTAAATAATTGTAAAAAAAGGGCAGCCGTGGCACTAAGTTAGAGACATATATTTATAGATACATTGATTAAAATTCATACGTATTTGTAAATATGAGTGGAGAAGTAACATTTGTTGAAAATAAAAGCCACTCTAAGCGTACAAAAGTTTAACTAGGCTCGACTGCTAAATACAACATCCTTAATAAATGTTTTTTCGTATTTCATTATGACTCATTAGTGGCCTCCATTTCTATAGTGGAAATGCTTTCAGCATACGAATGAATAATTTAACTCGAGCAGTAATATTCCAACAGGATTTGAAAAATAAAGCGTAAATCACCGCAGCAAGTATTTTTTATTAAAATATAATATACATACAAAAATAATTATTATACTAACGCATTTTGTATTTTCATGTCTCAGTGTGCTATGTGCATTAAAGAATTCTCTATTTAGACAAAGAACGTATATAAAATGTATATTTTTTTAAAATAATTTGTGAAAATATTGACAGCTGTCCCTGTTATAAATAAATATCATTTCAAATTCTATTCGATAAAACTATAAATAAAGATATTCATTAATCTTTGCTATATACTGCTATTATGGCGTTAAATAATGATTAATACACGTGACAAATTAAAAAATATAATACCTACTACAAAATGATAATGGTTTGAAAAAAATGTTTTGATATTCAGAAATCAGAAACACATGTGGGTGAGTACTTGGGGCATATCTGTTAGCATGGGTTTATGTCAGAGTATACTGGTGTCGTATAAAACATTATTTTGGTTTGAAAATTTTGTTGACTTTGATTTAACAGTAAATTTCCCTTTCTCACTTTTACTTGTAAGATAAGATTGACATCATAGTTTTCCAATTGAATATAACTATGGTGCGAAATATACAGAAATCTTATGACATTATTATTGTATGCATTGAAGTCTCAATGTGGTAATTGCCATAGAGATTAATAGACAAAAAAACGTAGGCATTTATAGTCTAGATTCTGTCGAGTCTTTTTTATTTTTGATTCCAGACCGCGCAGAATAATGACGTACGTAACCAAGGCATGGATAATGCAGGGATTAATTTATATTTCATTGTTACGTGGATATGACTTTGGCAGAGAGTGCAGTTCTATCGACATTCCTAGTATTTTGCATATGCGAAGGCAGTGTGTGGAAAATATCTGTAATTTGCCATTCGATTTTCCTGCGTCGTGTCGGTTGCCAGAACGGATGAACGAGCCCATTCAGCCGCACAGCTTCTACCAATTCGTGATTTTTGAAAAATAATTCGCAGGGTGACTCGTCGTATGAGCTTGAAAAACAGTTGAAATAACTAAATGTTGAAATCATAGTGCCAGCACTCGTTTTCTGTTAATCTAGTAAATTTTTAAAACAAGACCAATGTCTTGTTAACCATTAAATACTTGTGGAATAGTTTATTTTTTTTTAAATGCTGATTACATATTTCCAAAAGCCAAAACTCGTTTTCTTACGTAAGCTTCAGTACGCAACTAAATACAATCTAAACCAAACCAAAATCACTGATTTCATTTATTCTTTCAATAGATTTTCATGAAATCCAGAACCGACTACGCACATAAATTGAAAACTTCTATAATAATATAATTTCAGTGAACTTTACTTATAGTGAAGGAAAGAAAAATGAAGCATACTAAAAATAAACGGTTATAACACATGTCATATCAAGCGAATTGAGATAGACACCTTTGATTATTCCTTAAACACACAGTTTTAAACGTAATACTATGGTTATTACCAAATAATAAAGGAAATATTTTTGTTGCTAATAAATAACAAGTCATTATATTAAATATTTTATAAAGGTAAAATGTCAAATGTGCGTACGCATACTCACATTAACCCTGTGTGACTGTTCTTTTAAAAGTACAATTTATCCTGGTTGTATTTTGAAAGATTTATGGTTATGGAGCAACTCCAACTTTTGCCATCTTTTCAAAGCTGACGTGTTTGAGTTTCCCCTCTCTCAAAAATCTTCAAATATTGTCTTTGATATAGGAAACAAAAGGAAAAAAATCTGTATTCCTGCATTCTGTAACAGCTTTCGAAATAGGAATATGTTACACAATTCTTTGAAATTTAAATTAGTTATTCAGACTTTATCAACAAAATTTTTTGTTTGGAATTATGTTGTATGATTAAAGCCGTTATCTTGCAATATATTTACCACAAATTGAGTGGCTTCATATTATCGCCATGGATGTTATAATATATATAATCTGATGCGTATTCCAGCAAGATACATCTCGAAACGTTGTTATAAGTTTTGTTCTGTGATGCCTACAGCTTTCCAGTCTACTCTGTGTGACAGTATCTCTATTAGAATGTCCAGTCATCTCAATTTGGTCCTTACTGTCATTTTTCGCCCCTCGGGGTTTTTCATCATCAATTCGTTGACTGGCTAGGAGTCTTAGTGATATATATTATATCTTAATCCATATATATTGATGGGCCAATTAAAGCTGTAATTGTACATGAAAAAAGTAAGTGCATTCATTCACAAATTCTTTCATAATCAATTTAAAAAGGAGTCGATTCCTGACGAGTCCGTCACCCCTCAAACGCCGTTAAACGCAACTTAAATGAGTTTCTATCATCCAGCCATCCGTATTGATGGTCTCTCCTTAATTAATCAAACTATATAGCTAAATTTTAACACAGGTATCAGTGTAGATCCTAGACTTATAATATTTTATCTCGTAAACAATGTTTGTCGTATTTTTATCTTCTATATAAACGTTAAACACTGTTTACTGTCTGTCAATTCGAGTCCATTCGTGCGCTCGAATGCCTGAAGATGCCGAAAGGCGAAACCCGGGTTGTTAGTGACAAAATCCATGGAAGCGTACAATATCTCAATAATTCAAATTTGATATTGAAGTTCCATCAAGCACCGTCAAGTCGATGTCTTAAACTATATAATTAAGTTGAATGTACGGGTTGTTATTGACAATAGTTATGAAAGATTACTGAATTTGAACAATTCAAATTTGATATTGAAGTTCCATCAAGCATTCTATATCAATATCTTAAAGTACTGAATGAATTATTTATGTGCCATCAACTTTGAATCCAATTATCTATTTACAAATATGATTTCATAAAGTTCAATATTTTAATATTCGACGAGCTGCCCGATTCTGCTTCCACGGGACGTAATCTCGCACAGTTGTTAATATTATGTTCAAACTGGTAACTGGTCTTAGAGATCGCCGTCTGTCGCTGTACTGGCATTATTCATATTTCCTGTAGCCGAATTCCAGTACACCGCTCATACAGATACTTTATGAGACATCAGTGATGTCGCATTAACATCGAAAACTATGGCTTAGCGGCTAAAAATACAATATACTAAAACAATCGTCATAATCGCATCAAATACTGCGTTCCCCAACTCAAAATTAAAACAAATACCCCTTACGATTTTAATACGCACAATATTACAGTCTATTATTAAAAGTTTAAAAAGTATTAGAACAACTCCTTGCGTCTAAATCAATTAAATAAACACGCATTAGATAATATTTTAATCTACCGTGTAAATAAGAATGTAATGAAAATATAATAGTCATATTCACCATGGCAACACATTTTAGAGTTGTTCATAATGATATGAGATACAGTGCTATTGTAAATCAATTCCAAATTTATTAATGTGCTATAAATGAAAAATACCTATGTTTTTGTGAAACATTAGCCTTCCCTGATATAGACTGAAATTATTCAAGCTGGTGGTTGTATTTTGTCACCTAGTATTGAGCTTTCGACCCAGCATGCTCTAATAATTTTGGACAGTCACTAATTTCACAATGTTAGATATGATTTGCGGGTTAGGACAATTTCCTCTTGAAATTCAATTTGTGAAAGGTTGGCGACAAAGATGTACGATATTCCAAGTATAATAATATTTATTATAAGTAATATGATATCGACTGTGGAAAGGAAAAAGGACTTAACCCACACTAAAAAATATTGTGTAAAACTCACAAAACGTGGTAATACACTATATTTATATATACATATATAATATATCGACTGTAGAAAGGCAAAAAGACATATCCCTCCGTCTTTTCAAAATATTTTTTTTCGATAATCACAATGCATTCAATTTAATACACGTTTTGGTTGGGCTATACACAATATTATTTGTGTGTGGGTTACGTCCTTTTTCCTTTCCACAGTAGATATGGTTAAATATGAAATTTAGAAATAAAAAGCTGTGATTGTACAAATTTTAGAAGTAATTTTTTGATGAAGTTTTTAAATACCGTCAGATTAGTTATAAACGCCGGAACTTTTCACGTGTCGTCGACGTGGTTGGCTTCGGATACAGTGCTCAAACCCCAGTACAAAAAAAATCACAAATTGATTTTTCAAACGATTTATAGATTTGAGTTCAAGTCTCGAAGACATGGACTGGAAAAGGGGTATGGCGGGAGTGATTATCTACCTACTAGTCGTGCCCTAGCCCTATCATTACATCCTTATTCTCTTCGAAAAACGAGAGGATGGGTAACAATTATTATAAATTATGATATATCCACGATGACATTATGAAATTTGCTTGTAAAATTTTCTATTAAAATAGCGGTAACTATTAGGAATTGCGAAAACAGGGAAGTAAAGTTCATTAATAGCTGTACGCTTCGTGATTCAATGGTGATTCACAACTCACCAACGTCGCTTTAAATGGCTGTCAAGTGCACAGTAATAAGTTGCATTAATAAATGAGAAGTTATTATAATAATATGAAACATAATTTTAAATAGTTAAAATAACGTAATAATAATTTAATATTGTTAAGCGTTAACCGTTCAATCCTGCGCGGAATAATAAATTATTAAAATAGCTCTTGAGAAATTTTACCTGATGAAAATATACAATTAAGCAAGGTTGTTCATATTTCAATAAATAATACAATTTGTTTTGTATTACTTGCACATTTTTTATAAAAATCATGACTGTGATACGATTTCGTCGCAACATTACAATCGTCCCCTATCGGCGATACGTACATCGCTGCGTCGTTGGTTGGAGACGAAGGGGAAGCCTCGCCAAGAATTGCGTTAAAACTTTTGTTTACGCGGCAGGATGTGCAACGAGTAGGACGTGTCGGTAACGCGCTGGAGATTGGCCTCGGACATCCAAGTTCGCCGCCGAGATGGTTTATCATCCAAGGTCGTAATTTTATATTTATATATTATAATAGTTTTTCTGTTTAACTGTAACCCTCTGTTCATAAATATTGTTTCGTCGTGTAAATTCTGTTCTATTTGTTTATATATTAAAATCTGTGCGTCTACGGTTTCCGCATCTCTATTAAATGTGTTTTTAACGGTAACCATATTTTAATTATTATTATTTTTTCATTCGGCGTGTATCTTCACGCCTGGCGCCCAAAATTTAATTACCCCATATATTTCTCCTTACAGAACAAAGTAAAGTGTACCGAAATTGGCAAACCTTACCCACTTCCCTGTGATAACTTAATCCTAGTTCTCCGCTGAGCTATCCATTTTTCCATATTTTGTGATTCCTCCCCTTCCCGCTGATAAGTCGAATTACTTCATTTCATTACATTGCATTACATTGCATTACATATTTTTTAATTTTTTTTTTAAACACAACAACCGGTTTCGTTAATCGCGAACATTATCAACTGATGAAAAATAAATCTGAGCAGTGTGACTAATTACATGCTGTATAAAACGATTCGTGCAAAAAATATGACAAGACTTTATTTAATCACACAAATTATACAGAAATGAAATGAAATTGTTTACAATAAATTTAAATGAATTTTATAAAACCATCGGGACAATATAGTACATTGGGACAACTGAAAAAGTAAATATAGTAGCCGGTGAAATTGTTCAATTTCTGTAAATTTATTAAGAAATTTTTGGCGAAAGCGTCGACAAAATGTGTGCAGTATTAATTATATGCATTGGTAGTGTTCCTATAAATCGGTATATAATATAGATTTTGAAGAACGTATTTATAATTGAGGTTTTTTTGACCCATACTGACTCATATCACCTGATAAACAATATTCAAAGGTAGGAAAAAACTATTCAATGTGTAATTAAAATATCGTAATGTTAGTCCACTTTAGAGTAAATAATTGCGACGTGATTAATATCTTTAAATATAATCCTCGGACTGAATATATCAAAATGATTGTTTTTATAATATACTGTGAATATTGATTAAATTCTCTTATGGTTGCAATAATTGGATCTTACCGGTAGCTGGACGTAAAGAAAGACGGTAGACACCGCTCGCATTTAATGATTTGTTTAATGAGAACTAGTAGGGCATGAATTTAATCTAAGGATTTTTCTTAAGAAAGCGAATCATGTGCCACAGTTACAATTATGGAAACCGGTCCTGACCATTATAAAAATGTGGAAGTAGTACAAAGCAATTTGTGTTTTATTTTCAAAATATAATAGAGTGCTTGTTCCTAAAGTCAGCCGTCGCTAGTAGTCGGCATTTTGAGCTTAAAACTTAAATAATAGTGGATATATTAAAAAAAACAGATTTTTTTAAATTCGTGTAGGTAGTCTTGCTACAAATGCCAATGTATATCTACACTATACTGACCTATATGATGCAATACGCAATTTAAAAAAGCACATTTTTACTTCGCAAGTTTCGACAAATTCATGTTGTATGGAGATCTCTAACAAAAAAATAGCCGCTGTGGTCAACTTGAAAAGGCATGTTTGATCTACCATTTCTTGAATTATGCATGTTAAGTGCTTTTATTATTTATAATATAGTATTTTACAGGGGTATTGAGATAAAAATATGGAATTACCTCAATATTTAATTAGATATTAGACGGCCAACCACTGGCACAATGAAATCCCCTCAGTGTACTGCATCTGGATGCATCTGGCTGGCCCCGTGGCTAAGCATTATTAAATTATCTGATCGACAGTATGCAAGATATTCGCTCTCGACATGCGTTCTACTAGAACCGAATTCGTCAACCTATTTGTTTACGTATCTTTAACAGATTCTTTTTAACTGATATATTTTAGTTATATCGTTTGTAAGAAATAGAAAGGTATTCGACCATTTTTATTTTCGAATAAGCAGGGATAAATCGTATGTTGGATGCAGAACTATGTTAACTAGCTTTTTTTAAAAAAATGGTTTTTTTGGCCCATTTTTAAGATTAGATTTATAATGTGTCAAAAGCGTTTCATTATAATTTTAATGTTTTAATTGATTTTTATATTTTTAAACGATTTTTGTTTTTTACACGAGGAACTCGAGTTATAGATTCAAACGACCCAATGGATACTCGGTCCCTTGTTGATTTTTAATTTTTAGTTGCTCGATTGGTAGCTTCATTTAAATTACATTACTTCGAAAATCCTAAGACTTTCTCGCCGAGTTAAATTGATCCAGAATTTTTGACGTTTCTTTAAGGAAATTACTTTCCTTGTAAATATTTGATTATTTCCGTTGGTAATCATGGTTTTAAATAAATATAAATATTAAATAATAATGACTGATAAAAAACGCGAAGACGCTGGCGACGAAAGGCTGAACACTGGACTTAGGGGGCTGTCTTCTGAGAGAATTGGCACTTTTTGTAAACTTCTATTATTTTATGCTTAGTATAATATTAACTGTTTTATTCTGAGTTCGTTATATTGCTTAATCCCTGTTTAATGGAATAACAGCGAAAAATATGTATTTATCATTCATTAACTTAAAATCCCTTTTGAAAGTACACCTGTCGCTTAACTGGCTGAACACTGGCTGAGCACTGGCGAAACGACCCTACCTTTCTACTAATAAAAATTGAGAGTTGACAACTTAATAGTGATTATGGATGACTTAAAATTAAATTGAATGCTCAAAATTAATTTATGAAAAAATCGCTCAATTCATTCAATAAAATATTATTCTCTTGACGTTACGAATCAAATAAGTGAGAGGATATTTTATTTTTCATACAATATCTACCCATAGAAGACAATAGAAGAAAGCATAATGTCATTTGCTATATTTACATATAGAAAATTCCATAAATTACTCTTACTGGACTATTCTCGCAAATGTTGTAAAATGTTCTACATTGAATTCCGTACACTATTTATCGCCGTTCTGTTTCAAGGTTGCTGTCCAAATTATTCTTCAGCTTTTCACAAGAGTGCGCCAGTGTTGCCCCTTTGTTATGTTCTCTTCCATATAATATAAATAAAAGTAAATGTGAAAAACCGCGTAGACTGAGAAGAAATTACATTCGCCGTGCACGCGTATATTTCCAGAGAACATTAATTAGCTGTAAATGATGAATGATTTTAAACAATGAAGCCTCTAGAAGTGTACACTTTATTTTACGTTTCCTGGTTTCCCCTGCTTACATGATAGATTGCGTGTTTTTGTTCCACAACACGACGATTTCATGCGAAAGGGGAGAAAGTGAGACAGAGCGAACGAACAAGACAAGGAGAGCCATATCACTCAGTCAAAACAATGTACATTTGACGATAAAAAGGATGAATCATTTTTAAAATTTTCATAAAACTGATTGCTTTAGAGTTGCTTTCGCATGAAATAAACAAAATTCCCAGCACATCATAACAATATAAATCGTTCAAGAGTAGATAATAAATCTGTCCACCATAAATGTGTGTTTTGAAATACTTTTTTTATAATGAAGCAGGGCTCGATATGTACCGGTGTAAAAAAAAACTTACCGATTCCACGCGTAGTTTTTTATTAGAATTCTATATAAAGTAGTTTTATTACATGTGTACAGCCGTACAACCGGTAAAATGTCTTTATAATGAGCCGTCAGGTGATTTAGGCCATCGTCTTATTTGTTGTCTATTTCATAATTAAAAATTACAAGGTTTTGAAATCAGTTTCACTTTACGGTGACGGCTTAATGTTTTTTTTAATTTTTAGGACCTCATTTCTCATCTCTCGGCATTTTTGTAATGGTATACTATTTGTTGGATGCTGTTGTTCCTTGAATCATGAAAACATGAAACCCCCCAACCCAATTTTTATCTTATATCTACGGATTATCACTAGGAATATATTAAAAAAACTTTAATGCAAAATAATAGGCATTGTTTACAGTATGTATCTAAATATTATACAAATATAATATTATAAACCTGAGTTCTATTGGTTTTTATTAATGTTTTAGATCGCCTTTTGCGGTTTGTGTGAGGCGACACCGAAAATACATAATGAAGTCAAATAGTACAGTCAGAGCAGTTGGAAGGTTAGACGTGCAACATAAAAAATAGTCACGATTGAAGAAGGATCAGTTAAGAATTTGATTTGAAAATCGTGATGTACCGGTTTGTAATATTTTCCATTCCGACCACTGTTAATGAAACATTTTTTAAAATCAAACGTTTTTATTTCCCGAATGTAGGTGTGATTGCTTTATGAACATTCAAATTTATTTAAGGTATTTTTTACGATTATGACCGATTGACTTCAATCATAATAAAGTTGACAGTACCTACAATTTTAATTGATTGTCATATTTTACATTCCTAATATTTCCTTTAGTTCTGTTCAGTAAAAGTGTGATTGAAAAAGATTAATCGCGTAGTGAAAAGAAGGTATCGATTAAATCCTTCTTCTTTTTTCGTCATGTTCTTTCTTATGAGATAAGGTTTCCATCCGTTAACAGGATCCTAAGAGCACGCAATTTCAGCACCACATAGTAAAACTGTATCATGAGGAAATTGGGTATTGTAAACTCTGGTGATATTTTCGAGAAATGCCGTAGAAACCTGAAGCACATATTCTATTTAGTGGTGAATTGTTCCGATCTTCACTGAATTCGATTTTATTAATACGATCATACTCATGTTTATTATTATATAATTTGATAAAATAATATTAAAATCATCTGACGCCCATGAGCTGGATATTATTTTAAGAACCATTAAAATGTCGTAAGCCAAATGATTTAATAAGATTTGATTCGAGTGGACGCATTGTAGAATACAGATATCTACATAATCTCAAGTAAATTGCATAAACTTTGTAGTGAAAAAATTAAGAGTTACTTTAATTTATAAATATTTACACTTGCAAAGTTTTGTGCCGTTGTATACAATTTCGAATTTTTTACTTCACAGCAAGCTTTTTGTGCGTGCCGATCGACTTGTGGAATTGATAAAAAATGATTATTTGATGTTTAACACAGCTGGGGACTAAATCCGAAGCCTTCCGATTATTGAGCGTAGAGTTACATCTCGCGTACACAAGGGACATTGGAAAATTGTGGATTTTTGTTAAAGTTGGAACTTTTCCCCCAAGAGAAGGGTTGAGTGACTGATCAGTAAAAATCAATCGCTTTTTCCCCCACCCTCGAACAAAGTCATAGAAAGTGGATTATAGAAAGAAGTAGCGGTATGTACGTGTGTGTATAAATAGAATCAGTATTAATAAAATAGCAATATGTATACAAACCGATACTATACGTAAAACTCTTGCAATATTAAGTCAGATGGACTCGAAATAGATTCGTTTATTGAGATAGAAATGGCGGGCTGGCGGGTATTATAATATCATAGATAAACAAAATATTCAAACGAAAGGTTCACGTGACGGTAACTTTACAAATTTCTATGCTTACAGTTCACTTGATATGCATTTTAATCAAGGGTTGCCATGTAACAGTTATTTAAAAAAATGTCTCTTTAGTAAGGTGGGAAACCGATTTAAGCATACCGTCAAATCTGTTTCCATCGTATCTATCTTGATATCATCCAGCTGAGCATCTATTTTTCAATAAGCAAGTGAGATAAAGTTACTTATTATTTTATCTGGTGGTCGTCTGGATAATTATAGACAATATTGTTGAAGTATATGACAACTTTCTGACTTTTTTTTGCGTGGTTTTTAGAAAGTCTTATATGATGACATCATGACTAGGGATCGTGACCTCAGGGTGGCTTATATTTATCTGGGCCCCTAGGGACTGACATCCTAATTGCCTATAACATAATTAATTTCTATCGGTCTTCCTAGTGGGCAGTCTTGTCCAAGCCGTTTCTGTAGCCAAATGACCAACCCCTCTTGAGCGTTCGTTCTATTTGGTTGCAGTGCCAATTTTCCAACTACAAATTAAAAATTTGATTTTTCTATTGTTTAGTGAGTTTTTGTACAAATGCATTCATTGACTTCTGTGGTGTTTACATTCCCTCCTACCAATTGAATATTTAATTATTAGTTATTTCCCAGTTTCATACTTCTGTCCTCTTCGAAAAAGATGAAATAACAGTTTCTGAATAAACAGTTGTCATAACTCAACGTAAGTACGCTTCACACTTGATCATGGTTAAAAAAGTAAATAATATTGAAAAAATAAATAGATATTGAAATAAATAAATTGAAGATTATTTACACTACATATGAAATCGTCAGATGGATGCAAAACTAGTTTATCTATAATTATCTAATAGAAAAAAAGGTTTTTCAGCTTATTTTTAAGAATTAGTGTAAGGGTTTCACTATAATTTCAATATCTCAATTGATATTCATTATTGAACCGAAGTATTCTTACTAGGGTGATATTAAAAAGTTAAATCTTTTTTTAAATATCTCTCCTATACAATTTACAAAATGTTAGTTAACGTTCTGCATTCAGCTGACGAAATACTTCATATACAACAACATTGAGGGATTGAATATTGTTAAAAAAAAAACGTGGGATAAATGATATGGCCGTGAATAAAAAGGCGTGGTATGGCAACCCTGTCAATAAGTAGTCAGGCACGCCAACTTAATCCTTTAATCCGGCTGCATAATTTTTCAGTTTAAGCCGAGTATGTATTTTTTGTGCCCCTGTTCATTTCCATATAGGGGAGAGTTTCCGAGAACACCGGGAAAAGTCTATTTTGTATTCAAGCGTGATGCAATACGTAAATATAGGAATATCAGTAAGCTCTTTATCTCACCAAGAACTCTCTAATAACGTACTAATGAGAATATGAAAATAATAGATTCAAATACACCGTATGGTAGGTAATAGCTTAGCTAAAGATACTAAAGATTGATAAGGTAGTCCAAGTCGTACATTAATGTGTTTGTAGAAGTAAAAATAAGAAAAATAATATTATAATCTTGTTTAAACCTTTTGATTTATTTTATTAACACAGTGTCCCTATTCATTCCTTTATATCAAATTATACATGCTTTAACGGCTGATAGTTTTCACGAAGAGATCTGATTTTGAAGCGTTGGCATTGAAAAAGATAGATTGATTGTTTTTGCATTCGGTAAATTCACATGATTGATATTGAATTTATAATCATTCAATGTGACATTACTGGAAAAAATAAGAAGGATAAAGACACGTGTGTTTTACTTTTTTTTGAAAATTTGCAATCCTGAAATCCTCAGAAATATCCAACTTATGTCGGCTATCTTCTTGGCTAGGTCTCACATTGCTTCTTCTTTCTCTACTTATTCTTTTAATTGAGCACACGAGGCGCCTATCGCGAGTCCATTACGATTTATCAATTCACTCCCGACGGATATGAACATTTTTAGTGATGCATTTAATACTTTGTCGATCCGTTAAATAAAATTTACTTAAAAATTTGTATGTTTTGTTTAACGATAAACTGTTTTTTTGCTTTTATAATTTGTCCGTGTCGTCTCTTAATAAATAAATATTGAATTCATAACTGTAGCTCATTCTCTTGGATTCAAATCTATACACTGATTGAACGAAGGTCAGTTTATACAATAATATGTTAATGACAGGTCGAAATCAGTATTGAATTCACCATGCGATAAAAAAACGATAGCTGGCAGTGTTAATAAGACATTTCATCAAATTAATCGATTTTAGTGTCACAGTTCAGTGCTCCGCAACCCGCAACACTGGTGCGCCGCGAGAATACCCAAGGTGTGCTACGGCACAGTGCTTCCAAAATGACAAAATCGAGTATTTTTATCAAATCAAGATCCTTAAATACGCAATTTTTTTGAAACAATATCAATCCCGATTATTTGACACAGAAGTATATTGGATGTCCCGAGGCAAAGTTTTGGTAAGATTATTCGATCTTTGTTATTTTTTTACTTAAGCAAATATGTCTGAACTCTATTAATTCTTTTAAAATAATCATTGGAAAAACTTATGACATGGCTAACATCTTTGAGCATCTGAATGAAAAAAACAAGTTATAGGTAGAAATGAAAAGTTATTGACATACTTAAATACATGAAAAATAAAACGGATTCAAACACACATTCAAACATTGGCAAAGCGAATTACGACGAGGACCTTTGCAAATGTTTCGAAGAACCAACAGAAATTATTAAAAACAGAAAGATTGTTTTGGATTAATTGTTTTGGCTTGTGTTGTGCCGTGCAATATTAATGAATGGTTGGGTGTTCTGTGGGTGAAAAAAGGTTGTGGAGCACTGTCTTAGTTGATAGAATTATACTTAATAGTGTAAAAATAATATCTTCAAAAACATGAAATGAAATAAAAAATATATACCCTCTTAATGGATGAATTTGTAAGTTTTTTAAACCGTTTATAATGCTTTTAAAAACAGTGATGTACATAATTTATTATGGCTAAAAGATTCGAAGAGTCTTTGCTTTTAATGCGATGTTTTCTTTTATAAATAAGAGCCATAAAATAGAAAAGAGTAGGCATGTCCTTGTTCGCATTGTGTATATTTTGAATTGATCATGAATTTAAAGCGAGGGTTGTAGTTTTTTGTTTTATGTGACCATAAAAGCGAGCAAAGATTATTTTGAGTGAGGAAAACAATCCTTCGCGCGGGACAGGATTTATGAGTTTGCGGGACATGGCTCTTGAAAAAATACCTGTTTCTCAAATAGTATATTTTAAAAAATATCTTATGTAACGTAGCAATGTTGTTGAAAAAAAAATACATTAAAACAATTTTCTGATATCAACAAAAATATTTTTTCTGGATAATCAATACCAATATGATTAATATTGATGAAAACTACAAGCATAAATCTAATCATGCATTTAAACACAGCTCACTTGGTAAACATACATACAAAGTACTGTTAAATTTAACACTACTACCGTTTATTTATGCAGCCGCTGATTTCGCGGTCACCTTTTATAAAATAATAACTATAAAGAAAAAAAAATCAGTCTACTTATCACTCGCTTAAGCCGAAGCAAAGCTGCACGAGACAAATGGGTAACCAGCCACTATGCTTAAAAAAAAAGTAGTAGAACCACTATATTAAAAACTTAAGTACCATTTGCAAAAAAGGTGCAATTTTAATGGGGTTGAAATTTAGGTCAAAAGTCAATGAAATTTCTCGAGGACATAATTTTCATAATGGAGCACAAAAATAGCTCATTTCGGCAGTAAGCATTAGATTAAATAAGATACCAGATTGAGGTGAGAATATGGAGAAATAAAAATAAATTTATGTCTTAGTTTGAGTACTTTTTATCTCACAATTTTATTGAATAAGCACACAGCGGAAGAGAATTTTCAGTTTATAGCAGTCTTGCTTTATTTCTTAGAACTCTAAAAAAAGTATCAAATACCTGCAAACAGCGACATCTCGAAAAACTTTTCTGATTTATTCGTGTACGCACCAGACGGAAAAAAATCTGTGTCTAAAAGGGCTTCTATAAACAGAGTTAAACAAAAACAATTTCTTTCTTTGCGTAGCATTGCAACGCATGCCGGGTTCTCGCAAGTGATGTTTAATATACATACTAGATACATTTAGCCAACTGAAAACAATCTATATCAAAATAAAATAAATCGTTAAATTGTTTTCACCAACACGAATGAGATAATTTGCTGTCAATTAATTAAAAGACTAGAAATTATTGTTATTATGCGTGATGCAGTAACGATTTGTATGAAAATGAGGGTCTGATTTTTAAAAATAAACGCGGAGCTGTTAGTTCATTGAATCGAGGTATTAATTTGCAAATGCTTAGATTGATGAACAGCAACAAATGGTAAGTAATTAATAATGGAGTTGTTTTTAGTGTTCACTTCACCCTTTGTTTTGTTTTTTTCCCAGGTGGATAACAAATGGTTGTGTATTTTCAGTAAGCGTATCGGGAACCTCTTTGATTTATCTTTCAATAAACTTTAATCTCTTTAAGAGGCAAACTCCCAGCGGTAGCCTATTATTTCAAAAGTGGTGTACCGCTCGGGATCGGACTAGATAACGAATAGCTGCCATCATGATCCTTAATGAAATCATAAAATACATATTTATTTTCCCGGGCCACTCGATACCGCCGTAATTCCACAACAATTGCTCTACCCCGCCCCTCCCGATATTTACTTTTCCTCAAATGTTCCAAGCCTTTGAGCGGTATTCGTTTTAGGTCCTACCAAGTGAAATATTTGTCTTTCTAACAAAGGCAATTTACCCTTTGTCCCGCTTTCCAGTTGTTTTCGATTGCAATCCGAAATTGGATCGTTTTTTTAGATTGAGGACATCGAAAACAAATGTGATATTGCATCGCACATGATGAAGCTATTCACAATCTCTCCATACCCCATTTACCTTTTCTTCTTATAAGTGATACGACTTTTACTTTACTATATAAACATTTACCTATCATAAATAAACCATCAAATTTACATCTTTTTTACTCACCGCTGTTTTGTTGATTTTCTTCTAAAGTGATTTTCTTTCAGTCATTGTGCACAGCTAATCTCAAATCCAATTGAATGTATTTGACGCAGGAATTTACCCTTTTCATTATTTTTTCAAAATTTATTCTACTGTAAAACGCTTTTAAATAAAAATATCTTTAACTGTTTGATCCCATCGTATTAAAATTATCATGAATTGATTGATGGGTCTTCATTAGAAGATACCTTGTTTTGATTGTTTATATTATTTTGACGTTTCATAAGTTCTTTTATTTTAAAGATCGGTCAAAAAATGACCCCACCTTACTCTTCTTTTTTATCAACATAGTAACAAGTTTATAATAAGCAATCCTTTTCAACATTTTTAACAGGAAAGCATCTAAAAGATTTCCAAACTAACCCTTTTGAGCAGCTTTGCGCCTCTCTACTTGCCGTCTTTAAGCTCACTCAGGAGAGCACTATTATCGTCTTTGTGAATCAATAGTTAATATGTATCAATTTGGTAATAAATTATATTTGATATCTTTGTTAATCGCTGAAATTCATATTCAGACTGTCAGTACGAAGATGATTTTCAAACAGGCAAACCACGTATCGCATTTAGCTACATATCCAGGGGAATAACAAAGCTATTCATTTTGATTTTATATTAAAAATTAGTTTACTCAAAGTAGCAGCGTATTTAGGTTTTATTGAATTTTTAATGACCGTATATTATTAAAGTTTTTAGATAAAATAATATAAACATAATGATGAGATTAAAATTCACTAAGCATTATTACAACCATTATTTAATTTCTTGATTATTTTTGTGAAATAAAGACATCACATTCCCAAAGATTCAAAGACTATTATTTTCATTATCAAAATAATGAACGATGTATTATATAAAGTAGGCGTAATTTGATATTTAATTAAGTATAGTATTTCCAATATGATGGATGATTGATTTTGATTATGTGAAGGGGCGTTCTATGGAAAATATTTATTCAATGTTTTGAAATAATAAAACAAACAATGGTTTGAATAGCTCTGTGTTATTTGAAATTCATTAGCGGTTATACTAATCGTAGAATAACATTGAATGGTTGCCCAATCACATGTGAATATCATAATAACATTTTGAAATGTTCTCATGATATCTCTTTAGTTTACCAATGATCGCTAATAGCGGTATTGTTTATACTTTGCCAGACTCCGCAATTTGGGTTGATGTATGAATTTTGATAAGTATCACGGGCCGTATTATAATGTAAATTATTATTATATGATATAAAATAAACAAAAGAGTATCCATTTCGCATTTTACAGTGAAAGCAACTGGTATTGCTAAAATCATAGATATAATACTTGTGAAAATACTTTTCAACAATTTTTAAAACAATCAATACTGGTTCAGGTCAGTGAATGAGCATTTTCATCTGATATCGATGATCAAACCAGATTCTATTTGCTTTAAAAAAACGTGTAATAAATACTGAAAATAATGATGATCCATTTATAAAAACACATAGATGTAATAAGTATTTTAGTAGATGAGTCAAACTTTCACAGCAAACTAGTGGAGAGGCACTCAAAGCCCTAAAAACATCTCTCAGTGAGGCTTAAAAGTTGAAGAAACTACAATCCGATACAAGCATCTCCATCAAAGCCATATGCAACTAGAACATCTTCGTTAACAATATCTTTGAGAGCATGGTCGCTGAAACCTCCAACTGCTTCATCGGGGATATTAACATTCCATCAGCAATATCACATACATCCAGACTGCCATCAGGTTCGCCTACCCACAAAGTAAGTCAAGGTTGCCGTCATACACTCTTTTCGCCAAGATATGTCGGCCTCTGTGGTCTAGTGGTGAGAGGTTTGCCCTAGTGATCAGGTGGGTCCTGGTTCAAATTCCAGCAAGGTCAATATAAAACTTAGATATTTTCAAATTAAATTTGCGATCTTATGTGACTTGTGTGTTAATTCGAATGATTTTCCAATTCTCAAAATATTTGGAGCATTGGCTGTCAGTCGGATGCCGAATACTTTTTTAATAAAATTTGAAATATGAAAAATATTATACGAATGTTATTTTTAAGTACGTTCAATAATTAATAAGGAATTATAATTGTCGATACAAGGACACTCTCCGGATTTAGATTTATTAATGTTAAAAATAAATTATCCATCATCCGGTTTAATATTTCCATAAATCCCGAATAATAAATTTACTAATTTTAATCACTCGGAAAGATCTCTTTATCTATTGTAGAACAAGAAATAAGAATTCAAATGATTTAGTGTTATTTTCTATCAATTATTTATTTATAGAAAAATAATTTAAAATTTAGAGAAGCTGAGCGTTAAGACTGAGGCTTATGCTTGCCTCGTGTAAAAAACCTTTTAGAGGCTTGAGAGATTAAAACAAAAGATATTTAGAATATTTTGCGCAGTCACATTTTAATTGTAATTTATTCTCCAAGGCGATAAAGGTATTTCGATAATTAAAATTCCAGCCAATTAAAATTTAAAGAACGTTGGTGTCTGAGTAATTCCTTTAAGTAAGTACATTTTTTAGAACTAAGGGATTTTTTTCTTGACGCCAATTTGATTTTTATTTCTAATTCAATGTGTTCAAGAGTACTTTAAGTAATGGATATTTAAAACAATATCACGATATATATATGCTATATAATTCGAAATACGTAAACACAATTTTATACTGAATTAACCTATATGAAAGAAAATAATCTATTTTCGTTTAAAATTACAAAAATGTCTTTTGATTAATTCAATAATTTTTGACTGAAGGTGCTTAATAGTACATTCAGTGTGTTGTCTTCACTTATTTAATTATTTCTTTCGGCTTTTTCATCCTCGATAACAGTGCTCCGCAACCGATGTGCCGCGGCACACCGGTGCGCCGTGAGACAATCTCAGGTGTGCCGCGGCGAAATGCTTCCAAAACGAGAAATCGAGTATTTTTATATGTATCACAAAAAATTTAAAATACTCGGTTGCTAAAATCTCCGTTTAATTTATTCTCGTTTTTATGTACAATATATTTATATCTATTTATGTACAGTACATAAATAATTTCGTTTTTCTATATTAATATTAAATACAAAAATTGTCAGGACTGTAAAAATATAGTACATATTTTTCAAGAAATTATATTTTTATATAAAAATTTTCTGCCTGTGGCGCAATCTTTTACATCCGAATGGCTAAAAAAAATTATGGAGGAAAAGTAGGGGTAGTGGCAAACTGAAGGACCGCCCGGGCGACAAAACGGAAAGGTTATTTTGGATTAGATCAAACAAATATATATTGGCCACTTTTTCAAATAGAAACAAATTAATAAATGGTTTTGTTTATGAAATTTACATATTTTGGCTTGTAGTGTGCCGCGAAATATTTATGAGTACTTTGGTGTGCCGTGGATGAGAAAAGGTTGCCGAGCACTGCTCTATAATATAAACTCTTTATAATCTTAACGTTTATCATGTACTCAGATATTTATATATTTACTTACGTGTGGAATAAAACACATTTATTAAGCAAACTAAATTTTAAAAATAATATACCGAAAAATCGATAAATTTATTATTATCATGAGCTATATATCCCGAAATAGGTCCTTAATTTAAATACTTTAGCTATACAATCTAGAGTGACTGCTTTCAACTATGCGAGCGATTAGCGAAACTAAAAATTTTGCATGTAGCGAATATGGATAGCCACATGACATGGTATGAAAGTAAAGAAATAATCATGACAAATTGTTACAGTCAACCTGGGTAGACAACTTTGAGCCAGTTCTGAGGGTTTTTATGTTTCTCCATCGCATTTATGTGTGTTATTGTTCTACATAGAAATGAAATAATGTCTTAAGATGAAATTTAATCAACATAAATAGATTTATTGTTATAATTGATATATAAATATAGATAGAGTGCGCAAAATTTTCATCCAATTCGGATAACTTTGGCCCACGGTACAAATAATCATTGTAGTTACTAAAAATTCACTGATTTTAAAGTCTTGGCCACATTTTTTATGCTTCCATATATTCTGTACATAATTGAGATGGGATAAAATATACAGCATTTGGTTTACAGATTAGGAATACAAATTGAAAATATGGCTTATCCAATTTATTTCAAGAAAAGTTTTTAAATTGTGTTTTATCATTCCAAGCAGACAGTTTACAAATTTAACAATAAAACAAATTATGTTGCACATTAATTCATATTTTTACCACCAGGGGCTACTCAATAACTTTGTTTAAGACGAATTAATCGTTTTTTCTGCGAGAATAAAAACTTGGTTGAACTAAATGTATCCTGGAATTGTTCTCAATATTTCGTCTGCTTTCGTAAAAATTAACTTTCGAAGAAAAAAGTTGAGACTTTAAAGACAAGTCATATGTATTTGTTTTTAAAAAATACTTACGTTATATGTTACACATATACACAATTTATTTTATGATTGTATTTTGCACTATAGTCGATATGCTATATCCAGTTTATATAGTATTATTAAGCAACCGACTAAACTAGTGCTCCGCAACCTTATCTCACACACGGCACACCTAAACACTCATTAATATTATGCGGCACATCACAAGTCAAAATATATAAACTTCATAAACAAGATTTAAAATTTGTTTTTCATTAGTGAATTTGAAATAGTAAAGTAATGATTGCTATTTTTTCAAAAAAATTGCAATATATTAAATCCTTGATTTGATAATGTGTATTATTTTGATCATTCTTCAATTAACGATTTCAATGGAAAATTTTTCGCCATCTTATTCTTATTTTGGACGCACTGCCGGAGGCACACCTGGGATGGCCTTGGAGCGCACTGGTTTGCCGTGGCACACCGGTTGAGGAGCACTGCACTAAAACAATTTAAAAACATATGGGATATTATATTGGCATTAAAAATAATTGGAATTGTTAAGAATCTGATAAAACTATTTTTTACATATAGAAATGTAGTGATACAAACTTTAATTTCCAACTTAAGAAGTTCTTCGTATCAATATTATTTTAACTATGGGTGTGTGAGGTTTATATTAGGTTTAATGTAGATTAATTGATTTAACTAGCGATATAAATAGATACGAATACCAACATGTTTTCGGGGAAAGGATAATCAAAGTTAATTTGAAGGAACACTATTATATTAAATGAATAATTTATGTGAGACATTGTAATCATTGTATAATTATAATTTAGGATGTAATATGCCTTTGAACAAATACCTACGCATTATTTCACTGTTGAGTGGAAAATAAGACGTAAGACTGCTAAGCGACACCAGTTATAAATTTACCTATGATTAATAAATAGTCCATCTCGATCGTCAAAATTGCTGTCCGGAATGTGTACAACAATTTTTTTCTACTATTTATACCGCTAAATGTGTGAATTACAAGAAAGATAAGAAAACAGTAGATACAATTTATTTGTTCAGTTCACATATGCAACACCTTCGAAAATAAAAAGAAATCTAAATAATGGGTATAGTAACATTTAGTTGATCCACATTGTCATGCATTTAAAATCGACATAGACGCAAGAGACGTTGACAAACGCGTATAAGGACGAGTCCCTTTAACACAATAATATATTCGAAGTTATTTATTTATTTTACTGCATAAGAATAAACGTTTGACGGTGATCTCTTAAGAGCTATGGAGTAGGATAATTCGCTAGATTCACTTGATGAAAACGATGCGCAGACACAGAGAGTGTATGTGTATACTGCGTTAAATAGACAAATAAATCAAGACAGGTTGATACTTCAGTTCCAGAGTGTAACAAGTCAAAAAGTTGCAGTTTTGAATTAAGTATGAGAAAATACTTACATTACCGAAATCAAGCAGTTAAATTACAGTGGTTATTATTCTATATCCAAAATGTAAACTCTGAACACGCCTATAAAATTTATTTGGTATTAATATTAGAAAAAAAATATGTTTGTAATACTATAAATATTGTATTTTAAAAATAATCCTAGAATCTCATTAAACTTGACAAAAAATGATGTAGAGTAGAAGATTAAACCTGCCCAATATCTTGTTACTTTGGTACCTCAGATCTATGCCTTTTGAGTTGTTACACTTTAAAACTGAGGCGTCGAAATATATATATTGTAATTACTTTAGTTAGCTATTTATTTGCGTCCCGATTTACTAACACTAACAGAAAGAAAGCGAATTTTCTACACACATATAAGCGTCGGTGTGTAATGCAGTTTTAGTTGCATTCAGTCTTTCATTGAGTGTCGCTTGTAAGCTCTCCGCATGAGTGCATAATTATGGAATGTTTGCACTGCGAGACGTACAAATTTCAGTAGTTAAACGCATTACATGTCTCGAGTAAAGAGAGATCTCATTTCACTTGAAAGAGAAAACAATTTCCAATTAACAGACTACAGAATAAACAATAATTATCTCGTGGTTTTCGTGCTGATTTGACGATGCAGCATAAAATTGTTTACCCGCAAGCTTTTATTTCAAATATAACTTTAAATAATGTCTAGGTAAACGTATAAAGAACTGACTGTCTTTTATAATTGGATTTATACTACATTAATAAAAACAATGTTGCATAATTAACTACAAGCTCTAAGTTTATTTCATTACAGCCTTTCTATAGTTACCAATAAATATTTTAATGGGCTTTCAATGCTTTTATGAACATTAATATAGCATATTATAATCATTTTCACTAACGCACACATATGTAGTCAGGCTAATTTGCAATGTTCGCAATTAGATAAGCCACAATTTTACTTAAGAGCGTAATAATTGAGTACTTTAATAAATTTGATTAGAAATTTCCAAAACTCTTCATGATTGTTTTAATATTTTGTGTAGTAGCTACATTTTCACAGCATAGGCATATTTAATAAAAAATTCATAGTATTACATGTCGAATAAAATAAGTACTAACAATCATTATGATTCAGACCGGCGTCTTATAAACACTTTCTTTTTAAGTACAAAGTAAGTACATTTATCAATATTTTTCTACTCGTAAGTATAAAAATATTTCATTTGGATTATTGAAATTCCATCAAGCACCCTCAGTCGATGTCTTAAATTATAAAAATATTTGTAAATGTTTCAAGCGTTTGCTACACTTAATAATATTCTGTAGGTGGTTAGTGGTTGGTTTTTAACATTTACATGAATTGACAGTAACATGGTTCCTAAGTATATTACATAAGTGCTACGTAGGTTGTTTATAGGTTTTTATTATAACTCCATAATAAAATAGTAAAAATCCAAAAAGGCCTTTCGATTGTCAATAAAGTTGAGTTTAATAATATAATCGGTAGTTTACGATTATATTGTTGCCTGCAGTCAAAAATAAATATCGTCGACAAGCTTAAACGACGCCGTAAAATCTTTGCATGATCCCGCGGGATCCCTCATCGACTGGAATCGAATCTGATTCATCTTTTTACTACCCACTTGACCGAACGACCGCTAAGCCACCCTTTCAATATCCATAAATCTCGGCGGAGCTCCATAAAGATGTGAAAACATCTTATGGCAAAGTCTACGGTAACATCTACGGTAGCGATACACGAGTTATGGTGTAGGTGCCAAAAATCACCTTAGTTTTCAAATTACAATCTGATAAAAAGAATTTCATTACAATCAGTCCACGGCCCATATATAATTAGTACTTTCAACCAACTGATTCCTGAATTGTTTTGAACTATTTGAATTGAAATTTAATATCTCTACTATATAGCACAAAATACATGTAGGAATATGTATGTTTGTATGTCTGTCATTCACAACAACTCCTCCCAAACGGCGCACATTTGCGACGTGAAATTTTCACACGTCATTTTGTTTGTAATTGTTAGTTCTACTGCGCTATTTTCAACTCTCAACGTTTAACTTTTTTTAAAACTGAAAAGTGATATTTTTGACGTTTCAATGTGGGATGAAAAAAAAAAATAAAGTCGCCTAGCAACAGCTTAATACTGATGTATTCTGCAAGTGACAGTTGACATAGTAACGCGAACGTAGATATTTGTGTTAAATATTGATTTTCATGTTTGTGATTTGGTTGAAAGTGAATGGTAAATTCTTACAACTTGGTGTGTATCTGAAATCGTCATTGAGTATTAGCGTATGTTTAATTTGTGGAGCTGCAGGAGCCATTATTAAATGCAGATCAACAAGCTGTATATCGGGAAGTTCTGCGGCGCCATAACAAAAGTACAGTTGGCAAAATTGTCATCTTTTATTTTAACTGGTTTCAACTCTTAACATTATTATTAATTGGTGGACTTTATTTTGTGGGTGTAACAGAAGAGGTACGGTTGATGGTGATATTTTCAAATTTCAACATAAGCTAGCCAACGTCTAAATTTAATAACCTAACCTAATGCTCACCATCTTGGGCGAAGCCGGGTAAAAAGTACTAGTTTTATATAAATATCATATTCTTTTGATGATCTGAGTGAATGAATAGTTTTAGTGAGAAACGGCTCAATGGGTTTTAAGGTATGAATTTAAGCAGTTAGCCTAATAGATCTAAAAGCACATATTTTTTTCCATATCCGCTCCCAATGTGGAGCATATGGTCTGCACTAATGGAGGTATCTTAATAGAATTTTTCTATGAGAACTGCTTGTTACTTAGTTGCCCAACCTCTCTTTTTTCGAAGAGAGTAGGGATAGAAGGATAGGGCTAGGATAGGACAAGTGGTTGGCTAATCGCTCTCGCTACGCCCCGTGAGAATGGGATGGGTGGGAGGGAGGACTCAGACTACGAATAGAAATCCATAAATCGATTGAAAGATCAATCTATGAAAACCGTCCGCACCGGGAATTGAAACCGACACATCCGTAGCCGTAGCAAGCGACGCTACCAACTGCCCCACGGAATCGCTCATGATAATGATAAAATACCTCAGTTACTTTACAATATAAATTTTACAGGAGACGAAAAAACTCTAGTCACTGTAATTAAATAGTAAAAAAATTGTCTATCGTTTACCCAAAATACAAGATATTGAATCTATAGGAGTATCAAAATCGGTAGCTTACGATTAATCGCAATAATTATTTGAACTCAAAAAGTAAGTCGTTAAAATCATTTTTGGGATTCGAAATTTAAGGTCACGTGTTTTATTTACTGTGAAGCTGAATATAGCAAAAATTCATTTTTGTCAATCTCAATTTGTGGGATGCGAGTTATTGTTTTATCATGATCAATTTTATAAGGTTTTAGCAATAAAGGTGGTTAGAATTTATGGCGTTGTGGTAATATGTTTTATTTCTTTTATAATAATTATGAACTTCGTACGCATAGTTCGTCGAAAGAAAACATCATTTCTTACTCGGTTACTAAATCGATTATAAAAATCATATAATATTAGTTAATCAGCTGCAATGAAAAAATATTTGGATAAACGTATAAACAGAAAGGATTTTGTTCAGGTCTTCCTTGAATGATATTTTGAAATTATGAATTGTGAGTTTAGGTTTATTATAAAGGTATTTTAATGCATATTATTTTATACTACAAAACAAAAAACACTGTTTTCTCACAACCATTTATAAAGAGAACTTTTGTACTTAATGTACAGTGAAAGAATCACGCCATTCTGGGCTTTATAATTATTCTAAAAGGTGTTGCACCGCTTGTGTAAAGGGTTAATGTTCGTACATTGTGTGGATTTAGGGGCGATTCCCAAAATCAGGTAAAATTTGACAGCGATTAATAATCTCATTTCTAATAATCAAGCAATTAATATTCATAAATAATTTTTATAGTTCAAAGAAAATATTAATTTAAAGTTGACTGAATAGATCAAAAGAATGTGTACTTAATAAAATAATGGTAAATTGATTAACATTTGGTTTAAGCAAAGCAAACAATCAGATTTTATGTCGAAAATATCAAATGAAGTAATCTTTAATTGAACTATACAAATCTGTAGTCCTGACGATTACGTTATTCCAAAATACATATCGTAAAGTAATAATAGGTGTAGTATTAAAGATTGTAATCTTGTTTAGCAAATAGTTATTGAGGTCTTCCTAGTAAAAATCAAGTAGTACAATAAATTTTGACACAAACAAATGATTGAGGCTTTGAAAACAAAAGCTTGGACAGCTGCTCAAATATTTATTCAAGACTGAAGTCTAAGATAATATAATTAAAATAATAAAAAAGGAATAACGTCTAAAAATCGTTTTCACATACATATTACAAAAAGTATTTGCTAACGGTAATATTTCATTAAATTCAAGTAACGATATTTCGTATAGTGAAAGAAACACTTACGTAATACATTGCAATTACTAATATATTTGATTAAATACGCTACAGTTTTCTATTATAATGCTAATTTCGTGATGAATATAGTAATTGAACATTGGAAAAATAAAACTGTGCATTTGTCATAGAGTTTGGAAAATTTTGAGGTGTTCCAATATCATCGAGGGTAAATGTATATACCATAAAACATGATAGAACACTCTCACTTGGTAATCTAAGCAATGGATAACCCTGTAGAATTTAAGCGCAAAGTGGCTCAAAGACGTGGTGCCGCTTCAGTAAACGACGTCGGAAGAGAGACACCCGTCTCAGGCATCGGCGTCGGCTGGCGCGAGAGAGACGAACTGGCTTATGACCGTTAAGGATGCAAGATTCAGGATGCATTATTCATAAGCAACACATTTGGCAAAGGCAAAAAGCAAATATTTCAAATTTGTTGAATGACGAAGAAAACGAACTAGGCTTGTGAGTGCTTTTACCCTTTATATATTCAGCGATATTATTGACTTGAAGTATTTGAAAGAATTTTATTATTGATGGAAATACTTACTGAGTATACAATATTATAATTTAAGATATAGACTGACGGTGCTTGATGGAATTTCAATATCAAATTTGCATTGTTGAATTGTTGTAATGTTGAAAACCCGGGTCGTTAGTGACGAAATACATGGAAATGTACAAAATCTCAACACTTCAAATAAATTTTATGTTTTATAAAATAAGATATTTTTTCAAAGCACTCATTTGTGAAGGCAACATCATTTAATAATATAAAGCGTGTATCCAGCATTTTATCTTTACGAGATCAAAAATAAAATTTTATATATCATTACTCGATACTCGAAACGATAATATGTTCGTAAAGAATATTGGTAAACAGAGACTGGTTTTGATCAAATATTGGAATGGTTTCAATGTATGTGGGTATTCTTGGTTATTAATTGATTTGGTTGCGTATAAATAGTCTCATTTGTAATATATGTTCTATAGATATATTAAGACAAAAAGGTTTTGTCGTTATTTCCTTTCATCGGTTGTTAATCGTACATTAATAATTTTCCCAGCTTATGCTACAATCATAATGTTTAAGTGTTTCAAATTTAAGTAAAAGGTAAATGTCGGCGTCCGTGGCGCAGTTGGTAGCGTCGCTGGCTACGGTTACGGATGTCTCAGGGTTCAATTCCCGGTGCGGACGTTTTTCATAGATTGATCATTCAATCGATTTATGGATTTCTGTTCGTAGTCTGAGTCCTCCCTCCCACCCATCCTATCCTCACGAGGCGTAGCGAGAACGATTAGCTTACCAATAGTCCTGTCCTAACACTATCCTTCTATCTCTACTTTTCCATAACAAAGAGAGGTTGAGCAACTGAGTTATACGCGCAGCACTAGAAAAAACAGCAAAAGAGGCGCTTTCATCCATTTCAGCTTGGGGTATCACCAATAAGCTGTCATTTGCTCCCAGGAAAACTGAAGCTATCCTCCTTAAGGGTGGTGTTGCACTCAGTAGACATAGGCCTCCCACTATCCGCATGGGAAGTACCACGATAAAAGTTTCTGAAAGGGTCACTTACCTTGGAATAATTCTGGATGACAGACTTTCATTTGCATACCATGCCAAAACATCGGTAAGCAAGGCTACCACTGCTTTCTACCGAATCTCCCGTTTAGCTGGTAGTAACTGGGGCCTGAGGGCTAGTGCTCTTAAAATCGCTTACGAATCCATTTACATGGGAATTGCCGGCTACGCTGCTAGTACATGGTACAAGCGATGCGACCTTCTGTTCATCCAGAAAATCCTTCTAAGCGGCCAACGTAGTGCGTTGATAGCCCTAACTAAAGCATACAGAACAACTTCAACAGATGCATTGCCTGTCCTGGCTGGTATACTTCCGCTAGATCTACATATTCAAATAAGAGGTGCAACAGTAATGCTACATAAGGGTTTTGAATCTGAGATGGGGGATTCCTTTACTGCCTCCTCCTCGACTAAATCCATACATTCCTAATGTTCATAAAATTGCATCTCGTAGTGTAGCAATGGATGCTGCAATGCGGATATGGCAGAATCGATGGGATAACTCTTCTAAGGGCAGGCATACTTATAAATTTTTTCCGAAAATAAAGTGGCGAATGGAGATAACCAAAGTTTTGACTCCTGATTTCTGGACCAGCCAATTCATAACTGGCCATGGTCACTTCGCTGCCAAGCTCTTCCAGCTTGGCCGGTTGGTAGATAGTCCACTATGCAAATGTGGCAATATGATCCAGGATGCTGATCACATCCTTTGGGAATGTCCAGACATGAACAACGAACGGGAAAAATTGCTCAAGACGATACGACTATCAGTCGGATCTGTCGGCCCCGTCGGTCATGCCGACTTGGTTGCATCTCTGACAAATTACAAGGCATTTAAAGAGTTTACGGCGTCTTATGGAAAGCGATTGGAACGCAATTCCTTAACACATTAAACCCCTTGTTTTACCTTTTCTTTTTTTTAACACTTATTTTAAACATAACCTACTGCACACTAGAGTGCATGCAACCAAGTCTTGAGGAATTTCTCCTCGGACATTCCTGGCAAACATTTGAAACACGCATAACGTTGTTACGCTGCGGAATACACTCTGTAAGAGTGTGAAGCCGTAGTGGGTGGTGGTGGGTACAACGTTGAGTACCCTAGGGCATTTAAAAAAAAAAAAACTGAGTTATAAGCAGTTCTCATAGAAAAAATCTGTTAAGATACCTCCATTAGGAGACCATATGCTCCACATTGGGAGACGACATGGAAAAAAATGTATTTAGTCATTGTATTAATATTTCATTAGTATGTATGCTAAATAGTAAATCTGAAAATTTTTATTGGTATCACGAAGCTTGAATAAATTTTAACTCGTTTGAAAATCAGTGATTTTTGATTGAATATAGACGTTTTATATACATTTTTCAGTGTATGCAAAACATTGGCAGTACAAGGTATTGATATTTTGCAAATATTCACTGAAAGAATTTGCCTCACAACAGATAAAAAACAGAAGCCTTCCCTTCAGGGTATAGGCTCATTCTTGATTGTCTACTGACAAATATCTCAATTTGATTACCTGTATTTGTGTCTTTGTGTCTGAGACAATGTTTCAAATTGTTCTTTCAAGACATATTGATAAAAAAACTATTGTTCAAAGAGACAAATACATTTGTAAGCTTAGTTATATTCAAAGTTACACAGTATTTTTTCATTAAATAGTAAAGCGAGAAGTGATTACTTTGTCATGAACACCTTGTCTTATGTCAGTGATTCTTGTTTAACTGAACGAGTCATTCATTATTACACAAAAAGGGTTTTTAATAATAACCATACAATTTTTATTTTTTTATTTTCTATGGATTCGGCGGTAACTTTGTGGAAGTTCATTTTTAATTCAGTCTGAAGATGCTTCTTAAAGAGGCGAAAAGCGTCACGTTAGTGATAAACCAAGTGGAATAACTAAGTTATCAATTTTTAATTTAATTTTATATAACCATACAAATTTGAATTCAATTTGTATTAAAAAAAATAATTAATCAACCATCGAATTCAACTCAAATATAATATTTTGACTGCGCTGTTAATTGTTTGATACCCAGGTCACAATTCAAATTACACGAATGTTCGTAAAAAAGTCATTTAATGTTTATATTCATACATTTTTAGCACAAAAAGAGATTTTTAATACTAACGGTAAAAATTTAAATAATTTTTTCACATTAAAATTAATTAATCGTCGAATGCAAGACAGATAAAATATTTTGACAACTTTTTTTATTATTTGATACCCATGTCGTAATTTAAATTACACGAATGATAGTAAATGAATAATTTAAAATTTATTTTCATTAATAGAATACTTTCTTTAACACTAAACTTAAAATAGAGATCTTAAAATAAGTGGTAGATACTTTTGATTTACATTATTTACGATATATTTTCTATGAACGATTAAAAATGTTTCAGGTTAAAGTTAAAATGATATTTTAATTCGCAAATATAAAATAATTGTCAATGTTTGTAATGCGTTGAAATGAATGTTATTACAGGGTGATATCGTTTATTTTCCAAGATAATGCTTAAGAGGAATAAGTAGGTTTTCTCTCATTTCGCGAAAATCGTTAATAGTTTTCCGTCGCCTAAAAAATATGAAACAACGAAATATTTTTTTTTTCTTTTAATAATTGCACTCTCAAAGTATTTGTTTACACTATTGCGAAATTAATTACTATTTACTTAAAAATGATTACTATTTATTACTCTTATGATTCTTTTTCGATTTTTTAATAGAATTTTTTATTGCTCCATTTTTTTAAAAATTATTCAGTATAATTCTATTTTAAATATCGGTCAGAAAAAGTGCAAGAAAACTAACACTTTGGTACATTTCAAAAATCTTTATAGAATCGTTCTATTCAATAAATTGTAAATTCCATCAGCATCAATTTCTTAAAATACTTTCTACGATTTTGTCTCACACATCAAATCTCGATAACCTACAATAAGCCCTAATGTAGTCACGGCGTAAAGCAAATAAAAGCATTTCTGAAAAACAGTTGTCAGCTCTTTTCTAGACAGGTGTGAAAACTTTACTATTTCCATTTAAATAAAAGTGCGTTAGTGTAAACAAATGGTTTGAGAGTGCAATTATTAAAAGTTTTTTTTTTATTTTCACGTTTCATATTATTTAGACGACGGAAAACTATTATCGGTTTTCGCTAAATGAGAATAAAACCTACTTATTCGCCAGAATTCAAGATACATTATACTGACGCGCTTCAAAATTCTGATGGAAGAAGAAAATATTATTTAAATTATTTAAAATATGTTATTGTTCAGATACAACATCATTTGACAAGAAAAGAATATTTGAAACGCACTAAACATTATCCATAACTACGCTAAGGAGAAAAATAATTCTGTAACTCGTTATTTGCATACAACTATGACGTGTAGGCATTGTTTTTTTTGTGAAATTTGAGGTAGATCTGCTCTATCCTATGACATACTGCTATGGGAAATCTTTTGTTATGAATAGCATTCATACCGCTGCATTAATACAATTTGAAAAAGAAGCTTTATACTGGAAAGGCATTTATTTTCCACCAGGTTTATACATATGTATTATGATGAAATAGTTTTTTCAATAATTTTTATTATTGTCATTACTTATAGTCATTAGATCTTCAGCGGTACGACTTTTTAAAGTCATAGAATAATTATCGTTAGTATGTTCAATGGATTCGGCGGTAACTTTGTAGAAC
Organism: Himalopsyche phryganea; assembly: GCA_022494535.1. NCBI lineage: Eukaryota > Metazoa > Arthropoda > Insecta > Trichoptera > Rhyacophilidae > Himalopsyche > Himalopsyche phryganea. The sequence continues at coordinate 6,446,062 of JAGVSL010000008.1, read as the reverse complement.
TTCGTTTATAATATAAAATTAATTAGTTGGTTGTTACACTAATTATACAGGTCTTTCGCCTCTTTGAGACGCATCCTCAGACTAATTGTATTGCAAGGTTATTTATGTACAAGGTAAACAATGATTCCAATTATTCACTTATAAATTACAAAACTGAAGAGAGGGGTGAGACAATTTCTTTTTATTGGAAGTGGGAGAGGATTAGACTGCCATAATTTTTGGGACAGAAATGAAAAACTCATGCAATTTACAAATTTGCAGTTTTATTCACAAACTATTATAGTCAGTCGGAGAGAAGACGAAAACTAAAACAAAAATATAAATGTCACGAGAGGCGCGACGGGAACGCAAGGATGAGCATCTGGTTAGCTCTGGTGACTCGCATCTGTAATTCGCACGTGTCCTTGTGCCCCCTGCCGCAATTGCACCTTACTTATTATCATAACATAGTTATTGTTTGTGTACATTCCACTCCATGTATTTCTTCCTTATCATATCTTATGTAACTTTGGTATGCACTTCTTTGATGATTAAGAATTTAAGGAAAAATTATAAAATCAAACATATTTTTTGTTCAAAGGAAAGCTTCTCATTGATTGCATACATACATTACACATGCACTCGTATGGGATGGCTTAAAATGTTTCAACGATACTTTAAAGAACATTTGAAATAAGCTCACTTATCTTCGAAGAATATATAACGTCAATTGAAACTACACAAATGTTTTTATGTGTAAATTTTTTGAAAAAAGTATTCATAAAACAATCAGAACCATCTGTTCATATGTTCAAATCAACAGTCAAAAATGTGATTATTTCGACGAAAACTAATTTAACGTGAAATATGATACATACTTCACAGATATGGTTTTTTATATTCTCGAATATAATTTAATATTTAATTATATAATCTCAACTTTCTAAATGCCTTATGTTACACGTTTGCTTATGTGTAGAATAAAACATATTTGCAAAAACTATCATTATAAAACAATAAACCGTAGAATTCTATATCCCGTAATAGGTCTTAGTTTCCATCAATCGTTCCGTCTGGCTATCCTATAAAGAGTAACTTCTTTTCAACTATGCAAGCGAAGAAGTGAAAATCCAGCGATCGTCTTACGACAGGTGACGGCCAAGAGAAGAATACTACGTAAGCTTGATAATCATATTTATAATATTCATATGATACGTTATTACCATTACACTGCTTCACAATGCAATATAATAAATAACGTGTAACATAAATTATAGTAAACATTTAGCCATTTATAAGGAGCATTATTAAATGCATTACTAAGAATTATTTATTACACAGACACGCAATGAAAATAACCTCAAAGGTGCCTTTGAATCGTTTGCTTAGTTCTAGTTTCGCGCTCGCTTCTCCGATCATGGAGCTGTCTCAACTTTGCTTTTATATAGACACATCAACTAGATAGATATTAGACAAGATACGGCAATACAGTATAATGTGTTTTTCTACTTCACTGGTACATTCAAAATAGAGCATTTGTGCACCTTATTCATTATTACAACAGTAGATACGTATTCAACGAGCTAAAAATTTCAGAGACGGCATGCATAATGCTTGGAGAAGTGACTACATCACACATGTAACTGTCTTTATAGACAAAAAATGTAAATATTTAGCTATACATTTTAGCTCTGCAATAAGCATCCGTAAATAACGTGGCGTTAGAAATTATTAGATATCGTTTTTATAATAAATCTGAATATCATATATATATTAAAATCTTATAGGGATTTTTCGTGGTATATGCATCGTCACGAGTGTTATTGCTTATTTTCTCTGCGAGTAATAGCCCGTTTTAAATGTCTTCATTATTAAATAATTGGTTATTTCCAGCTCTATCTATATCTATATTTTGAGTGGAGTAACTATATTATTATGACTGCAAAAATGCTTACGAAATTTTCGATTACATTATTTTTGACATTTATTTATGTAGTTGTTATGATAATAACAGACAATCGTAATGGTCAGTTTTCATTTGAGCAAATTACCACTCACAGCGTGCTATGCGCACACAAAATGTTCAGATGAATATCGACCATAAAGCAAAATAATATGCTTTGCTAAGATAACATCACAGATGTCAGATAATGTAACATAAAAGACATTTAATATTGATGCTTGGTGTTCCCGTAGGGAACAGTAACAGAGGCAGCTAGTAAGATTATTACACAATTAAAAGTGACTTATTTAGTGAAAGATAAGCCACTTTAGCATGTTTACCATCAGGTAAATGTGGTTTATTTTGTAAAAAATAAAAGTTTTTTGTTAAAATAAATAATAATTGTCCAAACATTAAGATGAATGATGATTGTTATATAACTATGATATTTATTTAAGTTTAAACCTTGAATTTTCTTTATATCAGTGAAAATATTTATAATTTAAGACATCGACTGAGTGTGCTTGATGGAATTTCAATATCAAATTTGGATTATTGAAATTTTGTACACTTCCGTGTATTTTGTCACTAACGACCTGGGTTTCGCCTTTCGGCATCTTCAGGCATTCGAGCGTACGAATGCCTGAAGATGCCGATAGGCAAAACCCGGGTCGTTAGTGACAAAATACATGGAAGTGTATAAAATCTCAATAATCCAAATTTGAAAATATTTATGTATTTACTATGTTCTAACCATGCTAACTGAGCACCTCAACAGAAATTGTTTTATAGAGGACTGGTTTTAAGTAAGTCACTAAAACTCTCTTTTCAAGGAGGAGACAGCTAGAAAAATTGACCAGTAAGGTAATTAGACAATCGCTCATACGTTACTATGTTTAGTATCGGATAAGGGTTGAATTCGATAGAATGAAAACATCACAAAGATTCATAAATCGAATGAAAATTAAATTGATCAAAGTTATCTGGGGTATTCGAGCTCGTGACCACGAAATCGAGTTTGACGAAACCTAAGAGCATTTATAGCTCGAACGTGCGAATAAATAATAATGCTTGATTCAATTTTTACAATGGTGTCTAAGTTTACTTGCAAAGTAATATCTTTTGATATTAGTTTAAGCTTTTATTAGCGTTAACAAGCGAAGCTGGCGCATATAATTTCGTTCTTTGAACAACCTGAACCTCTGTCATCCATTTTACCTTGATCATAGACCAACATGGGTTTGTTCTTTGGATAGTTACCCCGTAAAGTAACTCTTCAATGTGATGTCCTATGGTGCAGTTGACTCAAAGGAAACCTAGTTCAAACGGTATTAAAATGAAACATTAACTAAACAAAGAGATATTTAAATATATTTCTTATCATAATTATATATTAAAAACTGGATAGCTTTATTGTTTTGTTATAGCTCAAAATTAAAAGTGCATTGTATGTCAGTAGTCTATTATTTCAAAAGAATTCGCACGTCCTCGTTGAATGATCACAGAAAAATCTTCCTTTGTTAAATGCGTATGACAATGATTTTCCAATGATAACAATCTTTTCTTTCTGGGCTTATTTTTTTGATATTATGCCTTTTATAGCAATAAAAGACAGTACAAGATGGCAGTATTAACTCATTTTGCGATTTGAGTGGACAATAATTTTTATTTCCGCCTGCCCTTCATAATGTACTTTGGTATCATGATATCGTCATTATCGAATTCCATCACCTCAGTATTGACGTTTGAAATATTAAGTCAATTTTAAAAAAAAAAAAATTTTGACACTAGGAAAACGTTTGCCAGCTGTGAATAAAATACTTTAAATCTTATGACATACATGAAATAAAATAATTATCTTTTCTGAGTTTTTCATTCCAACATGTTTTCAATAAGGTTTTTTTTGTAATTTTCTTAAAATGTTCTCCATGTTGAAAAAAAGTAAAATAAATTTTAAACTATTTCATCCATATTTGGAAAGATAACATATTTCAGGATAATGTCTTCTTTCATTTTTAATCCAAATTGACAATGTTTCTATTGGATGACAAAAGAAAATTAGGACTCATTATTTTGGTTGATCGACAATTTGTTTTTTTAGTTTCTACATTTTTAATTTATGTATAGAGAGATTCATAGGATAAATATTTGAATAGAAACTATTTTGTATCATATGTAAATCAAAAATATTGTTATTAAAAATGATGCCTATGTATTTACTAAGCATTACATTTCATAAAATAAAAGAAAGGACACAATCGTTGTGTAGAATGCAATGTGTATATATTTTAGAATTATTAGAAGATTATGTTAGGATATGGATGCAAATTACAGTAGGATAGCTGTATGCGGCTTGACAAACTCATTAAACAAATTCGAAATTGTTAAGCAAATATGCTCAGTCACAAATCACGTTCACCATACATTTACCGACCAGAATTAGTTTGCCGTAAAACACTAAACTAGCATTAATTGCAGAACTAACGTCAAAATGGCTACAAAATTAAAACAAAAATGGTCTCTGCCGCAGATTTTTCCTGATACGTGTTCACAAAACACGCATGTGACAGCCGCAAACAATGAATTTATTCCTCTCTAAACAGTTTTAACAGAAATGAATAATTATATTCTACGTGCAATCAAATTCACTATAACCCTAGAGAGTAGAGATAAATTCACTATAATTCAAAACCTTCAAAGCTACTTCAAAGTATTTTATTTCAATTTGATATCAGAAGAATTTCAGATAAGTTTCAGTGAAAACGATACGACTTAGAACATGACTATATAAATGAATCTTGATAAATTAATATATTTGTCAATGTGATAAATATTATATATAGATTTTTATTACATTTATTTTTTATGTGTACATACATCTATGGCCACTTTAATAGTATCCATTACTAAAAGACAAATTTGGAAATATGTAATTAAGCCTATTCAAGTGTGTGCTTCACTCACCGAATCGTCTATTAGCCCGCACAGCTTTAGTAGGGAAAAATCAATATAGCAAAACTGCAGGCGAGATAATTGCATAGTTTTCCAACTTTGATTCTGAAGCCGGTATTCGTCCTTGGGGACGTGCCCATCAGGAATCCTGTACACGTGTTAAAGTCAACGCAGTCGTTTTTGCTTTTGAAGCGTCTGATTTCTACCAAGATTGGCGTGGGCGTCGACGTCGGCGTCTTATCTTGCAATAAGGCGCCGAGGAAACGACGCTTATTTGGATTCGGTAGCCTTTTGTATATTCTCTTTGCTTAGAAAATGTGTTTGTACTTACAAATGTACGCCATAAGGCTCATAGGAATGAATGAAACTCCTAATTTATGTGATGCTGCGAATTTCTGATGTAACGACGACTATCATTAGAATATTTCACTAATTGAATTTATTTGTGAGCTTGTTTTTATTTTTAACAGCTTCATTATTTGCTTAGTAATACTTCGTTTTATATTTATGTTAACAGAATATTTACAATAAATTTTCTTCGGTATGTAAAATTGCACAAATCATTGAATGATAAAAATACGACAGAACGTTGTGAAAATTGTGTGTCAAACTGATATAATTATTGTATGGTCTATAAACCTGTTTTGAAAATTTACTCAATTACTTTTTAATCACTTCTTTGGAATTGGGAATATAAAAATAATCACTTTCAATTGAGCATTGAAGTTTAAAAGGTTCACCAAAATATAAAGGAATGTTAAATTATACGAACAATAATCCAATAAAAATGATTCTACCTAGTTATATTAAATGCTTATCAACCTTAAGAGACCCAAGAGATCTGCTCAAAAATCAGAAGATTTTGGGCTAAAGATCGATGTCAAATACTGTTGTTTTTTAAAATGATATTTTTTAATAATATTGGCGGTAAAACTTTCATAAAAACGACTATAGTGTGTCGAAAACTGTCACACTGTGTATAAATCACCGAGTTTTTCGAGTCAACCATCAAAACGTGTTGGTATAATTTGGTGAAAAGTGACTTTTATGACCGTGCCCGCTCCCAATGTGGAATATATTGACATTTTGACAAGTATTATGACAGAACGAGAAGAGAAGATACGGATAGAAGAATGCGGATAGGAAAAGAAGTGGGAAAATATCATAGTACCTCATATCTTTGCATACGAATTCTTAAAACGATTGAAAAAATAATATAATGTGAACATGACTTATTTCAAATCGATTTAAGAATTGTTATTCAGTTCTAAAAATAAATCCTCAGAATTTTTTCTAGATGGGAAAACATTTCAATTTTCGTTATGAAGTCACACAATTTGAAGAAAAATTTAAAAATTATACGAAATTTAGAAATAAGGATGAAATTTACAAGAGATCGGGTGTGCGTTTCAGTTACGGTTATTGGATTTACTTTTCTGTTAATTCATTCTAACAACGAAAACCAAAAATTCATTTAGTTGGGAGGAAAATAAAATGAAAATTATTTGTTGTTTGCTCGGTGGGGGCTGATGAAAATGCATGCTACATTTCCAGGCAAACAAACAAGCAAACAGCACGCTGAATAATGAAAACCTGCTATTGTTGACATCTATAATTGGATAGCGCTCGTATCCATCCATGACAAGAAAAAATGAAATCCGAATTAGTTTTTCATTTTTTTTAATATTCCGGTCACGGAAACAGCGCACGTCACTTCAATGCGAAAATGTTTTGTGTAAGTTTTACAAAGTTGCAAAAAACGTATTTGGTTTGATGTTGTGAAAACAGTATTTTGGTGCGTTATTTCATATTCGTTATCGACTTATTTTCATGTTTGTTGGTCACCGTGGTTAGAGTAGTGTTGGAAACCAATTTTAAAAATTAAGAAATACATTTTCCATTTTTTTAATTTGAGATCTTATTTTATAGAAGTTATTTATAAAGCCAGGTTTCGCACATTATCACAATATAATAATAAAAAACAATGACTTTTATTCAAATAAAATATGAATTTAGTGTACACAATGACACAGAATTAACAAATATAAATAAACTCTCCCGAGTAGCTGATATCTTAGACTTAATTAGTATTTTTCAGAAATAAAACATTTCAAGGTAATAATACCTGTCACTGCTTGTATTGAGTAAATTTGTTGGTTTTATTTAGGAGTCCACGAAACGAATCAATCGACTTCCTATGCTTCTAGATGCACCGGTAGGTTGTTGGGAAACCAATGATAAGATAAACCGTACCATAAAAATACCACTTAGCTACAAATGGCCGACGAAGCATTACTAAACCAGTATCAGTGGTACGTTGGGTAAGAGCAATGAGTTTGGATTTTTATTGTGTGTAATATGATTATTTTCTGAATTTTATTATACCACTTATAAAAAAAAATAGCCAACCACTACAGATAATAATTGGACTTTTTAAATTGTATGGTTAGGCTTAATTCTTAAGTGCAAAAAGCAATGAAAATTCATAATACACGATATGATTGTGTTAAGGAGTTTTTTTATAGGATTTTCAGCAGGTCAATTGAAGCTTAAACAAACAAATGCTCTTCCTATGTTTAAAAATGCATTGGAAAAGATATGTTAACTATTCAATTAATGCATACACAATTAAAAAAAACTTATTAAAAAAAGCCTTAATTGATGTGCCATATCAATTATGTTATTGATGAAATAAAATCAATCAAGAAAGCATAAAATCCTGTGTAAAAAACAGAAAATGGTCGACAGATATTTCTGGAAGAAGAATATAAAAGTAACTGGTTTGATATAAGGTACTTATTTTCATTTTCAAAGTGTATCAAATAAAGAATATGTGCGGTAATCTTTTTTTATATTGTCAAGAACGAAATGATATATAATTATTTACTTTTCGTTCTTCCCTTCTGCCTGTTTGCTAAGCCACAGGGGTTAAACACCCCGTGCGAGATCGAGATACATTTCAACAATCGATTTTATATGAAGAATTTTAGGAAGATTTATAGGGTAGAATGGGCATCGGTGTCCACCTGGGGACAGATTTTAGAAATACAGAATGAAAAGATTCATATAAGAATTATTCGTTGAATGCTTTGTGGTAATATAAATATTTCTTTGTATTTACGGAATTTATACGAAATTTATTTGTGTCTGAAACTTAAATTTAAATATACCCTGATTTTATAGTGAAATAATACGGGACAAGTTCAGAAAATTTCCCTTTAGAAGTAGTGAGTGAAACTTAATTGAACATAAAAGAGTTATATAGATATAGACTATTTAAGAGGGTACTTTTTACATTACAATATATGATCCATTTAACGCTCAATCTTTTAGGATTAAGTTAATGAAATTTATGTAAAAAAGAAACTTCATTTATAAAAGCCAGATTGTACGTATTACTTATTTATAATACTATTTATCTAACTGTCCACTGCATAATATATGGTAGATTAAGTAAAAAAATTATTTTGGTCTTAAACAAATAACTTCTAATTGAAAAAACGTCACTCTTCATTTCAAAAGAAAGATAAAAAATATGCTAGGTACAATTTTCGTTGTATAATATAATTATATGAAACAACAAAAGTGACTGTGAATATTATCTTATGTATAATAGCCTAGAACTCTCTGTATACGTTTTACTATTATCACATATCACACGTAGGTATGAAATTTTCTTATGACCTAAGCGTTCAAGGTGTATATATAAAATAAAATGTTATGCAATGCACACACAGTTCCGACGTACTATCTAAGGCCTATAGGCCTGGCCGGTGGGGCGCGCTCGGGCGGGTTAAGACAATTCAGATTTCGGCTCGAGCCGGGCCTGGGTAAGGAATTCAAATTTAAGAAAAATATTTCGTACTGTGTTCGAATCATGAGTCATCCATAAGGCGATAGTTTTCATAACTTAAATAATTTATTTCACATGTGCTATGAATATCGTTGGAAATATGGGAACAATAACATATATTTTTTGAAAAGTATAAATGAATATTTTAAAAAAATCGGACTTTTTCTGGGCTGAGAAAAATAAATATGGGTTTCGGGTCGGGTTCGGGTAACAAGTGTAATGTTGAGACTCGGGCTCGGACCGGGTAATTTTAAGAAATTTTGACCCGTGCAGACCTCTAATCCAAAAGCACTAATAAACAGAATTAAAACAAAAAACCTGTCTTTCTTTGAGTGGTATTGCAACGCATGCCGGGTACTCACTAGCATTTTTAGCAGACGAGTTCAGATGCGCCCTACAACTTGAGCACTTTTTTACATTCTTAGTTTCACGGCTGGGGATGGAAAATAGGGATAGGTGTAGGATCTACTTCGTGTTGGAGAGAAAAAGGAATAACTCAATCCCACAATAAAATAAATTAATTTACGTCAGTTCAAAAAACACACGTTTGTTGTAGCACCAATCTACAATAATCTGAAATGATCTCTATGACGAGAGGGTGATCGCTGTCGTGGACTCCGTTGATGGTGCTACAGCTGCCGGACAGTCTTGTTTGCTGAAATTAACTGTGGACCACATTTGTTGACCTTACTTAATCCATTACAAGAAGCCCATGTAATTACGCATAATCAGTAAAATTTCAATGCACTTATTTTAACGACTAATTAACGACACCACGTAAGCTCCTTTTCTAAAAACACAATAAGTACCTTGAATGATTTAATTTTAAAATAAACATTATGATGTTTGAATACGTGAGATGACATGATATTGTCTATCTCTTCTAAACAGTATATATAGCTAAGCAAAAATAAGTTTAAGTATAGTTCTGACGATGGCGTACAGCCGAAATAGCTATCAACTATCTGATAAAATTTTTTGTAGAACTAAATGCTTTGTTATTTTATCCTATTACAGTTGTTGAATGTGATGAGAGAGAGAGAGACAGAGTGTTCTAAAAGCGAGATCAACTTGGAACTTGGAGTTGTTTGTTTTATCTGTTCGCCAGAAAGAGTCCTGGCATAATTATGCCTAATAACCTTTTTAATAAAAGTATGTTTATGGACATAATTTTTTTAAAGTAATTTAATTATTGTATGTAAAACAATATCTATTGCAGCACATAAACTTAACTTACCATTGATTATACTTTTGAGCCTGTTTGAATTTCGCTGGTCTTTCAATGTTTGGTATTAAATTTGCCGGTATTAAAATGGTAGAATTCTTCAAATCTGAATCAGTTATTCCCGACCTTCTTTTGCTTTTAATCAAGTTCATGGATGAAATTTCTTGTTCACGTCTGTATGTTGTTCCAAAGCGATATGTATAAGTTTTTGTAAATTTTCTTTGCTCTGAGAAACTCTGAGAAATGTTTACAGGGTAATGAAAGCCAGAAATTAATTACGTCAGAAGCATTTTTACCTGAAGTAAGCTCATCAAATTTCATTTTTGTAAATGAATATGTTTTTAAAACAATCAGTTCCATTTGTATGTTACTTGGCATCTGCATTACGTTTTGTTCACTAAGTGAAAATGGATTTATAAACGCAAGCATGCCGTTTTATTCTACAGCAAAAAACCTGACCTAACCTAACCTAACTGAGAGATGAATAGTTTTAATATCATTTAAATGAACTGATGCTATTTAGTAATCTAGGAAATAATTTAAAAGGCCCGCGGGCCATGCCCGGGCTCGTGCAGACCTCTAACAAACACTGATGAGTTTGCTATAATCTAATTTTAGATTGAAGGATATAATTATTACAAGGATGCAATGTGTCACTTGTCATCCAATGCTCCATGGTTTGGCCACCCCTGGTCTAAGGTATAACTCATGTGTTTTGACGCACGAGTGAAACTGTAGACCTATGCAGAAAATTGAGATTTTCAGATTTAACGCCGATAATTAAAATCTGTAAGCCTTGGAAAAATAATTGAATTAGAAAATACAGACGGGAATTTTTCACATATTCAAAAAACCGACCGATTTCTTGGTAAGCGAATTGAACAGGAAGTAATAAGAAAAGAAATTCTCTTTTTGAATTTTTTTCGTAAACTGAAAAAATATCAAGCGTAGAACATCGCGATCTTCAGCAATGACGACATCTCTATAAAAGAGTATAAAAAAAAAGTTTCCTTAGAAAATCATATTCATTGACTAATTTATAATAATACTAAATAGTTTTAGAGTTTTTAATGCAAGTGAAACATAATTTTCATAATTTTAAATTATAGTTTTTTTCATTACAATTTAAGCGTCGATATATTTTAAGAAAGTTCGTTTACCCAATTCATTTTTTACACGAGGGATACGTTCCAGAGACTACCGTGTTGAACAACCGTGTAAAAAAAGATGAAGTGCACGTATACAAATGGGAGATAGCTTCTATTACTTAAAATGCAACCAAAATAATTGGATATTTTTATATATAAAAATAGTTTCATAAGATACATATATAATAAGTAATAAATTGACATAATTTTTGATTTAAATTACACATTAGATATTAAAAAATAAAAACCAGAAGGGGAATAAAGTCGAAATATAAATGTGTCAAAATAATAATAAGTCATACATGAATTATGGAGACCTTCATCGTGAAATTCGCAAAATGGAAAAAAATCCGTTTCCAATATTCACATAGGGTAGACGTGTTTAGAAATATGAACGTAATACTGTATTTAATAATACTAACGTGTAAAAGCAAAAAAATTAGTGCGAAAAAAATAATTGGTCCGTTTTCTTAGACTAGTTTAGTTTTCTTAAGAGAATCAGATGTATATTTTCTGAGTAATTTCACAGAAATACGAAAGTAAATTAATATTGCGAATAAAATAAAAACGATTAATTTACTACAATACCTGGAAAAACAGAATGTTTTAGGTGCAGCAGTTTAGCGGTACATTTTGTGAGTTGTTATTTTTACAAAGCATTTAATAATCTTTAAATAAAATCGCTGTTGCGTAATGGCACTGTGAAATCTAGAAGCAATTACGTTAAAAACAAATTGTTTTTTGGAATCTTCATTACGTTGGTTTGTACAAAAGAGGGTTGCTTTATTTCTCTAATGATGTAAACCACCCCTGGGGTGACGCCCCTCCGTCGAAGATTTTCTTTTTTTAAACATGTCTGTGGGTTTTCTGGATTTTGTGTTTCATCTTTTAAATGTAATGACACAAAAGACTTTTATTCTCTTACTAGATGGCCTACGAATAAAGCTTTCATTTTTTTGATGCCTACGTTCTATTAAGAAATATTGAATACCTTAATAATGACTGCCGATCAATTACTAAAGAATAAATTAAAAAACGTACGCTGAATATTTAATGGGATGTAAACAAATGTTTACGCAAGTAAAAACTACGGTAGCGTATTAAAAAGCAACTTTTTACAACAGTTAAGTAAACAATAGCAAAGTATTTAGTTCCAAACAAATGTATAAAATATTTTATTTTTTATCAGTTGATGATGCTCGTGATGAGTGAAATCGGTCCCGATCATTATAAATATGTGGAAGTAGTACAAATGAATTGTGTTTTATTTTTTAAAATATAATGTCTTTCCACCAAGAATTGACAGTTAACACCTTAAACGGTATAAAATATTTGTAAGCTATTCCAGCATCACGCCATCGTCATTACATAATTCTTGTGGAACTTAATAATTTGGTATTTTTTTATTTTATAATAATAATATTCTACCATGTAAATATCAATTTGATCAAATAAATTTTTTATTTTATAAAATATCTTTAAACTTTTTTCAATTGTTTTTTTTTAATAAAAAAATCTGGCATTACAGCTCACAGCCAACGGCTCAAATATTTTGAAATTTGGAAAATACTACGAGATAATCTCGATGAGAATTTTTATCACAAATTTAAAAATCTAAATTTGATATTGGACTTGAACCAGGACCCACCTGATCGCCAGGGTAAATCTCTTACTAATAGACCACAGAGGCCGACATATCGACTGCTTAATCTTCACTCTAGCTAACTTCCAGTGAAAAATTTCCAGAACACATAATATGATAACTAAATGATAATTTAACAATCAAACGAAGCGAAAATTAACAATTACAAAATTACACTAAGTTATTTTTATTATGTTGAATAAAAAAATGATAAACGTTTATGGTTTATAAATCCAGCTGATTTGGTAGAGTGGAATACAAATCTTCACAAAAAAATGTAATCTACTACATCTAAATTCATCCCAATTTAATGAACAACGAGAAAATTCCCAGCCGTTATGTTTTGCAAAAAGCCTAAAAATCCGATAAAAAACAAAATCACTTACGCTAATGGAAACGGTACAATCGCTTTACGTAATCAATCAAACGGACATTTCCCGCGTCCATATCGTGACGTCGACGTCACAGGTTACAATGGACGGTCGTGTGGTAATTCTGATCGACGCCTCGCATGTTTGATGCACTCCAAAGTAAACAGCCTCACATTAGCGGCGTCGATACCGCAGACTGGCCTTAACTGGAAGCTTTCCTCTTTGAGCAGATAAATGAGTATCAATTTTCTGAGAATTTGAAACGAAAAGCGTGATGCCATTTATTTCGGCACATGCATGATATAGTCGCACATATATTATATTGTAATCTTAATTTATCGGAATATTATATATATTTTTTGTTAACAAGATCAATTGCCGATACTTTCAGATATCGTAATTTATAATAATTAACCAAGGGGAAAACGATTTTGAAAACAACATTTGCCTATTTTGAGGCATTTTGATTAATAACAATTTGTTTATTTTTTCTTAGTCATGTCTGCGTACGATATGAAGATTTAACAAAGACTGCTTGTAAGTCATATGCGCAGAATTTCTTTTTCAGAATGGATAAGGAAAGAATGATGACTTTTTGAGATTATTTTTAAAAGTTTAAACTCGACGAACGATAAAAAAAAATTGAGATATTAGTCAAATTAAAACTATTTACATGACGCGTTAGACTGCCAATGACGGATTGCGAAACCGCTTTCCATACGTCTTGAGTCGTAAATTTTCTTTTCGACGCATTTACCAATATGGCATCGTATTCAATGTTGTTCGCCAATCTATTTCGAGGAAGGTTCAGAAGTCCGAGTGCCTGTCGGACAATCATTATAGACCCTATGAAATATTCTAGACTTGAGAGTTCTCGCCACCTGACCACCTAACCGCCGCTGCGTGAAATACTCGAAATTAAAATATAAAATAAAATAACGCTTACACAATGTAAAATAGGTCAAACGGTCAACAGCTTTTAGACGTTTGTCCTTTTCGGTTAGGAAATCATGGGCTTGATTCCATCAACGAGAACTTTCATGCATTTATTATTCAATTGATTTGATGGATTTTACTCTACATACAAGAGAAATAAACGAACTACTGTTTATTTGCTAGTCCCGTAATTCTATCCTAACTAAAATAGACGTTAAGTAACTTGTGACAACCAATTCTCGTAAAAACCAAAATAAATAAGTTGAAATAATCTACATGAAAAGCGGATATGGTATAAAACTTAATATATTTATTTCATTTGAAGTCTGCGAATATTTTAGATACCTTTATCGATTTAATTTTGGCTCGCATTTTTTTAATCAGAATTTTAATTCAGTTTTGGTCATAATTGGTCAGAATTTATATTAAATGGTCATTATGTATCGGTCAGAATTACAAAGGGAAGAATAAATAATTTATGGTCACTATTTCTAACCTAACCTAACCTAACCTTATATTCTGACGCTACAATAATTTTATTCAGACCGTTCATATTTTTATTCAGACCAAAAATTGAATTTTATTCTGACCAAAAGTTGATTCAAATTCTCACCAAAAATTGATTTAAATTCTGACCATTTAATTTGTTGCCTTTAATTTTTATTTAACACAGCTTTCAATATGAACTACCCATATCAGCAGATTTGATTATTCTGGTTTAAAATATCCAATTTAATGAACGAAAAGTATAATTATTTTTTTATCAACATAGTGGCAGTTACTGCAAATTGAAAAATTTCTGCCTAGAATGGAGTAAAGATAACCGAGTATTTTTCGCGATGCTTTTTCTGGCTTTTGTCCAAGTTAATTAAAGGCAATGCCTTCGAGACTAATGCCTGCTAACAAATGCAACTGATATTTTTTTACGCGACAAAAATTTCACTTGCAAATAATTCAAAAGTGAATTCACTTTTAATTTGGAAATATGAATGTTGATAACGTTACAGCCCTATGCCGCTTCAAAAATGAATTAATCCGCTTATATTTTTCATTATAACATTTGGACCGGTTCTATGCAAACTTCCAGTCATATATTTTTTATAAAAACATTATTTCGTGAAATGGAAAAGTTATTACATACTTTTTTTCGAGAATGAAATATAAGAAAATTAAATTAATGTGATTATTGGGTAGCGGTAATCTTTTAATATCGATATTCACTTAAAATTAAGCATATTTAATTAAAAATATCTATTTTGCGTTAAAATCAAATTACTGTTTTTTATGGAAAGGGTTGAAAACTTTATAAATATCCTTGAATTTGGATACAAATTATTTCTCAAAATTTTCGATTTACGGACTGGAATCCGTAATCACATCGTATGATTTGAAAGCCGTTATGCGTTACCACTCTGTAGAGGTCTGCACGGGCCCGAGGTTGGCCCGTGGGCCTCTACCCGGCCCGGCCCATGGGCCGGGTTCCGGCGGGTTGATACAGTTGAAATTCGAGCTCGGGCCGGGCCCAGGTAAGGGACTTATTCTTCAGATAAATATTTTGGACTATATTCGGATCATGAGTAATATTGATAACTGAATACTATTGATAACAAAAATAATTTATTACGTTTTGAATATCATTGGAAACAATAAAATCTTATATTTGATACGTATGGCGGATCATTTTATATTTTGGTAACCTGAAACTGAGCTCATAAAATAGTGTGTTATCGATGTGAACTCTGAAACAATGCTTTGTTTATTTAAGAAACACCGATAGTAAGTTAAAATAGTATGTACATAAATAAAGTGTGATTTTATTCAGTATCTGCTTTCTATTGGTTATATATAGAAGACAGTTTCGTGTGCCAAAATTAGGCTTCGGGTTGGGTTCGAGTAACGAGTGTGGTATTAAGACTCGGGCTCGGGCTGGGTCGGGCCTGGAGTGAACGAGCTCGGGCCGGGTAATTTCATCAAATTTTCATCATGCAGACCTCTACCTCTCTGTCATGGCGATTTGTGTTATTTGTGTATCGGCACGATATAATTCTGTTCAAAATATTTATTTAAGAGTAAATTGTGTATTTTTGCTATCGCCATATTAAATAAAAGTAAACAGTTTTCTGTTCAATAATTGTAAGAGACAAGATTTGGTTAGATTAAATTTCAAATTAAATTAAGTGCAATGAATAAAAAAGAAGTATTTGCATTTATATTTGTTCTAATATAAGAATTGCATGCAAGTAATAAAACAAAGCTGGAAGACTTATTGCTCTCCGTAATGTTAAAGTATAACTGAGATATATTGGATAGCAAATAAGAGCGTAATAAAGTGGAGGATGTAGGATTATCCTTAATCTTTCGTCAGACGTCGTTGTAAGCCTTAACCGCAGCGAGCTCTCTTCAACTCTTCTTTTTCAGGCATCCTACAAAATGCAACGCAAAGAGTTACTCGAGCGGTGAAAATTCAGATTTGACAGAAAGGACGACTTGCGCTTAAAATGTCCCATTAAATTCTGTTCTAAATTTGTATTTAAAATTGGAATTAGGTATCAGGGTAGTTAGTAACGAATGTCTTTTTTTTTATCGAATGAGAAGATAATTTGAATGTATATAAAAACAAAACAGTACCTATTACACCAATACTATCACGAACGAGCATTTTAGATTGGTGAAAGTTATCACTATCTGAGCGCAGCCAATCATGACATCTCAATAAAATTATATCAGCATGTTCGCTTCTAATATGGAGCAATTCTTCGAGAACGTTTTGTTACTCAGCCTTTTAAAATCTTTTTTTTTTGAAAGCGTATGGATACAGGCATAAGAATAGTATAGACTTAGTGGTGATCTATTCGATTTCGCTATGCCCTGTTTTAAATATCTTATGGGTGGGAGGAATTTTAGACAACATAGACATCGCCTTCAAACAAAAATCTATACATCGATTGAAAATGTATTTATCGAACTATTCGTAATGGGATTCGAGCCCGTGAATACCGCAACCGAAACCAACAACGTTGACCACTCCACAACAGGCACAGATTTTTAAATAAACTTTAGCCATTCCTATTAAAGGTTTTTCATTTATAATTTAACCGACTTCTTCAAATATTTAAATTTTTCTAAGCATTTGGATACTTTTGTTTGTTCTAAATAGTTGATACCCTTAATTCCATTTTTAATTTAAGTTTTTAGAAAGGCAACACACATTACAAAGCGGTGTTTCGCCAAATATTTCCATACGCTTAATTTGAAATAAACATCAGAATTTTATAAAACAAATATGCCCAATGACTTTTCTTAAAATACTATACTTACAAAATGCATTTTTCTTGATTTCATATATTCATTATAATTAAACATCATTTCATTTTGTAATAAAGGCAGCGTTCTTTTTATTAAAATGGCGTTCAAGTAAAAAATGTAATAAATATGTTCATTCAACCAAGGTAAACTTCTGTTTTATTTACATAACAAGTTTCTAATTATTCAAAAAGTTGTTGTCTTTCAGCTTAGTAAGCTTTCATGCGTTTTTTTGTTGAAAAGTTAACTGAGAAGTATGAGTTTTTCATAGTTTAAAAATCCTGTAAGATTATTTCAAGTCCTGGAATTAAACAAATATTTATTTAATATAACAAAAAAAAAACAGAAACACTTTACTTTATAAGAATAAATAAGCGCTTTTTTATAATACGAAATATCTCAGTCAAACACTTCATATTTTTTTAACCATTCTGTCCAACGTTCTTGAAACAGCTCACAATGTTGTTCTTTGAAAAAAACTTCCCGGAAAGTTTGAGAACATTTTTTGAGTTCATCAAGTCCAAGGTGACAGAAAACAAAGTTTGAAAACAACTTCAACGCTCTCGAAAGCATTCTTTAACTTTTGGCTATACTTTGTCATATTTTTAAGCGGATAATATTTGGGCAATTTGTGTAAAGTGGTATTTCATTCAGCATAAAAAATATGATGGACATGTATTATACACTCAATTGAAAATAAATCAAGTTTTTATAGATTCCAAGGAAAAATATGGCATTGAATTGTAAATTATAAGTGTAATGCGTAGTATAGAGATGTAGTTTTACCATATATGTGAAGTTACACGATGTTTTATATATATATTATACATACATGTAAACTAGAATGAATGTTAAGTATGAAAAATATTGCATTGAAATATTGTGCTGGATACGAATACTAATAATTTTAGAGGACACCATAGAGAATTGATTGAATAGGAATTAATGCGTTAGAATTACACTGTAAAATTATGAAAATATACACTTGGACAATTTTGTAAAATAATTTGACGAAAAGAAGTGTCACTTTTTGCGAATTGTTGCAATGTCAGCTTACGTCTATTATTCATTATCTGTGCCAAGTTGCGTGTATAAATGAACTAGAACCACAATTAAAAAGAAATACATTTATTTAACGTAAAATTAACAATTCACCACTACTGGATTTTATTTGATGTTGTCGATCAATATGCGACTCTACGGGCCAGATCCTTGGAAGTATTTTGTCTCAAACTTAAAGTGTATATCCGACCATTCGAGTTCTATTGAATACAAAGCTATTTTCGTTCAATCTCATTGGTTAATTTAAATTCGACGGATTAATTACACCCACTAGTCCAACGCAGTTCGATTTTACTTCTAAACATAGTAAAAACACAAATACTTAATTGAAGAATTTAGATTAATTACTCTGAAATGTTCAATCTCAACCATTAGTAGCGATATTGTAAATACCTCTTGAGTTATCGAAAGGTATTAATATACATTACAAAACAACAAATAAATTTTAGTGATAAATGATAGATATAAAACTCTCACGTTAACAAGTTGAATCGCAAACCGAAGATAGTATAGAAAAAGTCTCTTTTCATCCTGTTTTCCTTATTTATAATAAAAAACATGTTGTTAAGCTGGAGAATTAAAAATTATGAAGATGAAACAAATATTTTGCTATATTCACTTACAAACTAAATAAATAAATATCAATACTGGCAGAAATCTTTTTTAATTTTTGAAAATTAAAATGAAATGCTCATTAAATAGTTAACGTGGAAAATTCTTTTTTATTGTTTAGTAAATATTAAGTTTCTTTTAGAAGAATTTAATTTAATATATATTTTTGGAATGATTTTCTTTATGGTTAAATTTTAAAAAGCGACGTCTTCGGCGGCTACCTGTAATATTTATAGTTCAAACAATATAATAATTTTAATAGGATACATGGACATTAAAAAATAAAAGATTATATGGACTTCTTTTAGATGCACAGCAAAAAGTCGTCCGATATTTGGAAGTAAATCAAAATTTTGTTTAAAAATAAACAAAAAAAAGCTCCATCTGAAACTTACAAACTATTAATTATACGACGATATCTAAATTATTGGTTACCAGCAATACAAATGGAAACGGGGGAAAAAACAAAGCATTTGTTTTGCAATACGCAATTTACTCAACAAAGCCTTTAATCAACCCGGTTTACGGCCATTTATTACTACACTTCGTCAAAGTGGTTTTCAAAAAACTAAATTTTATACTCGAGTAAAGCCCGAGTAATTTGTACGAATATAATTTCAAACATTCAGAACTGTAATTACTTCAGTTAGCATAAGAACTGTATTGCTTTATTTAATAACAGTGTATGAACACTTTTATATAGTAGGTACAATATAATAATGCAGAGAAACAATGGAGTTCAACGGCGTTTCAATGTTTTTAGAATCAGATGGGTGAAAGGCGATGTAAACATTACTCACATCTATGATGACAAATCCATAAAGCGATTGGAAAATAAATTTGTGAAACCGTCCGTATTTATGAAATTTATGCTAACAATAAAATAAATCATTAGATTTTACTTACATAGTTTAGAAACATAATATTGGTGATCTATAAAACATCAGCGAACATTTTCAACTGGATGCAAGTAACACTGGGTTAATTCTCCGCTGATTACGTATTGCATCAAATCCCATGAGTATTAATGCTAGCGTGTTGGTCCACTGTTAACATACTCTGTAGGAATATTGGCGTAACTAGATAGTGCATACGATATGATAAGATTACAAGCTAATATATCAATGTTTCTTAACACTGTTGTTACTTCATTTGTATGTTAGTGTTAATATTTTAAGGATGTTATGTAAGACGGACAGTATTTTCGTTAAATTTCAGAAATAACAGCGGGAATAGGTCAACCGAAAGTTTGAGAGGTCGCCTTCAATATTTAATTTAAGTGTGTAATTAGTATTTTTACGAAGTAAAATGAACATATTAAATTTTCTTCTCTCTGACTTTGCCATTAAGGAAACATAAAACTATCTATTAATAATGCTAACCAATAGC
The DNA here is from genome assembly GCA_022494535.1 of Himalopsyche phryganea. Classification (NCBI taxonomy): domain Eukaryota; kingdom Metazoa; phylum Arthropoda; class Insecta; order Trichoptera; family Rhyacophilidae; genus Himalopsyche; species Himalopsyche phryganea. The sequence continues at coordinate 6,425,648 of JAGVSL010000008.1, read as the reverse complement.
ATTTATGATTTTATTTTCATTGAAAGTATAATGATCCTTTTATGTTTAGTGGGACTATCAGGTTATACCAGGAGTAAATATTTTAAGTGGTTTACGTAAGAAGGGCGCTTAGAAATTATCTAAAATGGAATGTGTTAAGAAATATATTTTATTCACTGAATTTGAGAAAATTTCTTTCTAATTAGTATACCATTTCTCAGTAATTCATTTGTTTCTCAGTAATTCATTTAGCAATAGCGTTCAACTATGAAGGTATTATGTAACTTTTTAAAGTATATCAATCCTATATCATTCTTTTAACTTTTACCTTGATATAGAAAAATATTCGTAAGAAACTGATTTAGTATCGATATATATATTATTTGTCAATTATGTCGGCTCCGTAGCGCAGTTGGTAACGTCATTGGCTACGGCTCGGGTATAATTCTCGGTGCGGACAGTTTCATAAATTGATCTTTCAATCGAATTATGAATTTCTGTGCTTGTGATATCTAAAAACTCCCTCTCATTCATCCGATCCTCAAAAACGGGGCGTAGTAAGAGCGATTAGCTAACCACTGGTCCTGTCCTAGCCCTATCCTTTTATCCCTACTCTCTTCGAAAAAAGAGAGTTTGAGCAACTAAGTGATAAGTTTTGACTCCTGATTACTGGACCAGCCAATTCATAACTGACCATGGTCACTCAACGGGAAAAATTGCTCAAGATAATAAAACTATCAATCGGATCTGTCGGCTCCGTCGGTCATGTCGAATTGGTCGCATCTCTGACAAATTACAAGGCATTTAAAGAGTTTACGGCGTCCTATGGAAAGCGATTGGAACGCAATTCCTTAAGACCACTTTGTTTTTCCTTTTTTTTCCACACTAATTTAAAACGTAACCTCCTGCACACTAGAGTGGATGCAACCAAGTCTTGAGGAATTTCTCCTCAGACATTCCTGGCAAACCTTTGAAACACACATAGCGTTGTTACGCTGCGGAATACACCCTGTAAGAGTGTGAAGCAGTAGTGGGTGGTGGTGGATACAACGTTGAGTACCCTAGGGCATTAAAAAAAAACTAAGTAATAAGCAGTTCTCATAGAAAAATTCTTTTGAGATACCTCCATTAGGAGGCCACATTGGGAGCGCACATGGAAAAAAAATGTTAAGCAAAAAAATGTTTATTCCTGAAATCTGATAAAAATGTGAGAGGAGCTATAAGAATATGCAAGTTAACAAAAAATATGCTCTACTAACGAAAATGACTTGTTCAAAAATGGTGCTTAAAATATTCATGCAAACACCACCACGTTGAAGTATACCGGCAGTGTTTTAAATATACAGATTTCGATGGAAATGGCAACATAAAGGGGTGTCATGGCCATCGACCACCACACCGGTTTAATCACGCATTGAATTTCAATCAGCGGCAATTTGTACGGACGGAACCTTCTAGCTGTAATGGCAGTGGGTGACTATATAAGCGAATGTTCGGTAATCGCGTGGATTGGGCTCAGAAAGGGTCGCGTCCATTTGTGCGGAACGCGAGCGGAAAAAAACTGCCGATAGGGGAATCCTACCCGGACCAATTTGCAACCGCGTTACCGTCGACAATCGCCTGAATTCGGAAACTTCTAAAGTACACTATTTGTCAACGTTATTGCTTCGTGGATCGTTTATTTCACTTATTTAATACGTCATCTATGTAAGAATTATTTTATTTTTATAACTCTGAGCAAGGTACAACAAGTCAATGATTAAATGCATTGCAACTAGGGACTCCAATCGAATAATTGTTTTGTCACAGTGTGGTTGGGACAGGAGGGTGAAAACATACGATAGGCAACGCATCTAAAAATATTTTTTCATTATATCCTTGATGATTGTTTATTTTTACAATTTTTTTTTCTAAAAAGTATAGTTAAAATTATTTGTAAAATGGATGTTTAGTAAAACTACTCTGAGAAAATTTTTAGTCAAAGATTTTCATAATTAAAGCAAATAGAATTTACAATTTAATCTTACAAAACCTTGTAGCTAAATATTAATTTAAACAATTTATACTTTTGAGAAGCACACCATGAAACACAGTTATCAAATATTATTTATTCCTATGAAATTTAACTCTTTAATTAGACACCATTTGAAATCATTCAATTACTTGTAAGTTCAATCGAGTAATAATCGATTTTAATTATTTTAAATTTAGAATCTCAAACATAACAGAAAGTCTTCCATACAATAAACGAAATCGATTTAGTCATACGTTATTAATGGGACTTGTTGAATATTTTTTGTAAAACATACATTTTAAGCTCTTAGTATTTATAGTGAATTCTGAATTATCAATGACATTGGAACTTTTCTTAATACGATATATTTACATATAAGCATTTGTTTTGTATTATTCTTTGCTAAGACAATGTTGTTTTACATTACTTATAAAAACTCAAAGCCTGAAAGATTCTTACCACATTTTTATATGAAACAGAAGCTTTACTTATCACCATCGCCAAGTGGTTATGATTCATGTTGCCGTCCTGATGTACGAGGTTTGAATTCTATAGTGATTTTTTATCCAACGACATACTTATATATATTCAAACGGAACTTTGAGCAATTGATTAATAACCAGTCATCTTTCTGTATATTCTGTAAGAAAAATGAGGTTTATAATATTGGTTTCGAATAAGTTTTCGTTAAAAATCAATATTGAAGATACTGTATTAAGAATCCATGTACTTCCAATTTGATACTGAAGATAAATATTTTGGTATATACGGTTTTCGCGATATTGATAGCAGTAAGAAAAAATAAATGTACTCTCTCAAGTGGCATTCTGCAGACGTGCCCGACCCACCTTAATCGTAGAGAATGTAGACTTCTAATAGAGCATATCCACAGAAGTTGTTTAAATATAGCTGTATGTAAGTCAGTTGCCTAACCTCTCTCTTCAGAAAGTGTATTGATAGAGGAAGGACTAGTAGCAATCTAGCTGCTTTATTGCCAGTGCGCCAAATAATGTGACATTTCAAATCAAATGAGATAAACTAGGCAAGAAATTTTTAGTTATTCGAGAAAAAGCAACAACAGTACTCATTTAAAAGATCTGAAAAAAAAAATTTAAAACTGATATTGAACCGGTCGAATTTGATCCCAGATCATTCGGAACACTCGGGGTTCTTGCCACTAGACCACATAGATCGACGATGTTTTAATATATAATATTGTTGGTTTGTAGTGACAGGTAAGTACACCTTGTGGTTAAGTGGGAAAAATACTATTACAGCATCATACACTTAAATATTATATTTTAAAACATCAACACTTTTCGATATTTGAAAAATCACACATCACGCCAAAACGATTCATTCTGTTTTTTTTCGGATAAAATATACACTTCAAATAGTTGCCCATGTCAGAGCAATGATTTCGTAACGTTTGTACGTGCCTCTGGCAGCACTGTCTGAGATTCTCTCGCCATTTTCGTCGGGACAGATGTTGCCATCTCTCTACTCGTATCCGACACGTGTCAAATATTATTAACACTTTTATTCTCACGTAAGTCACATAAATATGCATTGCCGTAGCATTATTTTCAAAGGAATTAACTAATAAACGTATCTCATTTTCACATTTTCGTGCGCCTTGTTCTAATATCGTTATGATACAAGGCTCACAGAAATCTTGTAATTTGTACGAATGAATGAATAATCCTCGTTATGCATATATTACGATACACGCTTGAGAACAGTTGTAGCAAAAATGTGTTATATTTCAATCACAATCATTAAGAGATCCTGTATTATTTGTAAGTCGTTAGTTTAACTACTGGTGCAGTCTTAGTTTTAATATTTGGGTTCTTTCCCATGATTCAAATAGTCAACATTATATTTATTTATAAAAAAAATATATCAAACTAAGTAAAAATATTTTTTTATTTTAGTAATTATTATTAATCGAGCATAATAATAAATAGTGAATTAATGAATGAAAATAATTATCAATGTTTAAAATAAGATTACTTAAAAAATGTCTACAAATGCATTGGTTTCCATAGTGATATCTTTTAAATATAACTTTTGTATACTTAAATAGATTAATTTTGTTTACCTATGTATTTTTTTAATATCTGGCATTACAGCTAACCGCCAATGCGCCAAATATTTTGAATATCGGAAAATCATACGATATAAAGTCCATGATCACAAACTTAAATTGAAAAAATCTAAATTTGATATAGACCTTGCTGGGATTTTGAACCAGGACCTACCTAATCGCTAGGGAGAAGCTCTTACCACTAGACCACAGTGGCCGAAATGTAATAAATGAAATCGTAATGAAACTAATAATTCAAAAACATTTTTGTCCGTAATGCTTTCAGGGCATATTGACAACGTTTGAACAAACGTTGAAGAGTTTTCGTCATGTCGATATGCATAATAAAGAAATTATAGCCAAGATGAATTTACGAAGGCTCAATAATAATAAAATAAAATTTCAATATAAATTTGAACGATTCAAATTCAGTAATTATTAAACGGACAAATGCAGTGATTGCATTGTAGCACATTTTATATAAGTTTAATTGATTGATGTGATTATTGAATTTTTTCATAAAAACCAGGGATTACCCGTCATATAATATTATATGATCATTTCTTTAGATAACATTATAAAGAAATATTTTTTCCGGACCTTTTACCACTTGCTTAATGCCGTCCTCTTCGGGCACGGAGTCCGCTGCTTCAAACGAACGTACGGACAATTGCGGTTTAAGACATAAATTCCTTCCCAATCATCTGATTTAGATCCAATAAAGTAATGTGTTCAGCGAAGTGTACCGAAATCCCATTTCATCATTAATGGTCATACGAATGATGAGGTGGCCAAAATCTAATGAAGCCTTTCTCAAATAATTTTTTTTGAAAAGTAGGCTTTTTTTTAGTATTCATGAATAAAAGTCAATTATTTTTATTTTTATCACTAATTGGAGTAGTAATTAATTATATTTTATTATATGCGATACAAAATTTCAACTTATAACTTTTCCAAGAATGTTCGAATTTTAATCACAGTAACTGATCGATTTTGACAAAAAGTGACCAGAGTGGAAAAGGTTAAAAACCAGGCGTAGCGAGAGAGATTGCTTTATCGTTCTATATTAAGCCTGTAGATAACAATTAGTTATCGAGATGATCCATTAACCGTTCGCCCTACATTGATTGGTATATGAAAGTAGAACAAACAAATTGTGTTTTATTTTTTTTAAATATGATGTAAGTCAATACTTTTGGATCCATGTAACAAACTTTTGTATGTATGTAAATCATTTTACGCTATATACCTAATTCAATCGTCGTAAACTTTCTTACCCTGGGAATAGAATCCGCCGTACAGTGTCGTTATCTGATTACGAGATCCAATGCTGAGGCTTCGCGCTACAGGCGGGCGCATAAAAGCCTGGTTTATTACTCCAAAGATGAGTCCTGAGGGCGTCCATAAATTTAAATGCCACGGTGGTGTCATTAGACCCGCGGCGCCTCCTAACATCGCATCGACCCCTAAAACGCACTTCGGAACGCACGCACAACTATATCAATTCGAGCCATTCAACAGCTTTATCGATTTATGCGATATCGGAGGCATAAAACTATTTATTGCCTATAGCGCTATTATCTCAACCCTTCGTTTAGTTTATTGAAATACGAAACGCGATATATAATTTGAGATATACCACTTATAAAACTATTACTCAATAGAAGAGTTTCTTCTCGGTTGTGACTCTACTACTACTTAAAAAGTATTTGGTTTCACAAGAATTATGTAATAAAAATGATTTCTTTTTCAGCATCACACCATCATGAGAGTTGTAAATGTATATGTAACACTTCCGATTAATTCCAATTCAATCATTAGCCATAGCTTAGCCATCTTCATACATAAAATTCTTGATCGTACCTATGGAGTTTTTTTTGTTATTAAATACCATTTTACACGTATTATTATCTTTCAAACATCTCTTATCTCTTGTGTCTACGCAACTGCTGTAATTGAAATCTCGGAATTCCGTCTGTTTTTCTGGTCCCACGTCTGGAGTCTGGCTACTTTGGATTCAAATATGAAATCCCGGAATTTTCACGATTGAAATACTTCGAATCAGTCTTGAAAGCATTATTGTATTATGTTATATTTGCATAGTTCAAATGTCTCAAAAGAATTTATGAAGTGTAAAATCAGTTAGTTGAAAATAAAGTAAAATAATTATATTTGACTTGGTTATTTTAAAACAAAAGTACATCTTTCGTATATTGTGTTTGGATAATGCAACTTTTGTAGTTATTAAATACTGCATATTATATGTTTGCTCTTTGTGTTATTAATTTTGAGAATATTAACCGCCGGAGAGAGAGCGTTCTTGTATGCTGCCGGATTTTAGAAATAGTCATATCTCATAATCCTAGGATCCCGTGATTGAATTTGTGGAAACGGATTGGAATGATAATCCTTAGTATAGACTAAGACTTCACGTATATACGTGAAGTATATATTCTGGCAATAAATAATCAGTGCCAAAATATTCAAATGTATTACGTTTTTTTCGCATTTTAAGCACATATTTTAAGTAACCTAAAATCTTTGTCATTCGAATAATTACTTTGTAATTAAAGGTTTTATTTTGATTAAAGCTTCTTTTAATCTATGAAATTAAATCAACTTAGCTTCCTGGGAATATCAAATCATTATTAGTTGAAGATGCTTGTGATGAGATTTGTCTTGATCATTTAATAAATTTAAAGACTGATACACTCGGTCAGGTGGAGGTGGAGGTAAAGAATGTTGAAGATCACCTTTGTAGACGTCAGCAACGTATAAACACTTTCCAGGATCATTCAACAGTGAAATACCCCAGTCGTTAAATATTAATATATTTATTACAGTCAATTGAAAAAAGTTGAAGGTTTCTACAGTTTAAAGAAGTTAATAACCGTTACAAAAAAAAAGTTTAAATTACACAGTTCGAATTTAAAAACTGGAAGTGAATTGACAAAGCAATGGTAACTAACTTACTTTGAGGTTGGGGCGTCACTATTACTCGAACGAGAAGTGTACCTCCCAGCTTAAGAACTGACAAACCTTAGACAAAGCTTAGGTAAAAACGTGGCTTTTTGTCAGCAAAGGTCCGACCGAGTAACGGTAACCGAGAGAAAAAAAGAAACCCGAACGGTGCATACCGGAATCCTGCCTCTGACGATCGACTATTGTACTGAGAGCAAGCCGGCCGCAATTATTTTTGTTACGGATTTTTGTGAACGGTAAACATGACTCTAGGGTGTGAATTATTCTCATAAATATTCTACTTTTAATGAAAATGAATTCATATTTGTTTTGGCAATTCCTTTCACGATACTTTCGAGGAGGGTTCTGCGCACGTTGACACAACGTGGATTTGTTAGGAATTGATACAGAGGATTATATTTTATTTTCCTCATCAAGTATTGGCAATTTTCACCATAGAAGATATTGTTTTATTGTTACTAATATGGGTACAATTTAAGTACAGAATATTAATTTATACAAGCACAGTTATATGTTAGAAACGCAAACTTGTGTGGTTAAAAAGAATATAATATAATATAAGGCATTTTTTTTTCTGTTTTGCATTGATTATGTGTGATCAATGCAAAACGACTATTGTATTCTTCCCAAACTTTCGTGTGTTATTGAATGACTGAACGTTTCAAGGTATGCAAACAATATATTAAGTTCAATTATTATTATAATAATAATTTTTCTTTCTTTTCTCTGTATATTCTGTAATGTAAATTTACTATTATGATTTACTCTATATCTTAAAACAACATTATTTTAAAAATATCATTTCATATAAACTAACTAAATAGTCGACAATAGTCTCGAATGAAATAATAAACATAAACTCGGTTAATACATTTTGTTATATTTTTATCGAACAAATTTATCTTAGTTAATTTATGTTAAAACATTTAAATTATATTCAGCAGATTTTCGGTATAAATTAAACAATAAAACGCGTGAAAATAAAAACAATGCTTTACTGTTGCAGTTTTTATTCGGCAGTTTCTAACGAAAAATCGCGAAAAAACCAGATACCTACCAGCTATTCAAATAAAAGGTATCGGTCAATTATAAAGTTTATCGTACTTTTAAAAATTAGCACGTTTTTATTTTAAGTCTAACGTTTTAAGATATCATAAATATAATAGATATAGGATTTTTAATTGAAATGTACAATTTTCTTTTTAAAATTTAGAGAAATGTGCATCATATTTTGTTTGGAAAGACAGGTATATAATAATATTATATCTGGCAATATGTGTATATAACAAAATAATTTTGACCATATTTAATTTGTGTTCTGAATTTGAATATTGATCGATTATCTTCAGCTATAGAAATAGTAAGTTTAGTACACAAAACGTATTGTTCAACTCGGTACATTGTTCTGTCTTTGAATATCAAGTTCCGACAACAGAACTATTCACGCTTGAACATACTAACTACTTGAAAAGAAAATTTTATTTCTCTTTCGAACAAAAACTTTGTATTCTAGATTGTACACTTTGTTTTATCTTTCTCTCTAGAAAGTGCTCGTTGGCCACAGAAAAGGAATTGATAGAGTTCCAAGTAAGCTCCGTGTACTCAATCAGTTTCAAATGCAGAAGTTAGGCAACGTTCCGCAGCTTAGCGCTTAGAGCTCTGTGCAGTAAGGCGAATAAATTGGACCCATTTATCTCAATTGTAAAGCGGATTTGAGCGAATTTAGACTCCAGGTATTTGCCCCGCCAAAGTGCGTTATGATGGGAATCGTTAATTGAATACAGCGCTCACAGCGATCGACCAAAATTATCGTCGCTTTATGTTTGTAAAAGCTAGCAGATTCTATCAAACAGATTGAAAGCAACAGATGAAAATTATTCATCCTCGTAAATCCGGTTTATAATATTGTTAAGCATGAGAAAGCCGATGTTCTTTGGAAAGTTGAATATTTTGATACGAGTAGTGTATTGATAATATTATTATAAAGTTATTATCTAGTTTGAATAGCATCTATCGTCAATCTTTGTGGTATGGTACAGTACAGGGGTTCTTAACCTTATTGCGGCAGCGGGCGCATTTGAGATTTTAAATCATAGTGGCGGGCGCACACCCAATTTTTAAAAGCAAAATTTAAGAATTATGTGCTTCATTTATTATTTAATTATAAAATTATTACAAAAAGCACAATTAGAGCGATCTTTGACATTGCATTTAACTTACTAATTTATAACTGTTTGGAGTGTAAGATGATGAACCAAATCGTAAACAAGCATCAAGTTGTACATTAGTAATTCGAGATCTGGTTTTTTATTTTATTGTGTTTATGGTGGAAAATAAAGATTCGCATAAATATACGGAAACAAAACGATTTTACGGATTTTATTTTGTAAGCTCCTTTTTTTAAAAGAGGGTACTTTTATGGCCAGCTGATTTTTACAAGTTTTCATTCGAGCCGCGAGATTTCATATATAACGTCATTTTGAAAATCCAAAATCTCTTAAATCTTTGGTGTTCCTTCTTGAAGAATTTCCGGTATAAATTTTATGATTTCAATAATGTCTGATAACAATATTATTAAAAAATACTATTAAGATTAACATCGGATTTTTCGTTGTTACATACTTTGTAGTGGGCGCATGAAAATAGCTTCGCGGGCGCGCATGCACCCGCGGGTACAGGGTTTGGAGCTCTGCGCCGGCGGTACAGTATGATGCATTAACAACTTTGTACAATATGGTGCATTAAAAACACAATATGTTGATTTTCAGATGAAGATTGCAGTGAAACATTTTTTTATGAAGAATAACAAAAAAAAAAATTATTTGTACTAAAATAATTTCACAATTTGATATAATGATGAGCCACTTTTCTTCATAGCAAGCATTCCCAACTGATTGTGTGATGAATCACAAAATTGTGTTTATTTTTTATAAATAAAAACATTTTTACTTGCTATATAATAATGAATATATTTTTTGAAAATGTGCTCAATGGAGTTACATAAAACATCCACATTGAAAATGGATATTTCTACCAATATTTGTTTTTTTGACTGCTTGCTCTGAATATAAAGGAAACAAATATTTAGAATATAATATAGATTAGTCTGGATTTGATTTTGAACACCGATTTTAAACATACAAATAAAAAAAAAAAATCATTATTTTTATATTAGTAGGTACACATTGATATTTGGCTTTACAGCAAATTGCAGCAACAAATATAAAAGTATCCTAATATTAACAATCTTTTTTTATTTGACCATACTCACTCCTAATGTAGACCATAATATACGTACACCCCGCGGCGCTTGCAGGATTGCCTGTTAACCGTCAACAGTTCCTTTCATAATGTAAGACGTTTAAGAATCTTTCTTTAACCACTAACTTAACAGCCGAGATGATGTGCGACATCTCCACATGTACCGATGCTGAACCAACCTTCCCCAAAATCACCCGTCGCTTCAGAACGAAGGGTGATAACTGGGAAAATTTTAATATCGCGCTCATAAAAAAGCTTGACTGGGCGGTGAGAAACCTTTACTCGATATTCGGATCGCCGCTTCCCGACTATCTGAAAACTTAATAATTGTGACTGAAAGGACGCTTTTTAAAAGAGCAATTTTTAAAAGGGCGAGAAGGTCACTGCACCACGCCCGACGATCTGAATTTGCACAGCCTCTATCTGATCTCCTAGTATCAGCCCACTTCAAGTACAAGATTTCCATACTCCAGGCAAAGAAGGATAGTTGGCGAAGGTTTGTTACTGTTGAGGGTGATTCGAACCCCTGGGAGGGCCCCTTATCGTGAAATTAAATTCGGTCAATGTTCCAATAGAGTTAGCGGAATTGAGAGACCACTGGGTGGTGGTTTCACGAGCACCATTGGAGAATTGAGACCCACCTAGCTGAGGTCTGTTACGATTTCGTCGTAGTATCACGATCGTCACCTATCGGCGATAAGTACATCGCTGCGTCGTTGGTACGAAACCAAGGGGAAGCCTCGCCAAGAATGGTTAAGAAATAATTGCGTTAAAAATTTCTTATGCGCCAGGATGTGGAACAAGAAGGACGTGTGGGGAACGTACCGGAGATTGGTCTCGAACACCCGGGTTCGTCGGCGAGCTGTTATATCCATAAGGTCGTAATTATATATATATTTTTTAATAGTTTTCTTGTTTAAGTGTCTGTTCATAAATATTGTATCGTCGTGTTATTTCTGTTTTTATTTGTTTTATAATTTAAATTCTGTGCATCCACGGTTTCCGCAACAATATTAAATCTGTTTTTTAACGGTAATCGTATTTTCATTATTATTATCTTTCATTCGGTGTGTATCTTCACGCTTCGCTCCCAAAATTTAATTACCACATGTATTTCTCCTTACAGAACAAAGTAAAGTGTACCGAGATTGGCAAACCTTTCCCACTTCCCTGTGACAACTCTATCCTACTTCTCCGCTGAGCTATCTATTTTTTCCATATTTTGTGATACCCACTCCCTTCTGTCATTTCATTTCATTACATCTTTTAATCCAAAATTTCTAATGCACTTAATTACACAGTCAATTTCTTTATTTACATTTAAATTCTTTTTTTTTTTATTCACAACAGGTCACACCAATATCCCCCCATCAGTACTGCTTTAGACCGGGTAAATCCATAGAGGATGCTATGCAAAAAGTCCTTCAGACAGTACGTGTGAGTCAACATAAATATGTCTTAGGAATCTTCCTTGACATCGCGGGTGTATTCGGCAGTGCTTCATGACCCCTGATTATATACAAGCTACGGCTTCCACGGGTTCCAGGGGATCTGTAAGCACTGGTCCAAAGCTACTTCAGCAACAGATCAGTGATGTAAAATACTGGTTCCACGGTTATTTCCCGACGCCCTTCCATGAGATGCCCCCAAGGATCTGTTCTGGGGCCGATGCTACGCATTGCATTACTCTTATGCAATATATGTGAAAAGCCGCCTTTGCATTAAAAAGGCTGCAAATGTGGCACTTAAGTCAATTTGGCTTAGGGCACCTCCGATTTACTGACATTTGCACCCGCTAAAACAGAAGCCATCCTACTAAAGGGTAGCTCCACTCTTCGTTTGAAAAGTCTGCTCACTCTCTGCATGGTTCAGATTTGCGACAGGGTGACCTATCTGGAAGTTTTTTTGATAATAAGCTGTCATTTTCCCAGCATGCAAGAGTGCAGTCAGGAAAGCCTCTCTGGCCTACCTGCGCTTTGCTAGACTTGCTGGCAGTGACTGGAGTCTGAAAGTACTGGCTATCAAAATTGCATATGACGCCATATTTATTGGTATCGCTGGATACGCTACTAGCGTGTGATTCCAAAGATGTAAGCTCCAATTCTTTTGCAATATACTTTTAAGTGGACAACGTGCACAACAGTGCGTTGATTTTGATCACCAAGGCCTATAAAAGGGTTTGTGGCGCAATGATCTTGCTGTTGAGAGGAGTGGCTCTTGAAGTTGGGAGCATCCTGGTGTCTTCACGTCCTGGCTTTGATTCAATGGGGAGGCTCCATCGCACAACCATCGTCAGGGGCTTAGCGATGGACGCTGCTTTGCGGGCTTGGCAGGAACGGTGGGACTCCTCCACCAGGAGACACCAAACCTACTTATTTTTTCGGAATCTAAAGTGGCGAATGGAGATAACTAAAGTACTGACTTCAAATCACTGGATGATCCAATTCATTACTGGCCACGGTGGTTTTGCTGCCAAGCTCTTTGAGCTTGGCCGGTTTGTGGATAAGCCAACATGCAAATGTGGTGTTATAAAACAGGATGCTGAACACATCCTTTGGGATTGTCATTTAATGTATGAAGAAAGGGAAGAGCTGCGCAAGTCAATCCAACCTTCCATTGAGCTGATCGGCCACGCTGACTTGGTGGCGAATAAGGCAAATTACGAGGCATTTAAAAAATTTCCGGCGTCATACGGAGAGCGAGTAGACCTCAACTCATAGAAGTTTCCATTTATCTGGAGAGATTGATTTTCTGCACACTTAAGTGTACGCCACCAAGTCTTGGGAGCTGCTCCAAAGACACTCCCAACTAAGAGAAAAAAACTGTAGATACGCTCAATGTTTGTTACGAAACTGGATACTGCCGTATAAAATTAACGGATGGGAAAGCAGTGGTAGGTGGAGGAGGGCAAGGTAGTCGAGATGTCCTCCAGAAGAAAATTCATCAGAAAACTACCAAGATTTTAAGTGTTAAATTTAAAAAACCTTATTTTGATATAAGCCTTGTCAGAACCCGGCCACCAAAAGCCACCAAACATATCTATTCTTCTCGGACGTGACGTGAAGGCTCGAGGTAAAGAGTCTTTCACCTAGGTACTAGGTTTGCGAGTTTATTATCAGCCACGGCAAGTGAAGCAAGGCAAGCAAGCCGAAGGAGCAGAGCTGTTTTCTGTGGTCGGTCCTCATTCGGACCCAATAGGCCACGCTGACTTAATCTCAACGAAGCCCAAAATTGAGGCTTCGCTAAACCAGCATCATATGGGATTGGAATATTCTCGATTCCTCTTTAGATTCAAACCGGAGTAGATTACACTCCAGCGCCACAGCGGATTGTCAGTATTCCGATATATAGGATATATATAGGGTTGAACAAGTCACATTTTACTTTTTCATTTTCGTTTTCCTTTTTCATGCATAGTAGTGCACGGTTTAAAGATCAATCTCGAGGAGCTTTGAATCGAAACAAGAACACGAGAAGAACATTTTTTTTGATCATTATTGCGTTATAGAAGCCGACCATGAAATAGTTACTGCATTCACATAACGGGAGGAGGTGGGGCAACCACATTGTTGTTAGTATCCGTAACAATCTGATTGATAGGCAAAGCTCTTACTGTGAGGATCAAGAAACCAGCATCGTCTAAACAATTATTATATCCACACAATCATGTAGTTGGAATTGCTTCAAAACTAATACATTCGAAGATGTAATTGAGTTTATTTTTTCGTTCAATGCTTAACTCGTATGGTGCAATAAATATTGTGAATCATTCGAAATTAGATTGGACTGATTTGAATTTATAGAGTCAAGCTGTTTCAATATAAAATATCCAATTCAGCTATCTTGGATTAGATTCTCACAGACACGTCGTCTGCGAATAAATGCGTCTACAAGTAATACCAACTTTAATAACATGTCTAAAAACATCCAATATGATATCAAAAGATGTTCATCGTAGAGTTATAGCCAATGTAAAAATATTCGATTTGATTTAAAAAAAGTTTTTGAACTATTATTTTAGTACAACGTTTTATTTTATGACGTGTGTTTTTTCAATAATCCGTCATGTAGCCGTGTGATGTATGTTGTTTGACTTTTAATGACACCAATGCCCTGTAAAGGATACGAGTGAAAAATTGATATATCGATTTGTATCCAAAAGTCGATTTATGAGTGTGATATTTTCAAATGTATCCATCTTTCCCTCTTCCATCATTTAAAATACTGAGCAAAAAAGCGACTACTAGACATTCTTTTATCAAGTGATTGACTTAAAATCAGTATTTCTAAGAAAATTTTCGATTAAAATGCTTCAATTCCTCTGTCCCAGCATTTATTATTTCAATACAACTCGATTGCTTGAATTGTTACAACAATATCTTTAACATCTCTCCACCACAAAACGAGTTTTTGATTGACTGTCTGTCAGCCCACACTCTGGAATATTTTTGGTTTCATCTTACACACCCACTCCGAAATAGTGTGGAATGTACCCACTATATCCTAAATTACTTTCTTAAAATAGTGTATACATAAAATGGCAAACCACATGTCTGCCTATGCTATTATTTATTCTGTTGTTAAACAGACCTTATAACAGAGGGTTGTCATAATTTATGAAATATTTTCTTTTACGCTTTTGGAATTAATTTTGAGGGTAAACAATTCTTCGTCAATGAAAATGTTTGTTACATTCATTCGTATTTTATATTGTTTCTGAAAAAACTATAAAGTAAAATAAATACTATTAATATTTAGTTTACTATCCACTGATTAGTAGGTACTGCAAGATTCATTCCAAAACTACCATTTTACCGTCGGACTCGGTTGCCGCATAGATTTGAGTGAGACTTTCTAGAGTCCAATGGCCAAATCAATGCCCAAATCGACAAAAGTTGCATCCGAAGAAAAATGTGTTTAGTTGAAGTTTTCTGTTTTCCAGTTTTTGTTGATAGTCTGGTGTAAAATTTTCTATGAATACTAACAAAATATGATTGTATGCAAATCTCAATAATTCAAATTTGATATTGAAATTCTATCAAGCACCCTCAGTCGATGTTTTAAATGATTGAATACATTTTTGTTATCAAAATCAATTTAATTCCTGTGATTGCATGTTATCATCGATGATTCCTGCAAATTATCACTGTGTTATTAATTTGCATAAATCTTCTCATTCATATATATATTACAATTTAATTAAAATGATCTAATTTATCACATAATCTTTTTTAGTTTTCGGATACTATGAATGGTTGGAATTGTGACTGTGCAATATGTTATTTTTAAAATCTTGCAACCCTACCTTCGGAAAAAATGCAGCTTGATATTTTAACAGTTTTTTTGGTAGCGTATTATTTCTTATTATCAGATGAACTAAATGACTAACAAAAATTAAACATAAAATAACACGTTTTTCGTAAACAAAAGTTTACTTATGTGTACTTTCATAACATGACTTTTGGCATTATGTACGTAACTCTGCGACTTTTCGTTGATGGTTATTGCAAAAAGCAATATTACTAGCGCGTATTTTATATTTCATAAAATATCACATAGCAATATCCATTGTTGTTAGGTACACGTGAATTCTTGGGGCGTAAAAATCGTGAGTGCTCGCCGATCGAGTGATTTATTTGATATCCAGATGTCTTATATTGCATAAAAAATACTGCCTTTTTTATGGTGTAGTAAAAAACTCAAGCCAAGATTGCTCATTTGCACTCTTGCATATTATGCCGTACTTCCATACGCATATGGGTACATTGTTACAAAACTAAGCTAGTGTTTTCTTCTTTTTTTTATACAAAATTACGGTTACTATATCGTATCATTGACTAAATGACTACTTATGTTTATTGTATATGAAAAAATACAAAAAGCATATTATTTAACTTATATAAAATACCAAATTTTGTCAGACATTTTTTAAATTTAAGTATTTGGAACATGTTGAGTTAAAATGAATACTGTTTTTAACTGTTATTTTCGATGGATTCAGGGGTAAATTTGTTTTTAATATAATATTAAAGTTTTTCGCTGGCTGTGTTACTAAATGTGACCAGTGTTTCGCCTCGTTTTGTTTCGTTTAGATGAGGAACACGTGTCACATATAGTAGCACAGCTAATGGAATAACAAAGCTATCACCATTAATGGTATGTGTTTTCTAGTGTCCTGTCTCATGGTTTCATCGAATTAATATATTTCTACATATTTTTTAAAACAATCTCCACTCCCAATGTGGAGAATATGCAGTTCTAACCAAATGCAAGTAAGTAACTCAACTTCCTTTTTCAGACGGGTATCAGATTTGGAAAAAAAACTATTTGTTAGCTAATCGCTATCGCCGAGCCCCATTTTAAGGACGGACTAAGTAGGTGGATGGAAATTCATGCATTTGAGCATACATACTAAAAAAAAAATATGATTGGTCAAACATATGTTGCGGCTTATGAATTTATGTGTGAATAACAAAAAAATATATTTTTAAACCAAAAAATGTATTAAAACTATAGTATAAAACTATAAAAAGAGATTGAATATCAAAAGGTTATATTGATGAGAATAAAAATGGTTTTTTGGTTAATCATATTGACACTCCCTACGTATAACCACTTATGTGGCACTTACGTGATTATACGTAGGGAGTATACGTATACGTCTTTTGCATTTTCGTCGTCTATGCACTCAGTTCTATAGGTAGGCATCAAATAACGTCGGGAAAAGTACTTATTTCACCATTTTTCGCAGAGTATAAACACGTAACTAACCACTTATACGAAAGATTTTTATTAAAATCCGTAGTCCGATGTCATATCTGTAATACATCAATAACTATAAACATTTGAGCAAAATTTATGTAAAATAAGAAACTAGATTTAATATAATAGCACTGTTCCAATTTTGAAGAAGATGGATGCATCCGTTACTTAGCAACTGCGTTTTGAATCTTTGAGACGCTCCCTGTACAAGTCCATGTTTGCAGATACGGGTTTATACTTAGGGAGTGTCGATAAAATGCTACGACTATTCAAATATAAACCAGAAACAGAGAGCTCTATCGAATTATTTCGGGAAACAAAGCTTGCAAATGTTATTCTGTAGTTCCCGGACAATTATTATAGAATTTCCAGAAAGATAAATATATTGGACAGTCAAATGCTATATTTATTTGTGATTGTGAGTATTGTTATTTACACAACCCAACATCTGTCAAAAATTCAAAGATAGCATATTAAACGAATATATATATATATATATACATAGTTATAATCGTGGCTGAATTTAAAATGTCGTCTATTTATTTTTTTGTGAGTTTGAATTTTTAATATTTTCCAATCTCCCTATACCACAGTTGTGTATTGAAAATGGATCTGCCCACGATTTGATTACAAATATTTTTTCATTATGTATGCATACAAATCAGTACTTAAAAAAATATGTAAAAGTTGAATGCAACATAATGGTAATTTATTAAATGTATTTACGTATGTAGTATGTATAAATAATTGTATATTTACATATATTATTAAATCCTTTACTTGTTTAATATTAAATTTAAACCTATTTTTCTCTTGTAAGTTTTCAATTTAGAGTTTTCAATGGTTATAAGAACCATTGGAATCATTGTATACATTCTTCAATTAATAAAATACAATACATACGTTATTCAATTGTAGAAAATAAACGTAAATGATGACCAATCAAAGAAGAATACTTTCTTTTTAAAGAAAAAAGTTGTGAAAGTATTTTTTGTATTTACTCATAATCACTATCATTCCACTACATTTTATAAATTTCCTTTTTTCTTTCCTTTATCCTGGTGATCCTCCAAACGACACGCTGTTAGATCCTCTTCCCATACAATAGACGCATCCCTTGCAGCTGACAACTGAAATTACGTTATTCAGGCGTTATTAATGATGGGATTTTGACGTCGGGAAATTAATTTGTATGTACAGTTTTAATTATTCGTCAACACGAATGTGTCAGGCCTAAGTGGAATGACATACAAGAAAGCTTGTCGGGGTACTTATTAAATGTGTGATATCTATCGTATAGCAATATATTTTTATGATTAATCTATTCTAGAAACACTAAGCTGGCACACGGGCTTAGTCTGATAGTTATATTGTTGCGTGTAATTAATTTGTATTGGATTATGCAAAGTATCTTCTGTGATAAAGCATTGTATATTTAAGTATACCGAGCGCCAACTAAATGTTCTCGGTAAATAAGTTAATTAAAGAAACGGATATTTCTGCTAAACATAAACTGACATAAAATAATAAATAACTTCATTAACAAGGAATGCAACAACTATGGTTAATATTGCAATCCCGACTCCAACAAAAAAATGAATTTATATATTTATATGAATTCAATGCATCTGATATTTTGACGATTTCTTACGACAAACTCAGATCAATAAAACATGAGCAGACAGCCGACCAATTTCCCGATGTTGAATCAAGACACCCAAGCTCCAAGAGTGGACTGAAGAAGATGTCGAAGAAGTACAATCACAACCTGCCGCCACCGCCCTACTTCCTTACGTGGCCGCCGCCATTGAAACCAATGTCATAAACCAGTTCTCGGACGTGAACTGCAAACCCATTAGACCACGCATCAAATCAAATAATTTGCAAACTGTATCAATTATATTTATTGAAATCATATGTGAGCCTGTATTATCAAGCACAGACCTGCAATAAAGAAAATATTACAGCTGAGACTTAGAGTTTTACTGTGTCCGAAGAGTTTATCCTGACCTCAAGCCGATTGCTGCCGTGATTGAGAAAGAAAGTAGTGTGTTCTCTTTTTATCTTTACCCCCCCCCCCCTTATCACATTTTTATATATTTAAGACGTATATTGCTAGGACTTATATGTAGAGGGTGTTTTTTTAGAGGTATAGAACTTTAAAATGAAATAAAACATGTAATAATCGTGGTTATGCTCTTTATATTGAATTTATTGAAAAAATTATTAAATGCCATTAGCTTTTAAAAATGTTTTCCGGTATGTGGGCGCCACGGCTGGCTCGAATAAAGCGCGATCTCGAAGTCCAATTTTCAAGCACTTTCTGAAGCAACTGCGACCGTATATTGGCGATAATGCGGTGAATGCTGGCTTCAAGGTCATTAAGTTGGTTTATCGACGTAGACTTGGGACTTCACATACCCTAACAGAAAGAAGTGCAAAGGTGTTAAATCAGATGATCTCGGTGGCCAATTCACTGGTCAATTCCGCGAAATTATGCGCTCGTTTAAAGTTTCCTTTAGCAAATTGATTGTAGCTTGCGCTATATGGCATGTTGCACCGTCTTGTTGAAACCAAAGCTAGTTTACGGCCATTCAATTTCGGAACGAAAAAATTAGCACCCATAGATCTATAGCGCTCTCCATTAAAAGTAATGTTCAGGCAAGCATCGTCTTTGAAAAAATATGGACCAATGATTCCACCAGCTCATAAAGCACACCAAATTTTTCATTTTTGTGGATGTAACGGCGTTTCAAAAATGGCTTATGGATTTTCGTCACTCAAAATCCGGCAATTTTGTTTATTGACGAAGCCATTCAACCAGAAATGAGCCTCATTTGTTTCGCCCCATTCACCGGAGTTGCGACGCACACGATGGTCATGCTGTCTGTTCATGCTGAAATGGCAAACAAAACTGAGCACATGTCAGCTGTCAGCTGTCAAATTGGGGGTCACTGAAAAAGTGCTGCTAGTTTAAAAAAAAACCTCTTAAAAAACACATTTGTAAGTAAAAAAAGATAATTTTAAAATAGAGAAAAAAGCGGACAGCTCATGTAGGTAAAATTCATGGTGCGAGAAGTATCTGGATACTGACAACAAATGTTCTGCAAACTGACGTCACATGTTTTTCAAAAAACAACGATTCAGCTCCCCTATACTGGACTTTTTGCACCATGGGTGAAAAGCTTAAATTAAGCAAGCAAATTTAAAGCGTTCAAGTATTAGTTAATCTTATAAAACCGTGGATATGGTCGTGTTCTTGATATTCTGCTTTTAAACTTGAGTACAAAGTACAATTTAAAATGTTTTCAGTTATGAATTCTTTAAAAAGATACATTATTCTAGAATCATTGTAGATTGTAGCTTTAATAATTTAAATTTGTTTATATTTTGAACATTTTTACGCACTTATCGCAAAATGACCAACAATGGATACTCACACATATTTATCATATTTTTTATATAATAGTTTGTATTTTTTACAGCTTAGGTTGCTGTCTGTAATTTAAAATGCATTCAAATGTTTTATTATAAACACTTAAGATTTGAATGATTTTTATTGTATTATAAATAATCTCAGTGGAATAATTTACTTCTTATTCAACAGTAACATATTGAAAGCGTCTCTACTGATCACTAGGAAAGGCGAACTGTCATGAATTTTCCAAACTACTTTGCACTAATCTCATAACGAAGGAATGCTCTCATACATTGCATCTGTTGCTTATTACCTACAACTGGTACAAACACAAGCCAAAGATTTTCATATTAAGCTAGTGTGTGAAAATGCATATTTTTTCATTCGAATTTCAAACTCTGGAAACTAAATAAAGACTCATGTAGTAAAAAAAACAATTGCTGAGTTTTAAGAGAATTCTTTTATGTTTGAAAGTGGCTGATATTGAATTTTCGCTCCGTAATAATCTCAGAGACGGGATTTATAATGAAAATTGAAGAATTCAAAATATTAAAGGCTTTCCAGTTAAACTTTAATATTATTTTTGTGACATTAAAAAAATAAACGAAGGATGACAGACACAAACGAAATATTATAGGATTTCACATTTACAAGATTTTCAATAAACATAAATTCAATGTCATTGAAAATAGTCAAAAAAAATCATGTATTTTGTACATAAATTTAATAATAAAAATATTTATTCCCGAATATGACAAATTAAGTATTTTAAGCAAGATATTTTTTTATCAATCTTTAAAACTAAAAAGAACATAGAAAATATTTATGAAAAAGCTATGTAGCGAATATTTAACGACTAAAAATGATTTAAGTACATCATTAAATAAAACCATTTTGCACTCAGTGATAATTGATCGCCTGTATTATGCAAATATTGTGTGTATATCTATGAGCAGTCAATTAGCTCTCGAAACGACGTTTTTTTGATTCGCTTTTCAATTTTCCACTGTTGGTTGGCGCTGCAACCAACCATCTGTTGGAGGGAGCGTTTTTCATTATCAAAAATTAATAACCAAACTTTGAAGAACAACAGCTGCCTACCTTTTTACACGTAGTCTATTCGTTTGACTTTGAGTTGTTAATTATTTTAGGGCTTAGTACCAGGTAGAAATGCTTTTTCATAGTACCGATTGTAAATTTTGTTTTGTTTACTTCAAAGAGTGCTTCAATGTTTTAATTTTCGATTTATTTAATTTGAAAATGAATACAAATCAGCGATTCAATTTTTGCCATTTTCAAATGAATAATTTATAATAAACAACGATTAAAAAATTCGTTTCAGTCAAATAAAAGATGAAGAGAATAGGTTACGTAGAAAGTACATTGAAATTTGAGGATGTCATGAAATTATAATCACATGCTTTTTACTTCATTGTCTGGAGACTATTTAAGTTTAATAGTTTATTAATATTACTGATAATAAATGACATTGCAATAATAGCTGCTGAATTTATTTATATGAATATTTTTATCATACCAGCTCAATTGAAGTACTTTTAAATATATTTAAATCGAAAAGTCAATAATTACGCATTTCCAATGCATTCATACAGACTCTGACAGTTTAGAAGCCAACTATGTTTTTGTTTCATACACGTATCATGTTTTGGTGAATATAATATTTATTTTTATTTGGTTGAAAATGCATTTAATTTAATTTTCTTTTAATTTGTATGTTTTTATAGACGTTAGAGCTGGAAATTAGAAATATTTTGGTGTTAATTAAATAAGATTACCTCTAAATTGTAATCATAGTTTTTGAATCAACTGTTATAGATATACATCGATAACATTCAATCTATATATTTAAATAAAATTAATGTTTTTTTGCTTGTTTGTCTGTCTTCTATGCGTTCCTTTACAATTCATAAGATTTTGATGAAACTTTGGTGAGTTGTTGTGCGGACACCCGTGAAGGTTTCTGAAGAAAAAAATAATTTGAAATCTAAAATCTAAAGAAATAAATAAATGAAAGAATCGAATACGTACAAATAGCGACATCTCTCTGCGTACAAAAATAAAACCTTCTGATTTATTTTTGTACGCACCAGATGGAAACAAAAAATATTGTGTATCCAAAAGCACTGCAATAAACAGAATTAAAACACAAACCCTTTCTTTTTTTGAGTGGCATTACAACACATGCCGGGAACTCACTAGTTTTATGCAAAAACCTTGTTATGATTTTATTTTTATCAGCTTGCGATGAACGAAACCGATCCAAATAATTATAAACATGTTGAAGTAGTACAAACAAATTGTGTTTTATTTTCAAAATGTAATGCCTTTCCACGAAGAATTGACAGTTAACACCTTAAAAGTGATCTTAGCTACCTTCTGAATCTGAGTTTGAATATCTGCATCTCTTAATTAAGCCATAGAAGTAAGATTTCTGAACGATAAATGGATAAACAATAATGCGTTATAACGATGGGAATCGTATAAACCTACTGAGTTTAATAGGTATGCTTTGTTAGTAGAAAACGATGGCACATTAATTTAATAGTTGTCTATTATTTGTTTTACGGCACCAAGTTTAGTATCTATATCATCAAAGCGAATGATGCCGTAAGAAAATCCTTAATGGGACCTTAAATTAAAACCTCTTGCGAGATTTGAAAACTATCAGTGATACAGTGTATACAGGTAAACTTTGTTACTAATTTAGTTAACAAAAAAGGTTCATATTTAAATATTCATTCGAAAAACTAATTCATCTTTGATTTGCACATGATTATTCAGACCTGTTTAAGTTATATTTCATTAAAAATAACTGCAATTTTATCTTTCTGTCTTTTTCATAATTTCTTCTCATACTATGCAGAATTTCCTCCTACCCATCTCATTATAAAAATGGGGTGTAGCGATAGCGATTACTTTACCACTATTTCTGTCTTAGATTTGCGCTTGTATCAATACTTTCTACGAAAAAGAGAAAATGAGCAATTCAGTAATAAGCAGTTCTCTTCCGGTGAGACGCTTCCATTAGGAGTCCATATGCTTCACATTGGACGCGGACATGTTAAAAAAAAAGCATGGAGCACATGGACTTCTCATGGTGAGTTTCAACAGAATTTATTTGACTTCCTGTATAGATCAATCACTCAACCACCGCTTTCAGAGAAGGTAAGGATATATAGATATCGTAAGGGAATGACTGACCATTCGATAGTCACTCTGTACTGGACTGGACAGAATCACTGGTGGCTTCGGCATTCCGTAATTTTCTCTTATTATATATTTTCTTAATTTTCCATTCCATTTTCCTAGAAAATATTTGATAAATTATTTTTGTTAATTGTTTTATTTCTTTTTGGCTACAATTATGCCCGACACTGAACATGGTAAATGTAGAGCTCAAAAAGTGGAGTTTATTACAAGAAATAATTGTACCATAATGAACTACTGAGTTTTCATTTGGAATACTAGGAAAATTTACACTACTGTAACCCATTTTTGGCAATTTATCTAACGCCACGTTTTTTTCGTTATAATGAAGTTCATAGATAGTTAAACTTTGAACCTTAAAACATTAAATTGGTATGAACCTTTGACTATTGAATATAGTGTTGCCATTCAAATGAAAATTGAGATAGTAATTTTTACGACTCGTTTTTTCTTACATATCAATTAAAATGGTTTCGGTAATACTTTTGGAAACTAAAATTAAATTCCTAAAATGTTTGAAAATAGTACATTCAATATTTCTATCGCTAAAAGAAGCGTTAAAGCATTGTTTTTGATTTTGATTTTGAACCTTT
Source organism: Himalopsyche phryganea (assembly GCA_022494535.1). Taxonomy (NCBI): domain Eukaryota; kingdom Metazoa; phylum Arthropoda; class Insecta; order Trichoptera; family Rhyacophilidae; genus Himalopsyche; species Himalopsyche phryganea. The sequence goes on along the minus strand of JAGVSL010000008.1, from coordinate 6,401,325 downwards.
TACGATAAAGGTAGTCAAGCGTAAAATCTCACTGCAAAACTTTCCTATGAACTCTCCTCACTTTGTTAATTCAATATTATTTATTATAATATACCAGGCTTTACTATGAAAAACAGTGAAGTGCAAAGAATGTACAATATACCTTGTAAACCCGTTATTATTCCAATACATATTGAATCAATATTGCAGATTTTGTTTATTTACAGTGTTGTCGACATGCCAACAATGTGTTTTGTTGCAAGACTTAATTACGAGCCAATAGTACTACTTACCATTTCGAAAAAGAAATAATACAATGAAATGATGATATTGGAGAGACGATTTAACCATGTCATTGGATACGAAATTGTCGGTTCACCGAAAATTGATCACTGAGGATTGCCCACGCGGACTAAATATTGCGAGTACAAATGCCGCCAATGACAACTTATTGCGCGGCAAATTAGTCGCGGAGAAAACTAATTTGTCGTAAAAGAAAATTTACAGCGCTGACGACTTATCGCTAGATTATTTAGAATCCATATTATATGCAATTCTAATGGTAATTTCTGTTAGTACAGTAAATTCTATGACATTCTTGGTTAGTCTACCAGATGTTAGTTTCTTATTTTATTTAATTGCCGTCGACCAGATTAAATATCTTCAGTTTTAAAAGCATTTGTTTTCACTTTAGATGAAGACTTAGTCATTGAGTTCAACTAATTTTTTCAGCCCATAATAATATTTGCCTGCAACTTTTTTATCGAAAAGACTTTTATATCTAACTAGTCCGCAATCTATTTGAGAATATTTTCGAACTATAATGTAATGTGAATTCCTTCCAAAATTTAATTATTATTATTACTTTTAAACATCCGCTCCCAATGTGAAGCATATGGACTCTAAAGGAACTTATCTCAACAGAAGTTTTTCTGCAAGAAATGCTTGTTACTAAGCCGCTCAATCTCTCTTTTTCGCAGAGAATAAGGATAGAAGAAGAATAATAAGTGGTTAGCTCTGACTACGTCTCGTTTTGGGATCGGATGGGTCGGAGAAAATTGTATACAACCGAAACCGAAGCCAACGTCATCGGCTTCGATCACTCGTCCACCGACCCGGAGCCAATTTTTATTGTTGTTCTATATAAAATATAGCTAAGAAAGTTTTATGAATATATATAAAAAAACCTTATCTAAAAACATGCACGTCACTAAGGCTGGGAATGACAAGTACATGCAAGGACAAGGATTCATTTATCACAGTTACAATCCCAAGGGAGGATGAACAAACAAGGGAAATGGGTTAACTGCATTTCCAACCGAGTGAATATTATTCGCAATCGAAAAAGTACCAGCATGTCTGTGCGGTAATTGAAAGAACTAAAACGTTGTTACAATGTATTCTCATATTATAACCCTATATATATATTAATATGTATCAACGACAAGTTTATCAATGTAATAGTACTTGATAAAACCTATCCCACATTCACGCCCCACTCCTTTGTTTAATGGATATAGCGCTTTCATTTGTTTCTGTAAAATTAATTTATTCGGTATATCCTTGTGTCGCACAAGCAGTTTTTGAAAATTTTGGAAGAGAAGTAAAAAAAAATATGACAATTATATTATGAAACAGTTTGATTAATAGCAAAGCTTATAATTAATAAGTGGATATTATCTATATATATGTAATTATGCGTATGTATATATTATACTAGTGGGACACCCGTCATATATAACGGTATTGAAATTGAAATACTGAGTGTCTAAAGTAGCTAGTTTTATTTTTTGACTATAATCAAAATGTATACCTACATGTGATAATAATAAAACGCCTACAGAACGGTCTGGGCTATTTTATATAGAATACGCATTTTTAGATTTATTAATTACGACTGTTAATTACTCCAGTAGTAAATGCGTAACGTCAGCCTCTATAGCTCAGCGATACATAAAAGCTTTTACTTAGAGAACAGATGACCGAATTATAGTCGCAAATATATACAATTTGAGATCTTGGGTGTTTGTGATATCTTTTCTACTCGAGTTGATTTTAATTGACCTATAAAGATTCTCAAACAGTTTGTCTTATTTGATTTAAAAATTTGTGGCGAAAATATTTTTTATTATTTCTACTTGTTTTATTAATTAAAAAAATATGATCCCCCATGAGTCGACTGGTAAAACTATTGAAATGAAGTAAGTTACTTTTATTTACACATATCGACAGTAGAAAGGAAAAAGGACGTAACCCACACTCAAAAAATATTGTGTATAACTCACACAAAACGTGTTAATACAGTATGTTTTTATATACACGTATAAAATATCGACCTCAAAAAGGCAAAAGGACGTATCCTTCCGTCTTTTAAAATATGGTTTTTCGATAATTGCAATGTACACAATTTAATATACGTTTGATGTGGGCTATACACAATACTTTTTGAGTGTGGGTTACGTCTTTTTTCCTTTCCACAGTCGATATGTTACAAGATTTTTAAACTTTCTAACAGGTATTATTTGAAAATACTTCAGTAAGTACCTACTTACAAAAAAATACTACTAAATAAAAAATTCACTAAATTTGTAGTATAAGGATTCACATCAATTCGTTAAAAGCAGCATCCAAAAGAGCCTTTTAAAATGAATTTCAATATAATATGTCAACCTAAAAAACGTTTTATTAAAGCACGAAATTGACCACTCAAGACTTTTTAAAAAGGTGGGTAATGCAAACTTTAGTTCATCAATTTCGTCTAGACATCGATATTGATACTTATTCATAGTCAATAAAGAAAATGAATTGATGATTTATCTCCCCCTGCAGTCCAATTTATTTAATGTTTGATTTGAAAGAATAATATTGTGAACAATCAAGAATAATATTTACAGCATTAGCACTCTTGTTCGTACTTTAATTGATATTTTAAATCCTTAAGAAGCCACATTTACCATAATATACCAGAGCAGTCCTATCTTTTTATACTAGCAATTATTTATATGCAACTTTTAACTCAATGCGGAAAGTCTGGGACTCACGGTTGTATTCGGTCAGAACCAAGTGCCACTTATTCAACGCATGCACCCTGACAGTGTTGCTTTACGGTTGCGAGTCATGGCACCTCACCAAGGCACAGGGTAACCGTATACTGTGCTTTGAAAACAGATGTTTGCGGCGAATACTAGGGTTACGATGGTTTGATTATGTCAGAAACTCGGAGGTAAGAGAGCGAACGGACCAGGCTCTTATTACGTCCAAAATAAAAAAGCGACGATGGACCTGGCTTGGACACGTGCTGCGTATGCCCCAGGGGAGCCTGAATCCAGCCTGTCTCTTTTACCAACCAGGTGGATTCCGTCGCCCTGGCAGGCCGCTGATGACCATCTATATGATGTATTCGGCGGAGCTACGGGACGCGGTGATGACCTGGGAGGAGGCGAGGAGGCTGGCGGGGGACAGAGTAGCTTGGAGAAACCGCGTGATGGCCATATGTTCCGCATAGGGAGCGGATATGGTTAAACAAAAATATATATTTATATTTCTCGAATAGAGACCTACACAAACTTCTTTCATATTTCAAAGTTATTTTAAATATAACAAAATGTAACTATCTGTCCTGTCTCATCAGCGTATTAAAATATGTGTTTTATGATAAACGAATCGAAAAATGCTAATAATTTGGGATTTTCATTGCATATTTGCTTAACCAAGTTTTCTCAAGTCAAATTTAGTTAAGATAGTGATTGAAATTTTTATTTATTTTAAACTATTATGTATATTGAAACTAACCAATTTATAAATGTTTTTTTTATTATTAAACGTTCGATTGATTTCATCTTTACAACTGTCAAAAAATCAGTTAACCAAACCACACTGCAATGAACGGTAGATTGCAATCGAATAGAAGACAAAAAACGCTGACATTAATAATAGTACACTAAATTTATGATAGCTATTAAGTTTTTTATTGAAACAGAATGCATAAGCGAGATGAAGATTCGTTAAAGAAATGATACAAGTTTTATGCAAATTTTGACTATCATGTATTATTTGAAACTGGAGTTTTAGTAATTTTTTTGTATTTCTTTAGTTTAAAAGAAATACAAAAGATTTATTATTATTTTTCTGTTTACTGTGAAAATATTTGATTTACGATTTTTTAAAAAATAACCAAGATAATTTATTACAAAAATGTGAAAACTTATCATATTAAAAAGCATTTCATAAAAACCCAACATAAAAAAAGGAACGACTCAGGACCTGTAACGTCAACGTTGGAATCATCGTCTTGCTCTTCGGTTGCTGTGTCCACGGGTACGAATCCCAGTGTAGAAACATTCTTAAATAAATTTTTCATTCGATTTATGGATTTCCATTTGCAGGTATGGAAGTCTGTTATTTCAGAGATAGTGATAAGCCAGTCCTGTCCATTTCTATATCAACTCTCAAGCGTCAGGCATTTTTCGTACATCAATTATTATTTCAACCAAACAATTTCCTTTTTCCGTTGTCAGAAAGCGATATTCAAAAAATATTTTTTCTAATTTAAGATGTCGACTGAGGGTGCTTGATGGAACTTCAATATCAAATTTGAATTTCGTGTAACTGACAGTCAGTTCGAGTTCATTCGTGTTCTCGAATGCCTGGAGATGCCGAAAGGCGAAACTCGGGTCGTTAGTGATGAAATACATGGAATTGTAAAAATTTTAATATTTTTTCGTTCTTGATAACGATTTTTTTTACTTTAAATATTACAATGCAAACATTTAAATATTACATTTTTTGTCTAATAATTTTAATTAAATTGACTATTGTAATGATAGCCATCCCACATTTTGATAAAGTCACTATTTACTATATAACCACTATATTGGTCGGTAAAGAGAATCGGGAATGTATTAGCAAATAATGAATACCTAATGAGAGTTTATCATTTTATAGCACAGTAAAGCAGCATGTACCTACATACAAGAAAAATACTTAACTTTCAAATAAACGACTGATGGGTATCTATAAATATATTTTATGGATTTTTCCTGTCACCGCTATTGATATGGATGTGTTTGAATAGGCAATAAAGTTCCATTATCGTAGAATTTTTAGATTATAATAGTTCACTATCACAAAATTGGACCAAATTCTTTACATTTTATACTTTTGAGAGCTAAAATGTCCTACGTGAAATTACATAAAAAAGTGAGATGTTGAAAAATAGTTTATGGCTAAACGTATTGTCGATAGTTTTTCAATGTATGTGAGTCATTTAAGAAAAAAACTTAAATAGTCATTTACTATTTTATAACTAAAAGCAAGTTTAATGGTAAACTATTTGGGATGGGCAAGTTGGTCAAAAGGCCGGATTGCACTTGTGGACACAACCAGCAAATTACTTGTTTTGGTCCCGTGCAGCTCTACATCGGGCCAAGAATATGAGGAGTAAATTCGTTTTTTTTTTTTATCGTTATTGCGTTATGGATTATTGTGTACTCATCATATTCCTTTAAATGTTTTATTATTATTATTTCTTATTGTTACTTATATTATAAATATTTATTGTGGACTTAATGTATCATTGAGATGATCTCCGGTGTGATACAAGCAAGTTGATCGCATTAAAAAAAAGCATAAAATAACAAAGTATTTAGTGCTGCAAAATTTTTATCGGGTAGTTGAGAGCTATTTCGGCTTTACGCCATCGTCAGAACTATGTCGACGACGATGGCGTAAAGCCGGAATTTTACCAATTGTAATGGAGTTCTACCAAGTAAATGCTAATTCAATCAACGACTATTTTTAAGTTCATTAGTAAGACTTCTATACCATAGATAAAAAAATACATATTCTATAAAAATATGACACTTGTTTTGTTCACACGCAATGTAAGTAGCAACATTTTAATTCGATTCGAAAAACATGTTTTAATATTTATAAAAGACAGCTTAATCCGTGATAGACTATTAATTTATTCTGTTAGAAAATTTTCAATCGTCTTTAGAAGCAATGTGAGTCAAATTTTATTATAAATTTACAAAAGGACACTTTCGAAGTTACTGCTTTATGCCTTGAAGAAGTGCGTAGTTTCAAATAGCCTTTCGAATTTTGAATACGTATCCAATATGGGAATCATATATTTATTATCTTGAATATTGAGAAAAAGTCTCCTCTCGTGAAACCCATTTCGCGAAGAATGCCTCTTTTCAATAGCACTAGATTAAGTAAAATGAAGATTTATTGGAAATACATTGATCACTTTGTACCTTCTGTGGGTGTGTGTTAGCTCAGAAAAAGCGTAGACGTTAAGCTCAGCGATATTTAATGACTCAAATCGAGAGATAAAAGCCCGCCGTGCATATTAAGAGGATTTTGTATGTCTCAAAGGTCTAGAGGCACTTACGTGAAGGTGTTTTACAGCACTGTACAACTGTAAGAAAATATCTTCGTGAACTTATATTCAACAGGCTGTACCTACATACTCAACAAATCATTATCACTTTCTTAATAAAGCAAAATATGATTACGGTTGAATTAAACACACCCACTATATTCTGATATATGTATGTAAATATATATTTTATCATCTGTTTCTTGAAAGATGCGTATCCATATTTGAAAACAATATTGGTAATGAAAATCGATGATAAATTACTGTATCTAATACAATTCTCTGAATTTTAAACGCTGGAGTTGAAAATGTTGAATCGGTTTTAAATGTTGTTATTTAAAAGTCAATCAAATGCATTAAAAATGCAGTTTTTCGTCACAATAACAGTTATCTTTTATCTCTCCAAGTAACATTTAAAAAGCACACTGAGAAAACGTAAATCTTGAGTGGGAAAACTGTATTATTAAAGCTGCATTGAAGGGCACTTATTGCAGTATTTCGAATATTTTTTTTCATACGTTTTTGATTGATTTTATTATAAATAATTTAAAGTACCGATTATTGAGCAAATTATTAAAATTTTTACAAAATGGAGTGCTATTAGAAATGCTTATAATAAAATTTCCTTTAATATGGCCTTAGTAGATAACGGCTAAGCAGAGCTTAAATAGAAAAAGGACTCTCTTGAATTATCCGATATTTTAATTAAAACAAAATAAGTCTTCGAAAAATATTTTCGATTGTGATGCTGGTGGCTTTATGCCGAGTACATATAGGCATATGTATAACAAAATTAATTTTATTAGCTACTATCAATGAAACGCTAAAAAAGGTCGAGTCTCATGGTGTCGCTTCTGTACTGTCGTTAAAATATATTTTATCTCAACATAAAAGCTGGTTTAGTAAAGTATAATATAGTCATTATAGGGTAAATCAAGTAAAGATATAATTAGAATTAATTTGAAGTCTAGACTAATTAAATAAATTTGTGTTCCATCTGGTACAAAGTCTGCACCGTTTGGGATGGCAATTAATATTATTTAACATGTATGTTTGTACGTACATTGAATGAGCGTGACAGTTTTAGCAACGCCATTATTTGTCATAAAATGAGGACTTAGATTCTGTACCAGCATGTAAGTGGCACTGATGTAAAATCGTTCATGTTTTAAAATTATTCTAGATGAAATTATATAGATCAGTGATGCACAACTTATTTAATAGAAAGGCCAATTTATTCATGTTACAATAATTGTTCACGGACTCCAAAGGGCAAAAGTGTTGCAGATAATGATATAAATTATGATTTCTATCAAGTCTAGAGCATTGTCTGCCAAACTATTTTACTTCACGCACACCGGAGAAGTAAAATTTGTTATGCGGCATACCAAATAATACTTTGGTTTTTTGCATATTTTATTAATATAAATAAATAAAATCTTGGTGTTAGTAACAAAACGTGTACTTATGTATAGAGATGTTTTTGAGAAAGACGCAATTAAGTTTTAGAAATAAATATATCAAAACATGGCTCTCTAGCATATACTATCCAAACGGCAAGAGGGATTGAATTGCTGTAGTAGCAAATCGAAGACATTGAATCCAAAGTGAATTCCAAAACGCTGACAAATCTAGCCTGCAATATTAGGCATTGTGCAAAGTGTAGTTTATGAAATCCATTAAAATATTCTCATCTGTTAATATCAGATGTAATGAGTGTGTACTGTACCGTCGAATCTTGTGAAAGGATTGATGATGCCCTGGGGTATTTGATAGTCAAGTGATGAAAAAGTCTTACAAAATGATGCAGAAAAGACTTTTAATGTCCTCTGCAAAATTTCAATGTTGTTTGAGAAAGCGTCTACGTCTGGAAAACAATCAAGCTGTGAATTTTTAACTTTTATGGTCCACAGTTTTAATTTATCTTCTTCTTTTGCGGCTCGAAGTTTGACAGACACTGGTCTAGTGTTGGGTTTATCCTAGATTTATAACTGATGATTGTATGTTAATAAGAAATTCCAAGACCTGAAAGCTGTACTCGATAGTGAACTCCCAGGGTAGCCGGTGTAACTAAGTGATGGATATGGATACGCAGCTTAGTCAAAGTAGTTAGTTATCATAAATTTACTTTAGCTGTGCTTTCAAACGAAATTTTCGAAACGAGGTTTACTTATTTTTCGAACTGTCTTAAGAAAACACATTTTTTTATAAAATAGTTGGTCGAATAAACGTTAATGCCATTTCATTATTCGTGAGAAAAAAAACACAACAAGACAAATATTTTTAGAATGGTAGAATTTTCAAGTAATATTTCACACCGACAATAGTTTCGTGCGATGATATAAAACTAAGATTAAAGCTTTAAAAGTGAGCCTTTATCAGCCGAGTTGCTAGAACCACCAGTTGTGGCATTTCCTGCTGCCAATCTTAATCCACTTATCAACTAGGTAGCTGGTACGCTTGAAACAACCGAAATTATTTCATACGGTGTTCAATTATATTTATCACAGTTTTAATGAAAATTTTCAGTTACGTCTGACGTAATTTCAACAAAATGGAATTGAATGTTTGATGTTGTTTTGACAGCTTTACTGATAAAATACCGTACATACTAGAGAGGTGACCGTAATTTGTTTTTGTTGGCACATTTCTACGAGTACTAGGTACTAGGATGACCTCTACGGACACATTTGAAGGTTATCTGTTCCAATCTATATCGTGTTGTACAGTAAACATGAATACCGTCCTTTATTTTATGGTAATAACTCAATCACAAAATGAAAACCTAATTATTTTTCCGTAAAAATATTCTTTTTTAAATGGGTTTTGAAATTGTCTCGATGAAAAGTTACGTCCATCTGTTTCAGTACAGATTAAAATATTCCACAATATAAATATAATCATAATATATGCATTTTTTATACCACTAGAGCAGTTGACAAAAGAGAAAATGAGATATTTAAGAAATTGCCCATTGTAATTTTATGTTTCCATCGTGTTCATAGAAAATTCATTTAATTGCATTATGAGTGTGGCTTTACCCTTGTATATATAAATATGGAATGGTTAAAGGTGAGGGAAATGATGAAGTTTCTGTAGCAGTGATATCTATGCAAACAAAAATGAAAATAATTTTACAAGTATTTCTCTAATTAATACAAACTAACTATTGATAATTTAAAAAAACGTGTTATTTATTAAATTAGGTTTCCCTTCCTATAATATTCCGATTATTGATTATGGTATTGGGCGGATAGTGCACCAAGTAAGTTTTTATCAATTTTACGAATGTTTGATAACGTTTTATTTAATGCGTCTCATTGAAAGATGTCACTATCCCAAAAAATCAGTAATGAAGGAATTAATTGCTTGGTTGAAAAAATATTTAATCCGAAATTGCTTTCTGGGATTTTGATCGCAAGCGAAATTTGAGAGTAAATTAATTTTTAAGAGCACTTAGTTGGTTTAAGAACGTACAACAAAGTTTTTATTAAAAAGAAAATAACTAAAATATATTTGATTTTTATTAAACAAAACGCAAAGAAAGTTGCATATTAATTAAACGACTATTATATACATCAAATTTGGATTATTGAAATTCCATCAAGCACCCTCAGTCGATGTCTTAAATTATATTATATATATATGATAATAAAAACTTATTTTCATTTTGGAAATTGCTTAGTCTATATTGTGTGCTTTTGGCTCTCCAAGTATGTGTATATTTAACGATTTAAAATACAGATAATATTTATTTAAACGTTTCTTAATAATAAAAAACTTAAGACCATTCAAGTTACTGTGAAACGTGCATTTATTGTCAAGGATGATATAACCCTGTGAGTTGATGCAACATGATATGGACACACTTCAATATTTTAATAGAGTGTTTGTTTACTTTAGGTATGTAAAGTAAAAAGTTGTTTTTATAACGAAAATTAATTGTGCCTACACATTTTCATTTTTCGTAGTGGACACCGCACGTGTAAAATTGTTTTTTTGAAACAAAAAAAATCCCTTCAAATTTAAAAAAAATGATGCCGTTATTCTGATTAAATCTGAAACTAAACTTCAGACATTGAAATAACACTCTACAAAAACAATGATGCTTTGATAATATTAAAACAGAATAAAACTTATAATATAAATAACCTTGCGTAGAAAAAACCGTGTTTCGCAAACTCTCTGCGGATGTGATTCGCAAAAAATACACCGACCCAAAACTTTTACGAATGAGTGATTTGATTAATAATAAAAGATAACAATGAATAATTGTATGGCCCGAAGCGAAATGTTATCCGTCGCCGTGTCAAAAAAATGGGAACACGGATACAACGGTTGAAGAGGGTAAATGTAACAGGAGTCTGGTTTTCGATACTCTATTAGGAATAATACAATTGATATACTCATAAAACATTATCAGAATTTCCTCAGTGACGAGGTTGTTTATTTTTAGCAACATTTTTGGATTGACTTTGCAAAACTTGAAAGATGTTTCTAACAGAATTTCATAATGCCAATTAAATCTACACGTATATAATACAAAATAGATTCGTTATTTCACTCGCTGTGAAATGTCTTAATTAGCTGTGACAAGTTATTTGCCTCTTTGCTCTTGCCGTTGATTAAATTTGTATCTGATGCCATATTATAATATATATCCTCTCACACAAAGTTATTGTATTTTTTTTTACAAAAATTGCATTACCTCATTTGTAATTTTTCATATAAAAAATAATTTAAATCAATGTTCATGAATTTACGAAATTATACAAGAAAATCTTACTTACACTTACCTTTACTATGCTTTTCAAAGAGACGAAACATGTTTCACGTAACACAAACAGTGGCATAATACATTTGTTTTGAAAATCAGTTTCCCACAATCTTAATTTATATTTAAATAAATATATATTTGTACGATTTTATAAATCTAGTGATTTTATTATATATTTTGATGAAAACAAGGTTTTGTGAGGAGTTGTATCTAAAGGCCTATACTATAGACTGAATAATAGCTGATCCGTATTTAGTCATTGAGTGAATGGCTTTACATCGGAGTATTTTTTATGAGGATATAAAAAAAAATGTTAATATAGGATATCAAAGGATTTGATGAAATCTGTACAGAAATGCTTCCAAGATTGGGATTCAGAAAATGGTAAATCATTATACGACAGATTACTGAAGCAGAACAGGAAAGATTGTAAACAGTAAGTAAATGTTTAGGGATAAAAGTTAGTGAAAAACAGTTTAAATTCCTGGGTGCAACTGTAATGAGAAAGGTCAGCATGTTTAGTATGAATCCCATGGATCGTTTTTATTTTACTTGTATAATAACATTAAAAACAAAATTCAGGTTTTTATTCGTATCGAATTAGAAGAAACAGTTATTAAGTATTTGCATGCTGTTCTATATAACGACTCCATTTGAATCTTTCTTTATTGAGTGAAAACTCGTTTCATTTTCTATTTTCTTTATTTTTAATTATTATTTTCTTTCAACGAAAACATTTTTTTGGCTTCATAAAAATTAATGAAAAAATGTAAACCTCCAGAGTTTTCACCATCTTATCAGGACTGGATTGGTTTGGTCGGGAAGAATTTACAACTAATTGATCTTCCTGATTATCTGTTAACCAGCACAGCACTGTGAGTAATCCGTCTTGATAATTTTGCATAAAAATAGAATTATTTCCATGTAATTCTATATAAATACTGTTTTCCACTAAGAATCGACGGTTAATAATAGCATTTAAGTTGCAGGAGACTGGAAGAGGAGTTGCAGGACATAGACTATAAAAATACTATAAAGGTTTAATATGTTTATCGAATCTAGCTGATAGGAAAACGCTATGGTTTTTTTAAATTTGTACGATTTTTATACATTATATATTGATTGTATAATCACCACACAAAACATTGGCTGGTGTTTATTTATGATGGGAATATAAATGATTGAAAATAAAAATGGTCTTTAACGAAAACCACTCAAAACAAATTGCACTTAGCGATAATAATGTTTGAAGTCAGAAACTTACGAAGCATAAAACCTATCTGTGATATTTGAAAATTAGCAAATTGTGTTCCACAAAATATTTTCCACGACTTTCATGTCGCAAAAGTGTAATAAATAAAAATGAAAAGTGTACAAAAGCAGACTTTTTCGACAGGTTATTTATGAAAAGCAAACACGTTCAGATTCTTTGATTTGACAAATGGTGATCTGAAGAATACGACTACATTAAAGAAAGAAACGGCAGTGCGGAAAAGACTTGCAGAGAAAAAAAATATGCACGAAAAGGTAAACAGTAACGACGTAAATTAGAATGAAATATTAGGCAGTATGGAAGCTCACAATTTTGGGCATTTATAAAACCAACGTATTGTCCTCCACTAATGTAGGTTAACACGCGACGAAAGCATTGCTAAGGTGGTAGATGGACATCGTTTTCATACATTTTTAAAAATGGTAATGGGATAAAATGAAGAGTAGGTACTTTCATATGAATTGTAATAAGCAAATAAAGAAATAGCCGTTCAATAATAAAATGCCTTTCTAATATTTTAATGATTAATAATTTTTGTTTTAAAAAATAAAACACAATTCATTTGTACTACTTCCACATATTTATAATGATCAGGAGCGGTTTCGCTCATCACGAGCATCAACTGATAATGCTCGTGATGAGCGAAATCGGTGCAGTTCATTATAAATATGAGGAAGTAGTACAAATGAATTGTGTTTTATTTTTTAAAATATAATGTCTTTCCACCAAGAATTGACAGTTAACACCTTAAAGATAATTTTTGTGTTATACTGGTTATCAGTGGTACCAAGTTGTTGAATATTATTTATCAAAAGCTTTTAATTTATAAAAATAAGTTTCTGTACTAATTTTAGAGTTTTTGTAAAAAAATTAAAATTATCAACCGGTTTCGCTTATGGCGAGCATTTTCACGAGTTATTTTACATAATATAATGTATTATGTATGTAAGGCTTTTGTTCAATAAAGAACTTAAGTATATAGCCGAATACACTTATATAGTTGGCACTTATCTTACGCAATCAGTAAATGGAAAATAAAGAACTGATTTTATATAAGGACTTTATACTCTTGTTTGTCGTATTTCTTCATTTATTATCTGAGAGTCGTAACAACTCTGGACTAGCTGTCTCTATTAGAGGTGGATACCAGCAGCCTTTCAATGATTTCATTCACCTGGTCTTTTCATCTCATCAGTGAACATAAGCTGCTTTTTATGCTTGGAACAGAGCTTAGAATAGGGATATGCATGGATATGGTCCGGGCCTGTAGGCCTCTTCTCGGCCCGGCTCCTCCTGTATCTTAGCACAGGTTCTGGATTCCGTCCAAGATGTATTATAAGTTTTCACTTGATATAAGATATTTGTATAACAAAAGATACTATTTCTTTTATAACTAAAGAGTATTAATCGACATACCATCAGTCATAGGTTAATTTCTCACTTGAAAATAAGTAGGATTCACTTTCAGATGTATCAATATTATCATTTAAGGTAAATGGAATGCATTTTTCACATCAGCAAAATCATAATTTAAACAAAAGTATGGTGCTTAAATTGCAAAATTAATTCGGTTGTATATAATGCTATTATCCATTTACTCTATCATGTGCTTAGATAAATTATTTGTGCAGTATATAACAAGAGAATTGTTTTTGACGCTTGGTCAACACTTAATTCTTGTAATGAAATTTTCAACCTTTAAAATACTCTAAGTTCAAAATAGTGAAAGGAAGTGTGTAAAAGATATGGAGATACAATATAAAACTTTTTTTTACATCGGTTTCCGGAGGTTTGGCGTTGTATCTGCAAAAAGGCATTCGACAAACAAGAAAACTTTGAAGACGATTTCATTCCAAGTATTCTGTTGAATTCTAAGAAAACATCCTCGTCCCTTTGTTGTTCAGCGGAAAACTTTCGGCCACATGCGGCATAAAAATAAGCAAATAAAATTTGTCATACACTATCTGAATAACACAAGCACTCTTCTGAAAAAGTTTACGGCTTACGTATTATTCAATACCAGAGCTGTGTGACTCTGTGGTGATAAAGTGTATTGGAAAACGAACGGAGTTTGGATGCATTCACTAAATGAAATCTTTTACATAAAAGTATGCTTGAATGGTCTCATCGGAGAGTGTAAAGAAACTTTCAGACAGGCGTTGTTATTTATGTATTTTTATGATGTATGAAAGATGGCTTGAGCTTCATTGTCATCATCATTATTAACCGTAGTACATCAATTGTTTTATATATATATCTCTAAGATATTTTCTAGACTCGGCTACAGAGTGTTCCTCTGCAGTTGAAGTGTCCACGGATTACAACAATATGGATTTGTGTTAACAGACATGGATGTATGTGATGTGTATAATTTCTTCTCACCCACCCGATTTAAAAAAAAACAGGACGTAGCAAGAACGAGTAATCAATTCATATTTCCATCCTAGCCAAATTTTATGCCTACTCTAAATGTGGCTGAATTACAAAAAGTTCTCGTAAAACCATTCCTGTTGAGAAAAGCTCCATTAGGAGTCCATATTATCCACGTTGTGAGCGGATGTGATTTAAAAAATACGTATTTAGGTGACTAAATAATTTGTTTTCTAAAAATAATAAAAACCTGTATTATTTTACAATCGCAAAGCAATAAATTACAGTGATTGATGAAGATTGTTTAGTCTGAAAACATTTTTTTAAACAGCTCACTGTAAAATAATCTATTATTAAAAAAAATGTTACAAAATTACCCCTTTTACTTTTAAATATAGCCCAGACAAAATCAATATTCCAAACAATTAAA
Organism: Himalopsyche phryganea; assembly: GCA_022494535.1. Classification (NCBI taxonomy): domain Eukaryota; kingdom Metazoa; phylum Arthropoda; class Insecta; order Trichoptera; family Rhyacophilidae; genus Himalopsyche; species Himalopsyche phryganea. Next base: position 6,386,111 of record JAGVSL010000008.1, on the reverse strand, counting down.
GAAAGATTGACATTATTTTTAGATTCAATTTTTGTAAAAACCTGATGTTAAAAATATAACAATTTCTTCACAAACACAATTGTTTGAGTAGAAGCCAAAGTAATTAAAATAAAAATCCAATGTATTTTTACAGTGAAAATATTTATATCAATTTAATGAGACGCTACTAATACCATACCATATGCATATTATCTAAGTTTTCCGATCATAAACGATATTGGATATAATTGATTTGTTTTTAGAAATTGGTGAGGAGTTGACTGCACCTTCTTCCAACCTAAGGGTTGTTTTGACTACCTCGAAGGCCTTCACATTATATAATTCCACTGAATTCATCCAATGTATGGTACATTGGATGAATTCAGTGGAATTATATAATGTCGACATGGCCCGGGATAAAAATAACAGGTTAATAAGAGGGACAGGAGTAATTTTAGAAGTGCTGGGGTGATATAAACATACACTTCGCCCTCATAAAACACGGCACATTAAAAAAGTGTAAATATTATGTGTACACAGTTGATAGATTGTTTCATTTCTTGTATAGCACGGTTTCAGAATAAAATATTGCTTGTATGATTTAATCATTGAATGGAATTGGACTGAATATTCAAGATATCGAGGATTGCGTTTTTCTTTTCAAGTATTTGGTACTGCACAGGATGTGTTCTGTCCGATTGTGACATTAGGTATAAGAAAGCATTATTATTATAAAAGTAATAAATAAGCAAATTTATGGAGCATTATATACCTCAGCGACTTTCTACAGGTGAAACTGATCAGCGCTTGAAAGGACGCATTTATTTCACATTTTTCAAAAAAAAAATAAGGAATGTACGGTATGTTCCAACATGAAGGTTCCAAGAGGAAGAAAATATACATTTGTGAGAAGAAACATGGCCTTTCCCCAGAGGAATGTTTTGAAGAATATCACACATTGAAATAATACATTTTTTGTTTGATACCTTACAATTTAGCAATCATGAAGTAATTATAAAACATGTTATTATACGAAATTTTCATGGATCCATCTAGTCGTCTAAATATACAAGCTAGCGAATAGTTAAAGAACTCATCAAGAGTAAATGATACATCAGTAGTGAGTTAAATCTGATGAAATATCATGCATACATCAATGGGACAATGTTGGGAAAGATTAAGCTATATCAAGATAATTTTATGTGAGAATCGAGATTTCGATTTGAGATTTTTGTTGGAAGTAAATTTTCGGGATCACGATGTCTCTGGATAACGACCAAGACCAGATAATGATGATAAAAAGTAAACATGTAAAAACACTTTGTACCCACTGAATGAAGCAGAATGTTGCCAGAGTTTGTTCGTAATACTTGCTTTGTATTCGAATTATTATTACTTAGCATAAATGTTAAACACCAAATAGCCATTATTGTACCAGTGTGCTGTGTTTATATTATGACTTCAAAGTATGTAATGTGACTAGAGGTTACTTCGAAACGCTGATCTGTCGTTAATCGCGTTTAATGATTTCCCATATTAGTTTTAATAACAAGCTAATGTCTCATGAAGTCACGGTTAATGAAAAACTTTCATTCTTAGTCTTTTCTATTTACATCATGGATGTGTATTTTAGCGATAGTAAGCACTAAATTTTATTTTTAGTAGAATAATGAGAATGGAATATAAATTATTCAAACGAACTACGCCCTGATTATGAAGACGTGGATAATGTAGGGAGGATTAAAAACATCCATTTATAAAGAATATAGAAAATGTTGGGGACTCAAAACGAAAAATTCTTGAAGGGCTTCTTTTAGTTTTGTTGACACTTTCTATTGAAGATTTGTGTTGAAATTGCAGCACTCTTGCAGTTTACTTACTTTGGACTAGTCGTTATAGATCACCACCACCTTAAACATTGAACCACTCTCAAAGGTTATGTAGCAAAAGGAATCTCTTTCTATCTACAACGCTAATGTTTTTTTATATTTCCTTGCACGGTGAGTTTATGTATTTCGTTATTTTCATCGCAGAACAATTATCGAAGTAAACATATTTTAAGCGTTTGAGGATCTCTATAAGCTGTCTTGGAGGGTTGATTAGTTTAAATATTCATTCATTGATGCATATGATCAGATTAAGCAATCTTCATTGTATGTCGATACAGTTACATCTCGAAAGAGTGTGTTATTCATCCAGGATTTGACATACTAGATCAATATGGATCATAAAATGGAGAATGAATACTGATACGAATTGAGAGTTAAATCATTAATATAGGTATCCATCAGTGTTTTATACATTGTAGCATATCCGCTCAGCTAGGTCGATGACTCCAGTGTCAATTAATTAAGAAAGGATTTTTTAAAGAGAATAAATTAACGTCTGAAAGAAATATTGGTCACCGTTATTCATATAAATATAAAGTAGGTCAGAATCAATTTTTTTTTCCAATAATTTACGATATAAAGAGTTCATAGTAGTGGCGTAGCTACCTTATCAAATGAGTATACAGAGCCTTATAATTGACTTATAATGTGATATAATATTACCGTAAATATAATATTTTTTGTGGGAATTCCTGCATTTTTTATTTTTCAATATCGGTCAAATATTTTCATCTACCGCATTAATCACAAGAAAACTGAAACAAAATACATTTTTTAATGTTTTGTAAAATTATCAAATCAATACTTTGAAAAGTTGTTAAAATAATTGAATAATTAAGATTTTATGCGTGTTCGAAATAAACTTCGTGAGAAACAAGTCTTTCGAGACCAATTTCATGAATATTGAACCGCACCTTCATACATTCTCCCTATCCCGTTTATGGGAAAAATACAATGGAGAGCATAAACTAGCCGAAGCTTTGGACACCGAGTGCAATAACCACGTATAATGGGTCGTTATTCCTCACGAACAATGCATTAATCTATTCAAGAAATCTTATTTATTAATACATGTTGATGAATTACAAGAGATTTAAACAAAAATACGTTGTAATAATTTACCTTGAATTCATAAACGAGGACATTTAATGCATTTTTGTTTCAAATGATGATTGCTTTATTTTTTCTTTCGCATTTTACAGCTGGTAAGTGTAAAGTATTGCAGCGTTTCTGTAATTATGGCTTAGCTTTTATTATCATGAAATCGTTTATCTGCGGTGTATTTTATTTTCGTTATTGTAATGGGAGTACTTGCATCAAAATTCTTAATTCAAATATAAACAATACAAATGGTGGCATAATAATTACACGTCACGAACTGGAAAGCTATATTACAAGTGTAAGAAAAATCATTCTTTTTTGTTTCAGTTTAAAAAATATAAAGTAACAAAATATTGTGGTTTGATAAAATTCAGGGACACATTTCGTGTGACTCCGTTTTTTTTTATTAAAATTTTATTATGAAATCAATTTGTGTACGAATAAACTCACGGCTTTATACGAAGACCTACGTATGACGGCAGGAATAATTAAATTTTCAAATGTTTGGTGCCATTACTGGCAATGAGATTATGTATAGATTTACAAAATTATTATGATAGATACTATGTGAAAAATTCTCATAGTAAAAAGTGATGTCTCCTTCAGCAATATATAAATTTTTTGTCGGTCGCATTATAAGAATGATGTTTTCGACACATTCCATATGTTGCATGTTGTATTCAATTTATTAATGATCATGGATTGAAGTGAATTCGTGTTTGTAATGTTTTCAATTTTTCTCCCTATATTTACTATATTGCGCAGTTCAAACCATATATAGAAAAACGTTGTAAAAATATAAATTTTATAAACGTTGGCGATATCTCTATTTTTCTAGCCTTATAACAAGAGAGCAGCGTTTCCCAAATGGAGTTCCGCGAAGAGCTACAAAATGTCAATATCAAGAGACGAGTTATGATTTGGTTTGTTTTGGCAAAACAAATGATTGGAAAAAAACTAAATTTCACATTGAATTTTCCAAAATTTGAACCCAGACCCACCTGATTGTTAGGGTAAAAGGTTCTTACCACTAGACTACTAAGGTTGACATAAAAATTATGATACACCCGTGCTTTCCCTGATTATGGAATTTGAAAACGCTAGCTTGCTCTTTCTTTTGGTTTTTAAATTATTTAGTAGATATTCATATTATAACGGAGTGACTCTACACATGGGATGCAAACTTCAAGATGGGAGTGAAGAACATCCGTCAATAATATTCACCAAAAGTAAATAGTACGAATCTTCAGATAATAGTATAGCTAGCTGCCCGTTACTACTGCTCTCTACGGGATCATTAGACATCGGTATTGAATTTCTATTATCCATAGCCACAGTACACATGCGCTTATGTTACTTCATGTGGCATCTGTGATCACAGCAACTCAAACTATATTGAAGTTATATTGTTGTTAGTCATTGGCATTGCAACCGGAAATAAACAATAGTATCAATGTCACAAATAATAAATTATCATACAATCGTAAATTTCTTAATCATTTTCTCAGTTATAATAACGTTTCTAGACTCAAAAGATAGAACGGAAAATAGTTAAAAATTTAAAAAACTTAACACGACCAAAATCTTTAAGTGGTACAGTCAAAAGAATTCGTGACGTTACGTATACCTCTAAATACTCTTTACGATTTTATTATATATGATAAGTCATGTATTAATGGTTGGCGGTTCCGTCATATAAAAAACTTAAGGTGGGAATGCATAATATTTTGAACACCGCAACTCTAACGCCCCGTGTTCGATACCCGGTGTCGCAACACATTCAAAGCTTTACACAGCTCACGATGACAAAGCGTCTTTTTTGTTTAAGTAAAACTTCGTGAAAATTTCACCCGTATGATTGATGGTGTACATTGTACAGTGTACAGTATTGGAGGGTGGTTGGAGTACCACCCCACGCTCACATTTCTATATAATTCCCCCACATGCATTATTCAACAAATACAGTCATCTCCGTATTATAAAATTAGTAAGCCAGTTACATACCAAAACATTTGCAAACATTTTATTTAATTTATGAATTTGCATTCAATGAGACAGGCGCATGTTTTAAGTGTGATCATGAGTATGTTTAGCGACTCGTGACGATCACTTCACGTGAATCGAAAATTATTTAAATTCTTCATAAAAGTCTTCTCCTTAGATACAAACGCGTCGATGAAGCAAAGTGATATAAAACTGTTAAAATATATTTTAATATTTTGTATTGATATGCCTGGGTTGTATGGCCTTATGTTTTGCTGAGCCTCAATGCTTTGGTTACTCTTGCAACTACACAGCACATCGAAATACCACTACGATATCGTCGTTTTTCTGTAAGAAAACACTAAATCGAAAAAATTACATATTGAGTTATTTACTCCAAAATGTTAGTTATTTCAAAATCTACCGTAGGAAAGAATACACATGTTTTAATGAATTTTACATTTACTTAAAAACAGTTTTGTACAAACAAACTAAATGAAATAAGTATATCATGTTAAACATTTGAAAACACTCAATGGTCAAAATACTCCAAACTAAAGGCTTAGATCTGGAGTGGAAAGCCTACGATTATGTTGGTCTATCGATTGAATCTAATTTTTTTCATTTTATTGTTTTAATTCATTTACCAAACAACGTATATTTTAAGTATAATATATTTAATAGACGTTTCTTGAATACAGTCTTCCGACATGAAACAGTCTTTCATCATTGGCTTAGATTTAGAGTTAAACTATAGAGAAAAATAGGGATGTTTGTGTAAATCATATTTTGAATGAAAAATGTTTGAACAAAAACATTAAAAAATCTTTTTTTCGGGTACTTCAATTTGGAAAATTACAAAAGCCTTTCTTATGTTTCGCTATTAACTTTTTACCTTGTCATTCAAGTAACCTTTAAGAGCTTTAGTGCGAAATATTTTTTAGCCGTTAGCTGTCACACAAAATGGCTGGTGTAATTCATTTCATTCAAGAACTTAAGTTGAATTGAATATATGAATAGCAACTACTTAACAATATCCCAGGTGTTTCTCCTTTTAGGAGAACTTCAATTACAAACTTCATGGACTCAAACTTTTATACCTCGCGTATGTAAATTAAACATTTCATCTACAGCATGTTGATCCATACAGTTTTAAAATTGAAGAATCATAAAAAACGAAATAAACTTTATAGTTCATATTTGTTTGTCTTCTTTCATAATTTTGTCATCAAACACTTTCGAATACTCATGTCACGCTTCATGGATATCAACGAAACAGGAAGTCGATATGGGCGTAAATCAAGGAATATATTTATGTTCTTTCATTAAATGTCTTCAAGTAAAGGAGTTGGAGCCAATTTATAACGCTTCCTACTCCACCAACGATATTATAAAATTTAACGTTGTTTTGAATTCACAGTCCTAGAATTACATAAACAAACATAACCTCATTTAATCGAAAACCATCTCGAAATTACAAAAAGACATCAAATAATTTAATCGTATCCGAATTTGTCCGTTTTAACTTAATCTAACTACTTTAGCTGAGTAGTAAAAATCTTGGGCTTTCGTCATTTCACCATTATCTAAATAGATGTTTTTTAAATTTGACGTTTTAACCGATCCATTTATTTATATTCAAAGTCTGTGATATTTTCATTCAGTCAGCCATAATTTTAGAACCTGCATACGTACATTTACTACTAATGATTCTCTATCTTCATTCTTCAATATTTACATTCCCTGAAAAATGAGGTTGAGCGGCTGATTCATAAACATTTGTTTTGTTGAATTTCTCTAATAACATAATAAAATTCATATATTCCACATTGGGAAAAAAACCTGGCTAAAAGAGATTTAAAAATTATTGGTGATAGAACTTAGGGGATACAAGATTTCACTATTTTATTCTTCTAATTAATTTATTCTTTCTAAGCACTGTTTCTCATTTGATTTATATTACGTAGCGATTACTTTTCTTGCCTTAGATTTCAATTTCTAATAACATTTAGATAAAGAGGTTAACGAACAATAATGGTATATTTTGTTGTTCTTGAAGAACATCTTTGTACGTTGACATCTTATGATTGGAATAAAGAATAGTCGTGAGAGCCATGTAACCCTGAAGGCAACGTGTGCTTGCTATATTTAGATTGATAATAGTTCTTATTGTTGTATAATGATAGGGCAATCGTTATTTTTACCGCGACAATGTGACCGTGACCATATCTGTGGGAGGACACTCTCACTAGCTGCAGTAATTACACCGATGACCCCAGAAACTCGCTCTAGGCCCTCGCGAAACGCATACAAGCGTCCTCGGGCACAATCAAGCCGCTCAAGCTCGACCCGGCCAGCGACAAGTTTGTATACTCCGATCTCGAAAAAGCAAATGCACTCACCGGCGCATTCGTCAAAAACACCGAAATTCAGTCGGACATGGACTCCGCTACGAAAGCGCTCGTCCAAAAATCAATAGATTCACTGGCTGTGCCAGACATTATCCCGGATGATGCTAAAATCGTTCAACCTGTCGAGATCGAGAAACTCATCAAGTCACTCGTAGTTAAAAAAGCGCCCGGAAGAGATAACATAAATAACGCTATTTTGAAGCCTCTTCCTCAAAAGGGGTTCATCTTCACAGCTAAAATATACACCGCATGTCTCCTACGTGGCTACTTTCTAGTAATATGGAAAATGGCTAACGTCGTCGCGATTCCGAAACCCAAGAGAGACCACTCGTTAGCTGTCAACTACAGACTTATCAGTTTGCTCGATTGCCTGAGCAAACTGCTCGAGAAAGTGATTCTCGAACGCTTTCTTCCCACTCATAGCCGTATCCTCCCTAAATTCCAATACGGATTCAGAAAGCCACACTTCACCACCATTCAGCTAGCCCGGATCACGTATAAGATCACCGAAACCTTTTACAGGGACAGAACCACCGGAATGGTACTGCTCGACCTGGAAAAAGCATTTGAAACAGTCTGGCACGACGGCCTTGTGCACAAGCTCGTCGTGACTAACATCGCTCTCTACATTTAAAAGATCATTCAGGACTACCTGAAAGATCGATATGTCTATGCAGCGGTTAAAAAAGAGAAATCTTCTCTCTTCACAGCCTCCGCCGGGGTACCCTAGTGTAGCCTCCTGGGATCTAGGCTCTTTAATAATTTTATTTATGATCTGCCTAACCCCATAAACTGCTCTGTCGCTCTATATGCAGACGACAAAGCGATCATATTCACCCACAAGGACCGAGACGTAGCGTTACGTCGCCTTGAGGCTAGTACGGATACGGACTCCGCTACGAAAGCGCTCGTCCAAAAATCAATTGATTCACTTGCTGTACAAAACATTATCCCGGATGATGTTTAAATCGTTCAACCAGTCGAGATCGAGAAACTCATCAAGTCACCCGGAGTTAAAAAAGCACCCGGAAGGGATAACATAAACAACGCTATTTTGAAGCCTCTTCCTCAAAAGGGAATCATCTTCATAGCTAAAATATACACCGCGTGTCTCCTACGTAGCTACTTTTCGGTAAAAGCGGTTGCAACTCAAAGTCTCCAAGAACCTCGTCATGATTATGTCAAAATCCATATGATCCCCCTCCCCCTTTCTTACAGGAAATTCTTCTTTAGCGGAAGCGGTCGCGGAAGAAGCCAACATTCAAGCCGGCCTTCATTTAATCGCCCTAAGAGATACATCTTAAATTTAACGAGCCAGTTAGGAACTGGGAATGAATAAAAATAAACTTAGTAAGTTCTTCAAACTTACGCCAACATTACAAGCAATTCTTGGTAAGAATTGAACTTTTGTTAATGATTAAAAAATGATCATTCTCCTATGGAGTTTTTTATTAAATTTTTTCCCAAGACAAAGCCTTCAGCTGACAGAATCTTTTTAGATAGCAGTGCTTAGCTAGCTTACATGCGAGAAAGGGATATAAAGACTTAGGCTGTACCCATCCTAGCACTGACTTTGGCCAGGATACCAGACTCCACATTATAGTTTCAGTAGGAAAATAGAGGTAAGAAAAAAAGTAGTGACTAAATCAATGTTTAATTTAATTTTTTTTTCAATAAATTATTAAAACTTATGATATAAATCACGCCGTGAAAATTAGAGTCATAATTAATTTTAAATTGTGTATTTACAGCGTTTCTCAGAATTAATTTCTTAGTCACGCTGTATGTATATGCTCCAAGTTTCTTTGGTGTGTCAAATTAATTTACCTCACTTTCGAGATCCAAAAGTTTTGGCTGATATTAATGCATACTATAATAATACGAATTCACACAAAATTTAATAGTGGTTTCTAAAGCTATGCTCTAGTGTTTTGAACATAAGTTATTGCTTGCTTGATGTTGATATTATGTATATTAATAGCGATATAAGTTTTGCAAAATGTTGAGCATAATAGTTATAATGTTAAGAAATTAGGCAATCAAAATTTTACTTGAATATTGAAACAATTTAATAAACAACGAAATAAGAGTTGAGCATAAAAAATATATATTTTTTTGAAAGAATCAATTGTGAAAGGTGAAAATCTAAGTCCGGTATTTCAGTGGAAGGTTGAAATGAAATTTTAGCTACCTCTCAATTTATTATATCTTCCAACCATTCAAATTAGTATTTCTTAACAGGGGCGTTTATATATTTTTGACATTTGCAAGTGGGCGGTTGAATATTGCTATGACGTAATTATAAATCTCTGTCAAACATCGTTGGACGGGGGCGATCATTTCTTCATGTTAGTGTATTCGAGTTTTTCTGAATAAAAATCATATAAACAATAATACGCAGTGTCAATTTAAAGTTCCGTTTTTAGGTGGAGAGATTCGTTGAATAATTTTACCGTGGTAAAGTAATCATACAAAAATTAATAAATAATACTTAAATTCTAATCTGAAAAACGATTTTTTCTTTTAGAATTAAAATAATCACCCAATATATTTGAACATAATGACAGCGTATAATAAAAGTAAGAAATTACTACCGAATAACCCAATTAATTTGAATAATTAAATATGCACAGTATAAATAATAACTATGAATACTTACATGCATAACGTCTGTTATTAACATTTAACAGATATCTCTATGTGTTCCATTAATATAATCTTTGTTACAACGTGGTAAACTGTGCATGTTTTTATTTTGTATTCGTTTAAGCCACGTGCCCAAAACCCTGAACAATATTATGTGACAATTCACCTTGTTCCTTTTACTATTGTAATAAAAGGAAAATCCAGTCGAAAATGTTCCCTTTGCGTTCTTAATATTCTCTCGACGAGTATGTGATTCAGATTCATATGTATGCACAAAAATTAGGGGTAAAGTTTACGCCTTTGGGGGGATTGTAGAACACGAGTTGCTTACCGCCGGTGACACACTATACGGCACTTTGATTTATATTTGCATTAAATTTTCCCACAAGCACTACGCACGAACCCTATTTAGCCATTACGATCGGAGAGATTTTCGAAATATGAGAATAAAAAATTATTCAAGAATATAAGCTGGCTTTATTGCACTTTTATGACCGAAGAAAGATTTTTTAAAAGGGTCTTTTGAGAACTTTAACGTGACGCGGTGATTTGTTTTCTAATTGCATGCCAAGTTTTTCAAGCTGTTAAACGATTTATTACTATTATCTGATTTACTATGTAGTTGATATATTAGAAATAATTTAAAATGTAAAGCTAATGTTCTTTTTTTATCTTTAAATAAACTCGTAATCTATAGCATATCTTGGTTTTGAAAGGTATAAAACCAAACAATGAAAGTAGTCAGTAGCATGTTAAACATATCTTTTAGTAAATGAGTATTATATCATTATTACCCATCAGCTTTTATAAACATTTATATTAAACCATGATAGCTTTATTATTTTTTTACTGTAAGTAAAATAATTAACAGAGCATTTCTAATAAAAGTGTATAATATAATGGTGTTCCAATCGTGTATATAAAACAAATGTATTTTATCTGACAAACAGAAATCTTTGACTGTAGGAGGCTTAGTCTAAATCCTCGAGTTTAAATATTATGCTTTGGATTTTGGTATTTCTAATCAAAGACATATCCATGTCACATTATTTATATTTAAGTAAAATTATATTTTTTTCAATGCAGTAAGTAAGTAATTCATGTGTTCCAAATATTTCACCGCCTAAAAGATTCTACAATATTTATTTAAATATATTTTTTTTACCATGTCCGTTCACAGTATGGACCATATAGCCTCCTAATGGAAGTATCTCAGCAGAATTTTTTTTCTACGGAAACTGCTTGTTACTCAGTTGCAGAAATTTTCTTTTTCGAAGAGAGTACGGATAGAAAGATAGAGCTAGGACAGGACTAGTGGTTAGCTGATCGCTCTCTCTACGCCCCGTTTTTAGGATCTGATGAGTGGGAGGGAATTTTAGACATGACAAACAATCATGCCTACAAACAGGAATCCATAAATCGATTGAAAAATCAATTTATGAAACTATACGCTCTGGGATTTGAACCCGAGACATCCATAACCGTAGCCAACGACGTTAACCACTGCACCATGGAGTCAACTAGAGGATGGTATTGGGTAATGAAGTGCACACCGCACTTAAGATTTGCTTGCTTGACAATGTTTACGATATAACCGCTAAAACGTTATTACTTTATAATAAGATTTCATAAAACAATATTAAAAATCACCATAATTATTTTTGTATGGGCGCTGTTATTAAATGGTTTTAGTTTATTATTTTTTTGACTGAAATTAGATTGGAAAAAGTTGAAGTATTGAGAGTTGAATTTCTTAAAAAATCAATTCTGTGAGTAAGTGTGGTTAGTTTGTGTTTTTGAACACACGTTTCTTTTTCATTTTCAAATCAAATAAAGCATATGTCACAATGTGTAGTTAAAATCATTTTTTTAGTATTTTAGAGTAAGGAGCTTTTCTATATATATATAGGTTGTATAGTAAATCCTACATTTTTGAAATAATATTTAATATCTGGGGCAATCGTCTCCAAGAATTTTCACCACCTTCCAGTTTTGATTCCCTACAGATTCATAAACATTGGAAATTTTGAACCGCTGGGCAATTTTTCTATTGTTTTCTAGTTGTTTCATCGGCCCGCCATTATAAGTCATGTTATGCAACATTTGGTTAGTTCAATCAATTTGACTAATATCCTTCAATTGTTGTATGAATTCAAATCATTTCAGTCTTACGGATATATTTTAATCTGACCCGCTATTATTTTCAAGGAATTGGGGATTATTTTGAAATCTAGAGAAATTAAAAATCAATGAATGAATATTATTATTCTTTCAGATGTATACGAATCTTTTTTTAATGTATAAACACATGTTTTATTTTTTAAAATTTAATGTCTTTCCACCAAGAATTGACAGTTAACACATTAAAAGTGTATAAACACATGATTAGCAATGCAAAAGAAATTGGTTGCATAGCTTTTATAAATGAAAATTGAAAAGATTTTACAAAGAAAATTGCGTGTTTAGGAAAATGTGAAAATAAAACAACAGAATATTTGAAAATGGCGAGTTCAATTTTATTCGTGGTTTAAAACTTCACTATACGAATTCAATTATATTCAGAGTGTGAAAAGTTTGTATAGTTTGGGTAATTTATAAAGTAAACTAAAACCTCTAAACTGGAAAAGCTCGGAACCTTTTTAGAGTGATGAATATAAAAAGGTTTGAATTAAATATACCACTTTAGCCTTTCAATAACGATCCAGTGGAGCGAGAATGGTGAAACAACTTGTTTCGGCTGGAGAAACACATGCGTGAATTTTCTAATTTAAATATTTGACGATACTTCGTCATTGTTTTACAAAATAAAAAAGGTTCACCACTTGAGTGGGTGCTGTTTTTTGCACGAATTTTATATTAATCAGTTTAAAAAAAATTGATTTCACGCAACAGTTTTTTAACATAAAACATAAAATAAAAACGCTTTAGAAAACAATGAATTTAGTTTGTATTTTTTTGACAATCGAGTAATTAAAAACCAATTATATAAATGAATAAACCATTTTTATAGTGGTATTTTATGTTACTTGATTATTGAATGTTTAACGAGTACTCTATAGTGTCTGATACTCTTATACCTATCCAATTAAAAATAATTGTTAATATAAATTAGGCATGACTAACTAACGTTTTCTAACCTTAATATCTTTCCCGCTCGTTGTAAATTCTGTATATTTATAGAAAAATGCTGACAACCGTGTATTTTACACTTTTTGATGTAATCTCAATTCTATCCAATCTAAAAATTGAGTGCTATTTTTCATCGAAAATATTGACCGTTGAAAAAGGTTAAATATACTTCGAAGTTGGAAGAACTTTTCATTCAGCAAATCAGAAAAATTATTTTCTAGGCCCTTTTCTGCCTAAGGTTAGTGATTAAATTGAAGTACGCTTCGTTATCACAGGCGCCCTTGATGTTGTATTATTTATTGAGGTTATATAGTCAAAATAATCTATGGCTATCTAATTTTGATTCAACCAGTCTGGAAATACTTGTTAAATCAGTGAAAAATAATATGTCACGAATTATTTGAAAAAATAATTAAAAATCGTTAAAATTAAAAAGCAAAACAGCCTTAAGGATTGAAAACTTTGAATGTTTTGGACTCTCAATGAACTTTTCAAAATAAACTGTTCGAAAAGAGCTGTTTGTTAATCAGATTTTATCTTATCGTCTAATCTACCTAAGATTGGAAAAGATGTCACAGAAACATATATGTAATTGAATAAGTAATTATAATTTGGAAAAAATAGTTGGAGATTTAAATCTTTAATGAGAAATTAAAATGAGAATATAGTTATGAAATAATCACCAATTTATTATTAGTTTATAATTTAAGACATCGACTGAGGGTGCTTGATGGAACTTCAATAACAAATTTGGATTATTGAGATTTTGTACACTTCCATGTATTTTGTCACTAACGACCCGGGTTTCGTCCATTCGTGTGCTCGAATGCCTGAAGATACCGAAAGGCGAAACCAGGGTCGTTAGTGACAAAATACATGGAAGTGTACAAAATCTCAATAATCCAAATTTATTATTAGTTTGTTATTCATAAAAACGACCTTTGAAGAATTGTGATATTATGTTATAGTAGTGGTTGGTGATAACGAATAATTGAATAAAGATGTTGGTTTACCCTCACCAGATCTATCTATACGAAAGCATCAATAAACAAACGACGATGGTTATTTTATCAAAGAGTGAAGATTGAATAAAGTAATACCGACACGTTTTTCTCAAGAATAGTAATGTTTCTCACGGTTTCCTTGTAGTCATTATCCACTATTGCATTGATATTCTTTTATAGTAAGCTGTTCTTAATGACTTCAATCAATTCAATCTCTTGAACTGATTTAATTTTAAGTATGGATAAAACCTATCGTTTTTTTTTTTTCAGAAAAAGGAATTAGCTGGTACATTCGGCATATACTGCATTCCATTAAAAAAATAAAATTTATTTACTACATGTTGCTGAAATATATTTTATCTTGTCTAGCGTTCTACACATTATGTTATATTGAAAGTTTTTTGCCTTTTCAATGTTATGTTCTATTGTAAATTAGTAAAATTAGTAAAATTTTAAAATAAGTTGTACTGATTTTTTAAATATTATGTAATATAGTATTTGGAATGAACGCTTTTAGTTTAGTTAGAGTAAGACTGTTTTGTGAAGGGGGAATTATATTCTGAACAATAGTGAAAGCAAGGATTAAGCAAAAAAGCTTAAAGAATCCCTGCTCTATATCGATCCGGGATCCCAACATTTCTTCGAATTTCATGCATAATAATATTATAAACGTACAGTCACGTCAAAATATGGAAAAATATTAATTTGAGCAAATAGCTTGGTTTTAAATAACAGTTGACTATTAAATCAAGATTGAATGCTCGTACCGTTTACAATATTAAAACTGATTGTTTTTATGCACTATTATGGAATAAAATCATAATAAAAAAAAGTGCAATGAAAAATAAAGATGATCTTTACCAGTGACTTTGTGAAGAATTATTGTAAATGTAAACTTGTGTTTGTTATTAAACTCAAAGAATCAAAACACCTGGCAAAATTAATTACGAAACAATTGAAAAAACAATGTTAGCAATATTATTTTCAACTAATATAAACAAAAATTACATTAATTACTCACGGGTAAATCATCTTATTTTTGTCAATAAATATCACCGGGAAAATCGAAAGAAATAATTTAACCACAATTATTGGTAATGATGAAACTCTTAGTCGTGAAAAACAAAAGCAAAAAAGTATTTTTAAAGTTTTTTTATTTGATTCCTTGATGGTTTAAATGGTATATACATCGTCATGATATAAAAAAAAACTTTTTATTATAAAATTAGACATACAAATACATCCACTTTTTATGCAAACAAAGGCTAATTGATTGTGTGGGCTTAAATGGTTTGTTAATAGTATTTTTTTATTAATAGCCTATGTTACGAATGAAAGGATTATTAATGGATATTTTTTTATGAAAGACGTTACTTAAATTTTCTGATCTTGAGCCGTTGCGTAAACGTGAGTTATTGTATAGTGCTGTTTTTATTTTTTTAACTTTTAAGCTGTTGAAAAAGTCAAAGGTTGAATGCGAAACATTTTATGATATTATTAAAATTATTTTTTTAAATAATGAATCAAAAACAAAACTTTTACATTCAGCAAACACTTTGCAGATTCATTTATTTATGAACGATTAAAAATAAATATGTTGACTTTCATATTTTTATTTATTACGCCTTCGTAATATTGATTTATTTTAAATAAGTTACTGTTTGAAACATTATTTTAATAATCTTGGAAACCCCACCAATTTCATTTCAGATACGTCATACTAAGTTACGAATGTCTCAAAATATGTAATTTATAATACAATATAATTAAAACGTTTGTTATCGTTTTACCGTCTAAAAAAATATCTATAAATAATGTTAGATTTTGGCTCAAAAAGTTATGACGACGACACTCACCTTTGTTGTGTTTTAAGCAGTACAATTTCACAAGAAAACATTCTTTTTTGTTGACGTGAATATGTTTTACGTCATTTGAAATACAATTTTAAAATCGAATAAGGTTTTCGTCTTTCTAAACAGCGAAAATGTAATATCTTTGGGAAATTAACACGCATAGTTGTTTCAACATATTGCCTTTACGTGAGCTGTCACGTAAATTTTCTCTATCATGTAACGTGACACGAGACATAACAATATAATGAAAAAAACACTTTCACGCAAACGAAAATGAGTATTTGAATTACGTGCAGTCATTTTTTCGTGGTGGAAAAGAAAAACGATAAGTTTATTTGTGTGGCGTTAGATTTTTGTTCTACCATTGATTATATCAGCGACAAATGGAAAATGAAACACAAGTAGTAATTATTAATTAAATACAAAATTCAAATACTACCAATAATTTACTTACGCGAAAGGCAAATAAATAATCATTAAATAGTCACGATAAGAATAGCATAAAAGAATTATATGCTGGCCATTTAAATTTGCTTTCAGTGTAACGTATGTTTTAAATGAGTGCTATAAAACATAAAAAAGTAATTCATTTTAATGAAATATTATCATTTTAATTGAGATATGCATAAAACACAATTTTTGTAATCGTTTAAAATACCTTCCTCACTGTGGTTAGAAAACAGTACAACCTCTATATAACGAAGTTAACGGACAATTTTTGATCAATCAGTCATTTTATATTTTATTTATAATATATGTGTTACGAGTACACCGGTTAGTAGATAGTCCAGAACGTAGATACGGCAATATGATTCAGGATGCTGATCACATCCTTTGGGAATGTTCAGATATGGATCACGAACTGGAGAAATTGTTCAAAACGATACGATTATCGGTCGGATCTGTCGGCCCTTACAAATTACAAGGCATTCAAAGAGAGTACGACTGACTATGGAAAGCAAATAGAACCAAATTCATAAAAATTCGTTTATTATTATTTATCATATTATTTCCTGCACACTAGAGTACATGCTGTCAAGTCTTGGCAAATTTCTCCTCGGAAATTTATGGTAAAAAATTGAAACACGCACTACGTTGTTACGCTGCAGAATTCACCCCGTAAGAAGAGTGAGGAAGCCGTAGCGGGTGGTGGTGGGTACAACGTTGAGTACTATATGAATTAAAAAAATGTGTTGTAGTCTATTATTTATGAAATAAAGTAATAACCAACTGTCACTAATCATGAAATAAATTCTCTTTCTGTCATGCATACATTGGGTTATGCCGTAATGGGCGCATGTGTAATTAGGTTATTAAGAACTCCGGTTATTAATAAGTTGAGACTCAAATTAATATGTATTTTACTAATGATGATGACGGCGAGATTTCAGGTATTTCATGTGAATGGCGATAGAGAGCGAGTAGTGAAACGGCCGCTTAAGATTATATTTGATCAAACTTCAAAATTTCGATCATGATTCATTTTATTTTCTAAAACTCATCGTCGCATTTTGTCGACTGCCATTTTCAATTAAATGATAATGCGCTTCTGAGTGATCTGCAAACCGCATTCGGTTTGTGGCATCGCACTGAGGTCTAATGTTCGATATATTTATATTTAGCATTTGTACAAAACAGACTTCACTGTTTCAAGTAATTACCGCCTTCATTACTTTGATTATTATCTCCTATATCCTATCACAATTCCAATGAAACTATAACAATAGTAAAACAGTGGGAAATTTTAGGAATCTACCTACTATTGTTTTCCATTACTGATGCTTTATATACCGATGCGTTATATGCCGATGCGTTATATGCCGATGAATATTATATTTAAAGCCATTTACTGAGCGTGAATAACGGTATTATAAATTTAGACGCCTGTTGTCTTTGGTTTTGTGTGATTTTAATTCGAATGTATAATTAACGCACCGTCGATTGTTAACTATAACATACACGATCAGATGACGTAAAGAAGATGGTGTAAATTATCTTGGTATACAACAATGTCTTGACGCACATACTATTTATTAAATATATCCGGAATCTGTAATAAGCAGGGCGCTTTTAAAATCAACAGTAATACGGATACAATCAAGATGTCAGCAACCGAAAAGATGACACATGTAGAATCTTAGTGATACAATACGAAGCGACATCTTTATGATTTAATAAGCTCTAGCCAACTCTATGGGTTCTTTTTAATAGTTGGAGTCATCAATGTTTTTTGGGTGTGTTCTTGCGATTTATAATTATCATACAGATTAAAATAAGTCAACTAAACCACTAAAATAGTAGTTTCCAAATTTATTATGCCCATGGACCCATCCTTGAAGTAAAAACCTAACTATGAATCCTCAAGTAAAATAACTCTACAAAACTTACATAATAAAAAAAAAATAAATTTATAATGTTTAGAATCGTAAATGATGATGTAAAAAAAAAAAGAAGATATTTAGAGTGTGATGAGGTTCATAACTGCACTAAGTTCACGTTATACTGAATAGGGCGACGGTTATGCAATTGACAGCCTCTATATCGTGACCCATGATGCAGGATATAAAATTGGTATATGTTTTTGTAACCAAAATTTGTAGTATCTTTGTTTAAACATTGGTTCCAGCTTTTCATTTCTGGATAATTCAATAAATTGCTCCGGTCTGTTTGCAAAAGGGTCCAAAACCCAACAACTTGCAACCAGTTTATTTAATTTATTTTAACTTTCATAAAAATGAAAATGCGTCACATATTTTTTATATTAAACCTTTCGAGGACCCTCCAACGTTAAATTTCATTTTCCAGAGACCCCCTCAGCGGTTACAAGAAGCCCTGGGGTCCGTAAGAACCA
Organism: Himalopsyche phryganea; assembly: GCA_022494535.1. NCBI lineage: Eukaryota > Metazoa > Arthropoda > Insecta > Trichoptera > Rhyacophilidae > Himalopsyche > Himalopsyche phryganea. Next base: position 6,367,265 of record JAGVSL010000008.1, on the reverse strand, counting down.
CATTGGAAACCACTGCATTAAGAGAACGCAATTGAAGAGAGAAAAAAGATCATAAAGATATTTTAGGAAAATGTTTAGGGAATTTTATAAAAAGAAGCTGATTAAAAATATTTGCCTATAAAAAGATATACCAATAAAATAAAAGATATTTTAAAAAACATAAGTATACGTTAACTGAGTCTCTTGAGATTAAATAAAGTAGACAAAAATTCCTACAAATATCTATTCACATAGCTTATATTTATAAATTGGCCTTGACTATAAATAAGTCAATTTTTTAACCATATTGGCTCCCATGTGACCTCCTAATTGAGGTATCTGAACAGAAGTTTTTCTCTGAAAACTACTTGTTGCTCAGTTCCTCAACCTCTCTTTTTCGAAGAGAGTAGGGATAGAAGGATAGGGCTAGGACAAGACTTGTGCTTAGCAGATCGCTACGCCCCGGATCGGAATGAAATTATAGACATCACATACTTCCATACCTACGAGCAGAAATCCATACATCGATTGGAAATACCAATTTATGAAATTGTCAGTACCGGGACTTGAATACGAGACATCCACGGATTTATTATTCCTAGGCTTGATTTTAATTTTATATAATGTGGTAAAATAATATTTAGTCTAGTTTGTTATTATCATCGTCCAAAGTTCCACTGTGGGGCGCGGGCAATATCTACTACAACTAAGTGCATTTTTCTGAAAATTATTTTCACCGTCGGTGATTTATCAAGATGGCGCCGCATCGTAAAGTGCTTCCATCCAATTCCAACCTGATTGCTGATGGTAAAACCAATGCAAAAACGAATCTCTCCGTGGACTTGGATAGTTTTTCAATTTCAAATGTAAATTTGATTCTGAAATTTACTTTCTATATCTTGTGATGAAATCTACTTATTACTTTCGGCGGGGTATGCAGTGAATTCAAAATATTATATCGGGATTGGGTATAAGAGAATTAATATGAAAAGATTTAACACAAATTGTAAAGAATATTTACATATAAGCAATATTTAATTTAATATATATGACAGAAATACTTCTTTTCATTATACAGCATCACCTCAATATTGATTTATAAATATTAAAAATAATGTTAATAATAATTTTATTATTGTACCGTTTTAAAGTTATTTTTTATCTATAATAATCGCAAACTAAATTTCAGCTTTATCGTATTAGTAACATGACGATATAAATTCAATTAATATATTATAAATAAAAAAATTATGTCACTTAAAATTAATATATATTTAAGAATTTTTAATTACCACTTAATGTTTAAATTTTCATGTTCTTTTAATTACTTTAAATTATAATATTCTAATAAAAAATCTCTTTAATTATACATTTAGGGATGACGGATCAAATATCGTAGGCAGCTTCCTACGTTTGAAAGTAATAATATTTCTATGTAAGTATGTGTATTTTGTTTTCAAAAATGTGATTTAATTGTGGTTTTATATTCAGACACAACGATTTTTATTCTTAGTATCCACCCACCAGTCGTTAACAAAGTTTTATGTGGGCGTTTAAAAAATATTACACCTAACAAGATTTATTTGAGGCGACCAAATCGAAGAAATAACAAAGAATTAGTAATCTATCAATAATTAATAAGAGATTGTTTTCCTCAAAAAAGTCTTGAGTACCTATATACTCTTACGATACAGAGGGTTCAGATGTTTTCGCTGTTTGAAAGTATAAGAATATTACGCGTAGTTTCATCCAATTGCCTATCTTTTATACATACTAACATTTAATAGTTTGAAAGACTGAAGAGAAATGTTAGTAAACATGGTTGAATAAATAGATAAAAACTATTGATTAATTAATATGCAGATAGCATGCTATGGATAGTACCAATTAAATTGATGAAAGTCGACAACTGATACATTTTTGGAATGAAAAACATCCAAACTAAATGATTATGATGACTTATTCATCTCAACAAGTAAAACTTATTTAAGAAAAAAATGATATGAAGAATATTAAGGTACGCTGAATTGTCGTGGGTTTATTTCTTGAGACTTTACAAGTGATGTATGATCAGTTTGTTTAATAAGATTTTCTAATCATTAAACGTTTCTGAATATTTGACGAATTTGTATCGATCAACGATACTAGACGAGAATCAAAATGTAGTTTTTATGTTCGATATACGATATAAGTATTCTAAAGTATAAGACACGTGAAAACCAACGTAATGCATATTATGTATGCTTACTTCAATATTATTAGCGTAAAGTGTATTCATTAAAAAAAAAACAACAACACAAGAAAGTCTAATACAGAAATAATTAATCTTTTAAATATTCAACTATTCATACTATACAAGTTTTCACTATTCTAGTATGGTTAATATAAACTGGTCGGGCACTTAATTAAGGTCTTTTAAGATTAAAAAAAAACTTTTATTTGGCACAGTTTTAACATTGTGTTGGTTAAAAAAATTGCATATGACTCATGTATTATATATTATATCTGCAAACGATTCATACTCCCTGGCGGATTTCATAACTGTAATGTTGAAATTATTCTGAAATTTCAATTCAATTAAAAACCAAAAATGTACACAATTAAAATTAAATTGTAGGCCGTGTAAGGCACGTGGTTAAAATAATTGGTTTGTTTCAGCCCCTTTACTGATATGTGTATAATATCACTTTACCACCAGTGGTACAGCGGGTATGGTTGAGAGCGATACATTTTCAACACTTTTACATCATTATTTTATTGTTCATATACGTTCCTACGTCAATATGCATTTTCATGCAGAACCCCATAATACGAGCGCAGGTTGCACATTCTTATCGGTTATGGTTTCCTCCATTAGTCAGGCGAGTTGCACCTCGCTACGACTCCAAGACACATTTCTCCACTGGCTCGGCTATGATTTCAGCCCATGTTTTGTCATTCTGTATAGCGAACACGCGCGAAACTGTTTGATCTCTGTTCATTTCACAAGCATCCATCGCTACTTATTTACGGGTGTAGATTTTTAATGCGTTTACAAAATCTTAACTTTTAGCTAAAGCTTCCCACAAAAGATTTTACATTAATGTAATTTCAATATAAATGTTCACAATATTACGTCCAACTTATAAACTCCTTAACGTTTATATACTTACATTTCAATAAAACATATGTAGCTATATTTTATGGTTTTAAAATGGCTTCAGCTTAGATATAAACACTATGAAACCGGATACTTTATAATATTAATTTAGAAAATGAACAATACATGATTTTAATAATCCCATATAGTTTTATAGAACGCTCAAATTTTGAGGACAGAAGTTATTTTGAGTTATTAGAAATTTTTCGAAATTGCCTTCTAAAGTTTCTACTAATCTCAGATTTACACTGCACTACTTTTGAAAAGATAAATATATTTTTTCAAAAATACAGAGCGCGCTGGCCAAAATTTGCTCTGCGGCCGCTCACGCGCGCAGCTTACTTTGGCTTTTAATTTACCACGAGAATACTAATTGTACATTTGTATTGCATTACTATAAAAAAATATGCTGTTAGCCAATACTGAGTCAAAAAATTATCTGAAACATATTAAGAGTGGTGGCCAACAGGTCGACTGTGGATAATCATTCGATCTCGTAGCCACTTGTAGACTCTCATCATAAGCTGAGGACTATGCTAAAATACCAATATGTATTTTACGAAGGACTTTAGAAATCTGCTACAGCTTCATTTTAATATGTTTATTCGTTCATTTAAAAATACCAGCAAATGGCTTTTATTTCATAATTTCATTTTGTATTTTGATCGGGGGGTTAGAATAAGGAATGTACACTCTAAACAGACTGGCCATATTAATGGATTTACATTAATTTAGTCATTTTTTAAATTAAATTTGAATAGAGCTCAACTAAATAGAAGTTTTACCAATCTGTAGTCGAATGACCAACGTCGGCTTCGATTGCGGTTCTCACGGGTTTGAATTCCAGTACGCACAGTTTCATTATTTTTTTAAGTTCATGTTTCAATTAATTATATAAATAATGAGCTATAACATAAACAAAATATAATTCATAAATGCAGATTGAGGGTTTGTTAGTTTGACAACGCGTTCATAAATGTACGTTATTTACTAGTAGTGCGATAATGCATATACACGGGTGAGACTTGTCGTTTTATCCAAGTATGTCACTTGGTTAGAAAAGCAAGATATCTTGGAAGCGTGATAAAAATGATATTTATTAACAGCGCAATAGTTGCGTACAGCTCAAATAAATCGTAAGATTAATTTTCCTTACGAAACAATGCTTTTTCTTCTCACAAGACTAAAAATCGTAGTCAACATGCACATATAAACGCGTTGTTCGCGTTTCGTTTTCACACTTTCTACCACGAACTGTGTGTTAAGCGAATTTAGTCATTTATGCTTAATCATCCATCTAGTACAGTGATTTTCAAAGAGGTTCCTATGTTCCCCAGGGGTCCGCGTGACCGCTGAGGGGTCTGTGGTAAATAAAAAATAATTTGAGGGTACGTGGACAGTGTCAGGGGGTCCGCGAAAGGCTTTATATAAAAAAAAATATTTGTAACATTTTCATTATTATGAAAGTTAAAATAAATAGCAATAAATATTTTGGTAGCGATTTTTACGTCCAGAGTAAAATATAAATATAGTCCATAAAAAAAACAAGTAATTACAATCATCCCGCCACGCCACCTTACAACCAGCGCGACTGCGGCCGTCTTTCTTATGCAGGCTTAAACAGGAACGGATTCTCGCCGCTAAATGTTATAACTTGTCTAAAATATGACATTGTAAAAGAGTCGTGTCAATCAACAATTTAGTTCTGGTTCGTGCATGATGTGTAGTGCATTCAACAAATGTTCCTAGTTTTGAACAAAAAGTAGTATCATTTTTTGTATTATTACGAAGATACTGTACGTTACGTAAGTATATTTAAATATATACGATTTCTTCTTTACATAATATATTAAATTTATTTACGCTCACTTAAAGTTTTGTTAAAGTTAATTTATAAAACAGTTTTATTTATCAATATTATATTAAGGTATTTATTTGATAATGCGATTTTTCGCAAAGAGATAATTTGATTTATTTTCTTTAATTTACGTTGTTTTTTTACAGAAAGCAGTATGAGAGAGTCGAGGAAAAAATGCAGACAATATAGTGTTGAATATTTAAAATATGGCTTTATTCCATTACCAGAAAATGTTACTTTACCTATGTCCCTTCTATGCAATAAAACTTTGTCGAATGAATCAATGCAACCTTCCAAGCTTAAGGACCACTTGACAAAAGTCCATAGCGACAAAAAAGATAAAGATTTAATTTTTTTGAAACAGTCAAAGAACAATATTTAAGAACACCGTCATTCCGACGACTATTAGCGACAACATCTAAGCGAGATGACGATGGACTGCGTGTTTCTTATAATATTTCTTTACTGATTGCAAAGTCCAGAAAACCGTACGCCATTGGTGAAGAACTTATTCTACCAGGTGTAAGTGAAGTAATACGCACCGTGCTGCATAAACCAGCTTTCGATATTATAAGAAGAATTTCACTGAGTATTCATTCAGAACGAAGAAGGATTGACGAAATGGCTCGTGCGTAGAAAATTATTTATGTGACTATTTAAAAACTTCTGAATTTTCTATACAACTTGACCAGTCAACTTTGCCAGGAAACGAAGCATTACTTTTAGCTTATGTGAGATTTCTAAAAGGAGAAAAATTTTCCCAAGAATTGTTATTGGCCAAATGTTTGGAAACTGATACGAAAGGGGAAACAATATTTAAAAAAGATTTTTCGATTTAAAAGCTATACCGTTGAGTAATATCCTCTCTGTTGCTACTGACGGTGCTCCGGCAATAGTAGGACGACACCGAGGCTTTCTGGCATCGAGGTTCCACGACAAATGGTCTAAAGACAAAATGTGCACGACGAAATGTCTACGCGACAAATGGTTTACCGACAAAATTTTTACTATTGAAATTTTCTGATAGTGTTTATAATGTCCGGGTAAAATCGGAAACCTGAAATATGTAAATTTAAGATAAACGTAAAATTACGTCATCGTCTTTGGATTACAAATGTTCTTTCAGAAAGATGTAAAATTCTAAAAAAGAAATTACGTCGTCTCCGGGTCACAGATGACTTGGTAAGAAAATTCTAAGTATTAGTTTTGAAAATATCCCCATAAAAAAGTTTAAATATATGAAAAGTTTATCATTATAAGACGTGTTTCTGCAGTCATCTGTTCAAAAGTGCAATAGTGTAAACAAATACTTATTATTTCAATATTAGTACAATTATTAAAAGAAAAAAAATTTTCAACGTTTCATATTTTTTTGGCGACGGAAAATGATTAACGATTTTCGAGAAATGACAGGCAAACCTACTTATTCGCCTTAACACTAACTGCCCAAGACTAGGCACGCAAATTTTTTGTTCACACACGACTCTATCTCCTCTCATAGTAATAATTAGCGTAATCAATATTAAAATAATTAATCTTAAAATTGATTAAAAAAAAAATACATACAAATGATTAACATTGACCGAACCTAGACCATCGACATTGAATGACGGGGAAAAACAAATATTGTACGTTTTCCTAGGGGCAGACCTAGGCAGACTTTCTTTCTTAAACCTTTCGACGGAAAGAAGAAGTTACTCTCAGCTGCTATTAGAACTTATAACTGTCGAGGGGAGAGTCGACCTGTCGGACTATTAAGTGACTCAGATGATACGAAATCATACAAAATATTTAAAATAAATTCATGTACCATGCGATATATCACTCTACAGATAATAAACGGGAAAGAGTTTGTTAGTCGTAAATTTTTCATGGATACAAGAGCAGGAATCTCTATTATAAAGTATCATCAAGGAAAATCATACGAGATAAACTCGATGAGAAGTCACTGATGTCTATAATCATATATGTTCAATAAATAATAGATACGACAAAAACATTATCTTCAAATTCTTCTGTTATTTCCTGTTCTGTTTAGTCCGGTTAGCAGTTGATGAGTTGATAATGCTCGTGATGAGCGAAACCGGTCCTGATCATTATAAATATGTAGAAGTAGTACAAATGAATTGTGTTTTATTTAAAAAAAAAAACTATTCTTATCTACTAACTGAAAAAAAAAATATTCACTGTTTTCATACACGGGCCCTGTAGGTTAGGAGCCAGGTATATTGCATGTCATAATTAAGGTTCAAAGTTTCACCAGACTGGTATCCGTAGGACTTTACTAATCGGGAACTGATCTAACTGAGGATCGGTGCTCCAGCAGAGATGGTTTCGATTGCTTGGTATCGGCAGGATTTTACTAATCGGCAACCGATCGAACTGAGGATGCAGCGCTCTCAGAGATGGTCTCGATTGCTTGTTATTTGTACGATTTCACTAATCGGGAGCCGATCTCACTAGGATGCGGTGCTCCAGCAGGGACGGTTTCGATTGCCAGGGATCCGTAGGATTCCACTAATCGGGAACTGATTTAACTGAGGATGCAGTGTCCAGCAGAGATCGTTTCGATAAGAATTAGTCTGGAGGATTACCAAAGCGGCTGGGAAACTTAGACACCAGAAAAAACTAGTCGTCGGTAGCTTCCATGGTGTGAAAGTATAGGTCGATACGACGACACTCTGACGAAACAAATTTTTTTCGTCACCAACATACTTATTAACACAATAGATTACAAGTCAATAAGCACACAGTGACGTTACAAATGCCAAAAGGGTCACTATTATGTTTAACCCAGTTTACTACATCTCTTACACCAAGAGTAGCTCCAAGAGGAAGTTTGTTTGAAGAGGTGGCCTATTTATCCTATTTCGAAAACGCAGTACATGCAATTTTTATTATATGACCGACGGTGCCATCTATTATTTACACCGAAAAGGTGATAAATGGGAATAAAATTATATTATTAAAACTAGCTAGCGACATCTATATGAAATTATCGCACTCTATATATTCTATTATTTCTCTATATGAAAAAGATTTTTTAAAAGCTCTTGTACTCATTTTTAACGGTGTAAAATATTTTGACACAATATAATCACCGCAACACTCGTTAAATAAATTAGTCGTGCCTAATATATAATCGTTTACTATTTAACACCATGCACGTGCATGTTTGGATCGATTTTATGCACTCTTTGATTTAGTGTTGTACAAAGTTGTACAAAGATTTGCGGCTCAATTTAATTGATTCCAAAAATGACATAGTTTATATGACTAACTTATTTGCCAAATTTAACGAAACCAATTTGAAGCTACAAGGTGATCAATTAAATTTAATCAAAACTAAAAGTATAATATCTGCGGTTGTCGCAAAAAAAATTCTATACAAACAAAACTTGGGGAGAGGAGAATGCTCTCAGTTTCCAAATCTTTTGAAATTACGAAAACGAGATAAAGATTTGCCAGCTTATTGTCAACACTTAACAGCTTATCATTCTGACCTCTGCCAAAGATTTGAAGACATTCTTCACTTGGTTATCCCAGATTGGATGTTAGACCCCTTTGCAAGCAGAACCACAAAGTCAGATGAATCCATTCTAATAAGGGAGCAATTTATTGAATTATCCACCAATGAGGAGTTGAAACCAATGTTTGAACAAGGATACCACAAATTCTGGTTACAAAAAGAGATATCAACTTTATATCCTGCATTGTCACTGTACAGAAGCTGTTGATTACTTCCCGTCTTCCTATTTAGTAGAACGTGGATTTAGTGCAGTTATGAACCTCGTGACGAAAAAAAGAAACTGACTGCAAATTAGTGCTCGTGGAGACTAAAGAATGTTACTCACAAATATAGAGCCGAACATAAATAATCTCATACCATCTCATCATGTTCACCCATCTCATTGAATTAAAAAGTGTTTTTGTATATAATTTCAATAAATACTACTTAAAATATCAAAATGTTTTATTTATATTTTATTTTTTACATTCACCATTCAAGACATCAAAATTAAATTTATAATTTTTCTATTATGCAGTTATGTAGGGGGGTAATGATGAGGGTTTTGCTTTAAGAAGGGGTCCATGGGCATAATGAGTTTGGAAATCACTGATCTGATAGGAGCTCATTTTCTTACTAGCCAACCCCCACACTTACAGCGACGATCAGTTTGACAAGAACAGAATAATTGCAGAAATCTATATTTCGATATTTTATTCCTAGTCGATATTTTATTCCTCGTTCCGGTGAAATATTTTTTAGGTCAGCTACACGGCGTTTTATAAATTTTCTGTTTCAAACAAAGTCTCAAAGTTATCGATATCTTTTCATTTGAGACCCCATCCAATTCCCTAAAATTATTTTTGTTTTATATACTGTCAAATGCATGGTGCTTTGGTGTCAGCTGTATTATGAAAAACAAAATTATATTTCAAATATCAAATGAGAAAAACGACATATCACTATATTTTTAAAATAAAACACAATTTGTTTGTACTACTTCCACATGTTTATATTGATCAGGACCGGTTTCGCTCATCACGAGCATTATCAACTGATAAAAAAACAATCATGACAGGAATATTCATGTAAGATTGAATTCTAACAATTACAAGGTATTTAAAACTATTGGTTCATGAACTAATACAAAAATTTACAGGTAATCAAATTGTATATTTACTGCATTTTATTTTTGAAACATAATGCCTTTCCGCCAAAGAATTAACAGTTAACACCTTAAAAGTGATATATCGCTATGGCAAACGTGCCGTATGACGGTTTCAGTGCAGTTCAATTAATCAAGAATGCGTTGGTTCATGAACCAGTCAAAAATAGTAAAGCCTTTTCATGTGATGTGGTGTAAGAGTGGCGGGCGATGACTTTGCGGGTTAGACAGTGTTTTAGATGATTTCCCTATGCTTGGAACACCATACTGAAGACTGACTCACTGGTTAGTTTGTTTAGGGATAGGTGGAGAGCGCTGTTGCTAGGAGCCACTACCCATCCTAGACAATTCTGTTCACAGTGATGGAAAGAAGAAACACTGATTTAATGAACAAAAGTATGTGTAAAACTCTAGTCAAAACGATTAGTCATACATTTATAAATTACTCTAAAGGGGAAAGAGATTTGAAACAATTTCGTTAAACGCGTTTTCCTTTTAAGAAATGTGAGAAGCGAAAGCTCGTTTGCGGTGAAATGTACGAGGGTGTATGTCTGTGAGACAAAGGACACGGCTTCCCTAATTATCTCTAATTAAACGCATAAAAACATCAGCGCCCTACCTACTCCCAGTGGCGTGGTGCGTGGCGAGGGTTTCATGTTACCAATTCATAAAAGTGTCCGAAATAATGTCGCATAAAAATGTTAACGAATATAAAATGATGACTTACTCACTTCATATTTTTTCTATTATGAAAATTGTTAGTTCGTAGAATTGTTTATTTAAATTTACGGTAAGTAGTAATATTGTTTTAGAAATGAGATTATTTTTGTCACGTAGCATTCATTGACTTATGCATTGGTTTATTATCGACCGTTTTTTGTTGGATTGATTAATTGATTTTGTTGCATAATATAATATATACCAATTTGCTGATATTCTACGTTGTAAAGTGATAAATATCGTTGATAATTAGTTTTAATATCGACATTATAAGGTTAACATAAACGTATAATTTTCATTTATCTATAACAATTAAATTATTGTGGCTGAGTAAGCACTTGCTTTACATATATTTTCAGTAAGTTTTGGTATAAATGACATGGTTTGAATTCATATATATTTGAATAGTTCGAATTTTGGAACCCGACCCGGGTTTCGCCTTTGAGCATCCTCGAACATTTGAGTAGACGGAGCTTTCAATTTATTTATATCTGTTTTGTGCTACTGCCACATTTTTATAATGATCAGGTCCGGTTTTAAAATATAATGCTTTTCCACCAAGAATTGATAGTTAACATCCTTAAAGTAATTATTTAAGATATTTTTATCTTATGTCTCAAAAAAAAAAATAGTTTACTGTTAAAGGATAAAAACAAAAATATTAAACAATATTTTACAGTGATTAGTTTCGCGTTCGTTCTTTGGCTGAATTTCATAGATAGTGATGATACTTAAAGTTTATTATTTGTGTTTATGCGATTCTGGCTTCAGTTCGTAAGGTTTTAATCTTCTAGTTGTTGTAAAGTGATTTTCTCACATTTTCATTGGTATGTATTTGTATTTGAATGTTCAAATATTTTTGGCTGGAATATCAAATTTTTTTTTCTGTTAATAATTAAAAGCTGACATTTAATCGAAACACGTTTTCGTTTAAATATACACAACCAAGTCGTCTAATAGTTTTAATTAGAATAGAACAATTAAAATTTATTTTGAAAATGATTTATTATTTCCGTATGTAAGCCATTTGATCAATAATGGAATTACCATATCGAATACATATTTTATCTCGTAATTTTATTTGAGTCAAATTATATTTCTGTCTTAATCAATTTAAAGATTTCAATCAGAATCTTTAAATTGATTAAGACAGAAATATAATTTGATCAGATCAGTGATCATTACAAGGTGAGATATTTGTGTACGTACAGATTTCATAAAACGAAAAAAATGCCAAAATCAACAAATATGCATGCGTGATAAGCAGCTATCAATTTTAACATAATTTGACAGTAACGAATTTCACACCTAGGATGACCTATATGATGGAGATAGCAAAGCTTTTTATAGGTTATAATAATAATGCCTACTGTAAATTAGTTTTAATGCGTAAAATCTATGTAGCGGTATTTAGCAACAAGGAAGATAGATAACACAATTTTATTAATGAACAAAAGTAAACTATTCGTATATCAAATATTCACAAAGAAAGTTATTTTAAAAACATATATGCTTCTATTGGGGAGTGTATGAATTGTGGAACATTTTAATTTAACCTGTTTAACGATTCTTCCATCTTTCATCTCGAAGTTTTTCGAAGTAATCAAAATAGCTGGTTTTAAAATTTATTTATTGAAAGCATAGTATATTATATTATATCTTTTTTTTGCGCTGAGATCTGCAATTGATTGACACACATTTGTCGTGAAACTGCTACGAAACCGCGTTACTTCGAAAATTACCTAATTATTTTGATTTAAATATCAAATCTAACATGCTAAGTAAAACAAGAATCAAATTAAATGTTAGAGACAAAAATATAATGTAAACAAACTTAACAAACGTTTTGTTAAGTAAAGCTGTGATTGTTCTGATTTAAGTGTAAGTATGTAAAAGAAAAATTGTTTTTCGACATGTAATGTTCAAAGAACTTTTGTTGAAGATCTCATTTTTTAAAAGTTGGGATAATTTTTCAACAAAATGTATTAAAAAACGTTGAATAAAATTGAATATAGGTTGTGATAGAATGAAGAACCATTAAGCACGTTTTGATACTTAAAATCTTTTGTAGCTATTTTAACTTCACTTGAATATTTTTACGCGCTAAATATTTATGCATGAATGCTATGTGGATATTTTAAACATGACTTTTACCGTGATAGATGATATGTCTGGTATTTGGAATCAACGCTTTAATAAAAATAACGAAGCATGACAATGACGACGGAATATTGATGTATGAATCATTGGTTAAAATATGAATATTTAGGATTACAGTTTGACAAATAGTTAGTACGCCGTTGATACTGTCTCAGGACCACCACAGACGCCCACCGAAACAGTTTAGTTCGGGTTGGAATGTAACATTTAGCCTAAGGCCAAAACCCTAAGCTCCTGTTTACGAATATTTGTCAAAATAAGCATTCGCCGCACAGTCCTAATGTTGCGACTATGTGGACTTATTTTATGATCTTGCAAAGACACTAGATTATCAAACACTATTAATTATATATAAATACATGGATGACAAAAGGTCTCGTCTCGGCATAAACTAAATATATCAAGTCATGTAGTCTACGTTGATATTTATTAATTCATTATATAAAATAGATTATTGATTGAATTGGCATTTTCCTTGTAGAAGTTCACTATAATAGGGTAGAAATAATAGATTGTTTGAATATTTCAAAGTTATTGCGAAAAGATTCATGTCGCGATGCATTGTTTACTTCCCATGATAAAAAAGGAATTTTGTGTCATCGCATATCAGTCGGAAAATTTCGATAAAATTGGTTCTTGGCTAAATATTTTTGTGGTATTTGGTGGTTTTCCATATTATTTAATAAAATATTGAGCGTAATAATTTAAAAACGTGCTTCAAATTCAAAAAAAGGTTTCGACCGATTGTCGCCGTTACACGACCGTCGGTCAATGCCTTATCCGGCCGGCATATTCACTGGCTGATTTCAAACGACTTTCTCTAAAATGGGGTTCGTTATTCTATTATTACTGAATTTGGTCCGCGGATTTACATAAATGAGATTAAAAAAAAAAAAATCTGTTTGCCAATGCTTTAACAGATGATCTTTCATAGTTAAAAACGACCCAAGACATGGTTTTGAGCACAGCTGGTGTGTGTCATGTATCAGTAGGTAGATACTGCAAAATTTTATACAATCTTACGAATTTAACCACTACATGTAAAAAAGAGATTTTCATTCATTTACATGAAAAGAAATCTCAAATTTATTTCAATTACGAGATTCAATTTCACCGTCCTAACAGGTGTGAATTTCACGCAAAGTAGTCATTTGAAAAATTTTGCTAGCGAGTGTAATAAAAAATATAAAGCCAGGCAGGCAAATAATAAAAATAGGTGAAAGTCAGTCTGTACATTATATCGTCGCTGTTCTGGAAGAAAACACTAAATCGAAAAACTGACATATTGAATTAGTTATATCAAAATCTTCCTTATTTTAAACTATGCCGTATTGAAGAACAAACTTATTTTTAAAAATTAGACTTTTACTTAAAAAACAGTTTTTTAAAAACAAACAAAATGGAAAAGCTATAGGATTTCAAACATTTGACAAACTTCAAAGTATAATTACTCAAAACTAGTATTTTTCAGTTAGTGTTTTCTGCTAGAACAACGACGATATGAATGCTGAAAAAGGAATGGAGTGAAAAGTAATTATGATAATACATAATTATACTCAAAAATTTGATATTGAAGTCGACAAGAATCGAACCTAAAACGTTCTGCAGATGTTTGGTTGATATTAGATACAAAAACTTGTTAAAATCTTGATTGATAATGTAAGAAACGTTTGGGAAGAAATTTTTTATGCGAATAACATGTGGTTCGGAGTTGTTAGTACGCTGAAGAAAGATTTAATTTGGCATGTAGTAGTTATGAATTTCAGTAGGAAAAACAAATAAACTAACAACATACAAATAAGGTTTCATTTTGGTCTATAAAGCGTGATGTGACATTTAACTTTCGTAGACTTGCGCTGTTCTTCTTAGTTCGTTCTTGTCTGGTGACTGAAAGCCAAGTTTTCCGGCACAGGGGAGACCCACAGCACGCCCCATACAATCTTCATAGTTCAGGAGCGGAGCATGCTTTTACTATTACTGACGTATAATTTGAAATATGACAGTAAACACTAATTATTTGGGTTGGAGTGAATGATCAATTAATTGGATGAGAATAGTTTTAAGATATACCTATACTGAAATGATTATGTGTAATATAGAATACATTTATTAACATCGAAAAGAGTATTATTTTATGTTATATTATACTTACATATATTTGTTACCTTCGCGCATGTTTTTTGGTAATATCTCATTGATGTTATAATCTTTTTCGATTTAAAAAATAAATGTTGTATAATTTTCTGCATCATCTTTTGTGTCGAAGAACACATTAATTTGATGCAAACATGCTTATGAAATTTACGATTTTAGTGTCGTGTTTTATTATTTGTGATATTTTTATTATGGGTTAGGTTGCTATGCCAATCTTTTTTTTCAAAGCGATTATGGATAGAAAATTTTTGCAAAATAATTAGTAGGTAGCTAACCGCTCAAATTGAAAACATTCTTAAAAACCTTCATAACATTATAACTGCGCTTCAGTGGAGAAGGTCTTGGTTGTGAGTGATGAGCCCTCGGCTTCTTCATTACCGCTTAACGGTGAAGTTTTCTACTTAATGGCTAGTATTCTCAACGATTAAGAAATTGAAATACATATACTTTTAAAATTAAATTTAGCCTGACTATGTTTCACAGTTATACAAAGATATAAGTGGAGTAACCAAACGTATAAATTTCAATTTTATTTTGCAAGTGATTATTTACTATATATTTTGACATCCGTCGAATCTATCGAAAACAATTCAAGCTTTCCAATGAAAGTATTTTTTTACTATTAATATAAGTGAGTCAATATGAAGTCAGCACGCCAGCAGAAACTTAATTTAAGTAAGTTAAGTGTCTATCAGGCAAAAATATCCTCGTGATTGAGTTACAAAAAGGAATATGTTTAACTTAAAAAGAAACTTGAAATTAAAATCGTTCATTAGTTGTTTGTTGCGTATTTTTATTCTAGTTTTGTCCTCCACCCTTATGTAGAGCCCGCTGGGAAGACTTGTTATGGGTTTTATTAAGTGTCAAGAATCGAAGCTGCGGTTTACTTTGGCAGGACTTTGACAATGGCGGCCGTAATGTTTGCAAAGCCTTCGAGCTCCAAAGCTCTCAAGGTTGCCTGCGCGTAATTTAAAGCTTAAATTTACTTTTGATTGGCACCTTGCCATCTCTACTATAAGAAACTCCCTGGCTTTGTAAACAGTTTTCGGTAAGATATATAAGATGTATTTGATGGATGCAGTCGTTATCAATGCACTGGTTCGCCTATAGATTGTTATGTTTCGTTCATAGCGACAAACTATAGTTAGCGCATTTTTATTATTAAACTGGTGAGTACCCAGCACGAGTTGCAAAGTCACTCAAAGATAAAAATACTTTGTGTTTTAATTATGTTTATTGAAGTGCTTTTGGATACACAATATTTTTTATTTTCCGTCTTGTACGTACATGAATAAATCAGAAGGTATTTCCGAGATGTAGCTCTTTGTACGTATTTGATTCTATTTTTAGATTTTAGATTTTTTTCAGAAAATTTCACGGATGTGCGCACAACAACTCTCCAAAGTTTCTTTGAAATCGCATGGATCGTAAAGGAACGCATAAAGGACAAAAAAACAAAGAATCATTTTTATATATATATAGATTCACAGTTTTATACAAGGGTGTTTATATTTAGATGTCTACACAAACAATATGTTCGACGTATTCCTTCTATAACACGGGAAAATAATATTATCGCATACTCAAAGCACGATGAACACAATAAGCGCTCAGTGGTAGCGTGTATTGTGATCAAGCCCGAGCAAGAAATTTATATGTATTAAGCTTATAAGTTTTCATCAAATTTTAAACTATAAATAATAATATTAAGAAGCAATGGGCTTAATATTGTATCATTATTAAAACTTTCAAGAACTTATAACTATATAAGAAAGTACAATTCCAAAAATATACCCCTGGAAGTCTTTTATATTTTATAATCTAACACTTCAAGAAAATAAAATTACTTTTTAAAAAAAATAAGGGGTTGGTTTACAGCTATTTGATTTATGTAAAAAAATAGTTAAGAGTAAACGTAAAGTAATTTACAGGGTTTCTAAGCGGACAGCAAAGTTGATAACGTCTTAAGTAAAAATATAAAGGTGTATAGCTAAAGGTTTACTTAGGCAACTTTCTTATTTATCTCGTTAATAATTATCGTTTGTTAAAAAATCTATTACTAAAACAACCATGGATAAGTATATACGTAATACAATTCTCAGCAAATACTGTGTCCTCGAAAATGACAACTAAAATAATTTGAAAAGCGAAATTATTTTTTGCAACCATGTACACTCCAATGTGGAGCATATGGAATCCTAATAGAGTCTACCTCAAGAGAAGTTGCTCAGTCACTCAACCTCTCTCTTTCGGAGAGAGTAAGGATAGAAGTATGGGACTAGGACGGGACTCGTGGTTAGCTATTCAAAGTATTATGACCAATACAATCATGGTGATTTCCTACGAAACAAATATTCAATTCATTTCACATTACTTCTAATGCAAATCAAACAGCGATTAGAGTGATTCATTTAAAGATCTTTGTAATCAAAACGTGTTGGTCAAGAAATGTAAAAAATGTTTAAAATCGTAAATTATTTCGACCATTAAGTTGGTAAAATGTTAAATTAATTCTTGTCAATCGTAGTAGAATAAAAGCATTTAAGGAAATCTATTTCTTTTAGCATAGAGAGTATTTTTTGACGAATTATCCATAGAGACATATACTAGGAAAACGCTGCGTCCAAATATTAATGTTTTAATATGTTTTTTAAATAAAACGACACAATTATTAAAGGATGTTTTTGCTAACATAATAAAAAAACTTTTGAAGTGTAACTAAATCTGAGCCACATGATATTTTGTATTAAATTTAACAATATTGACGGATAACTAAAAGAACTTTCTATTTCTTGGGACTTCGCATTGATTTATTGGCAAAACTTTTTTATAGGTTTTATTTTCGGTAGCCGTATGAAAATAGGACCGCATTATTATTTATTATGAGTATGTTCAAGTAAACTTTGTTATTTTTAATCAAAATCAAATATTGACAAATAAAGTAACGATTTAAGAAGAGTATTTGTTTTTTTTTGCTTCTTATTAGAAAAATGGATTTGTAGAGACTTAAAATGAATTTATATTTGATTTTGACTGTTAAACAGTTTACTAAATTGCTCTAGAATTTCTATTAACTTTTATATATTTGGTTAAAAATCCATAAATCAATTAAAACATCAACGCAAGAAAGTTCTGAGATACCGAGTAGGACAAAAGCCCAAGAGCGTTGAATACTCGACTACATGACCAACTATACATTTTTTAGTATTCAGAGTTATGTTTATAATATAGGACAATTTGTTTTGTACTTCTTCCACATATTTTTAACGATCAGAACCGGCATGCTCATCGCGACCATTAATGAGCGAAACGAGTCCTGTTAAAAATATGGTAATAGTGTAAATACATTGTGTTTTATTTTTTTAAACATAACGCTATATCATCAAGAATTGACAGTTAACACCTTAAAAGTGAATATTTACAGTATTATTTATTTAGAGTTGAATCTAATTCACTCCTGACAGTCCTGACATTAAATATCTTTCATACAATAAAATAAACTCTAAATTCCCACGAATAGGCAAACGATGCAGCCGAATATAGGAAAGTATCATAGTCGTTACATCAGTTTTAAACTGATGATAATTAACGAAAATTTTGTAAACACGGAATTGTAATTTTTGTTTAAACAAACCAAAAAATCCCTTAAAGTTGGAATATCAACGATTTTTTTAGCGAGCATTAACAAAAAGATAATTAGGCAAGTAAACGGCATGTGCGTATTTTACCCTCCCATTTGGGTAAACTCCAATTTCGAAATATGTTTTAGAACTTTGCCTCACTCGTTAAAAGTACGTCAAGGCAATTAATCCCGTGGCAACCTCCAGCGAAAAAGCAGTTCGCGAATTCAGATATGACTCGAAAATACTTTATTAAGCTTAGATCTAAGTACGAGAATGACGGTTTCTACAGAATCAACTTTAATTCTCCCTGGGACATGACGTTTGCTCTGAGATGATTCTAAAAGGTTTGAATGATTAACTTTTTGACTGAACAAATAATAATTATTTTCATCGTGGAACTGGAAAGCAGTACAGCTTTTCCGAAATATGTACTGTCGTATTAAAGCCTCTTAATAGTTATAGCAATGCTTGGAAAATATCTGGTAACTGAAGTAATTTTGTCATATCATTTTCCAAGTATTATAATAAATCAACTGTCGTCAACCTTTCGGACTTCGCAGACCACTAAGCCCACAATAGTTTTGAATATTGTGGCGCACTATAAAATATGAAGTAGTTAGTAAGAAATTAATTAGAGCAATATTTGCTGCTGCATGTTTGAAAGAAATTGATGGCTTCTTATCTACAATTACGTTTTTGAATAACATTGTGAACCACCAAAATTTTCTATCGGATCACCGGTTGACGACCTCTGTCATAACAGTGTGTAACTGTTTCATAAGTATAGTATTATTTTGTGAACAATAATTCGTGCTAAATTATTTGAACAACGAAAATCGTTTCACATGTATTAGAAATCATCTATAACTTTATAATGAATGTGAATTAAATCATATAATGAATTATCAAGGATTTTTCGACGAATTATTTAGTTTTTATTTTCATCTAATACTCATAGAGTGGATAGAGACAGGCAGAAGGTGGGTTGATATTACAGACATATCATAGAAATTATAAAACAAAGGAAAGTTTAACAAGAAATTAATACATTACATTTATGTTGAGATCCGTTAAAACAGAAAGTTTACTAAGATTTAGGCTTGCAGAATTATTATTATCAAAAAAGCCCCGAGGATTCAAGACAAAACAATTAAATCCCTTTTGGGGAGGCCCTGGCGATATAAAAGTTAACCGAGTGACTAGAAGTAATTTTAAAACAATTCATTTGATAACACTAACTTATTCTACCCCAGGGAATTTGATGGATGCCAGTAAACCTACGCAACTTTCGCTTTATTATAGGGTAACCAATCGTACATCATAGATTGAGCGAACATCATTTAAAAAGCGAAATTTATCTTTAATATTGCAACCTGTTAGATGTTAGTGGAAAGATGTAATAAGAAAAAATACCAGATATCTTAAGTATTTCACAATTATTATTGAATTAACTAAGGCCAGTTTCACTGAGCAAGTATATTTTTTCAACTGATTAAATAATTAGTTTGTTGACATGTTCATGGATTGTTTTTTTTTTACCGATATTTGGATTTATGTAAGAAAGCATGAATACCTTTGATATCTAAATTCCCACCTTACCACAGATCCTAAAAACGGGGTGTGAGTAGAGTAGAGCGATTAGCTAACTACAAGTCCTGTCCTTGTTCTACCCTTCTATTTTTACTCTCTCTGAATAAGAGAAGTTGACCAAGGTAACAAGCAGTTTTCGAAAAAATTATGCAGTGAAAAACCGAAACTGTTTTGAACGAAAAATATTGATCTGTTCTTCAAAATGAGATGTTGATAGTTCTACTTTTGAAATCGTACGACGATTTTGTTTTTATTGGTCGTGAAATTTTTTTTTTGATTTTCGTTTCATTCATATTTTGGTGTTTGATTTAAAATCTTGTAACATTTATTAAGGAAGATAATCTTGTAGTTATTTATTTGCATAATTAAAAATACCCGTTTCAGTTAAAAAGTTTGGTCATCTTCTCTACGCCGGATGTCGACGAACTTTGTTGATAATAAGGTTAAAATCAAGAAGTAATTATTTACATTTGTGTAATTCATACTTTTACCATAATGGAGGGAACGTTTTAGTCGAAGCTATAGTGATTTAGATTTGGTTGACAAGGGTAATGTTTCGATGGATTACTTAATGACAAAAACAATCATTTATGTTAGATTTACGAAACTTATTGGACACATTACATAAAAACTACATTGTTCATTCATGTTTAGTTTTTGAATCCTTTGGGGACAAGTTCATTGAACAATAATAACACTTTTGTAAATGAATTTTTATGTTGCAGATATTCAAATTATAGATATACCACTTTTATTGCCTTATTGAAGCGAGTGAAAGTTTTGAATGATATTCTTTAATAAATTACAGTTAGTTCAAAATTAATAAATCTGCGGAATTCCATTCTGAAGCATGTTCTCCATGATGTTTATTAAATAAAAGGCTTTTTGACGCGGTAGGGTCTCAGAAAGTTATATTTGAATGAATATATTTGAACAAATCGCTCTTCAACAATCTTTTAAGTACTACTTTTTATGTAAGAAGTAATTTTTATATGGACTGTGCAACAGTAACTGAAGCCTCTTTTTGCTAGCCAATATTTCCCAGTTGCAAAGCATTTCCAGCTATGCAAACAGTTCCTTATTCATACCAATCGGTCAAGTTAATTATTTATGTATTGTTTCGAAAATTTTTTCTTCATCAATACAGCAAGTTGTAAGAAAGTATAGTGATCTGACAAAAATTAATGGCTTAAGCTACTCTGGGTAACTAAAGCGTAATTGGAGCTATTTGATAAGAATAAAATATTTTCTTCTTTGAAAAAATTTGAAACGTTTCCTCAGCGGAGGTAAATAATCACATTATATTGGAATCTTTGGGAACAGGATATGATAATTAATACCATAGAAATGGGCTCTATTGGGCGTTGTGAGTAGATCAAAGATATAATTATTTGTACACGTCGCTTACTCCGGAACAAAAAGTCTTGAAAATTGATGGTTCTTGGCATTGTAGACGTGTTCTATTGAAGTGAAAGAAATTGCAAAAGATATACTGGTATCAAGTTTGGGAGTATATCGAGTGAGCTTAAGACATTATTCTGGAGTGTTTCAGAGTTGTTATTTACTGACCGTGAATAGATCAAGTAAGAAGAAGTATGAACAGTTTTTCAACAGCTCAACGAATTTCCCAAAACATATGAACGACGTTGTGTGTAGGGCTTCCAATCCCGGTCAATTATTCAATCTCGTAATGTCGGGATTGTCTAAATATCAATACCGAGATTTCAGGATTCACTGTAAATGCTAAAAAAATATTTACATTTCAAATTAAATACTTCCTGATTAATTGCATTGTGTACCTCGGTATGTTCAGGTACATAGATTTTTTATGATATCTAAATAATTAGTATAAATTTATCGTGGTCTCCCTCTTTCTTCTATTTCATAACAGAAGTTTTGAAATGGGGGACTGCTTCATAAATGGATGGAAGACAATATTGTAAAGTATTCACTTGGTACACGTGAACTTTTATTTCGATAGTTTGCACTTTGGATTAGATAGTATTAACTTAGTATTCCAAAGCCAAATTTATTTTGGCCATTACATCGCAATTAAAGCAATAATGGAGACAAATAAACAATTAACAACATGAAATTACACCTAATGACCAATCCCTGTATTGAAAAATTATGAATCCCGAATTCCCGGGATCATTAAGAGGGTAAGGGATTGGACGCCCTCGTTGTGTGTTACTTCTAGCTCCCTTTAATTTATGACATAAAGAGAAAAACTTTCATTATTACTTTGCATAGAAAATTCACTTAAATACAACATTTCGTTACCACAGAGTGTGCTTGTAAATTATAGGGTCTAGCGACGTTTTTGCGGGAAACGTTTAGAGGTAAAACAATATAGTCATATCAAAGGTTATTTTATTCAACGAAATTCGCATGACGAGCACGTTTTCAGTTTTGTGAAAAAATGGAACCGAAAAATGTTTATTTCAAAGGATATAATTCAGTTACGTAAACAGAGTCTCTTTTCTCATTAAAAGATGTATAGTTGGAGAAGAAAAACCTCAGAGAGCGTCGCGACGCTTCTCACTGGAAACAATTTCCATTTGTAAAAAATCTCTTGAAATGCGTACTGAATTTTAAATAAATTCTGTAATGCGTGGTTATATAACTGTTTATATTTGAAAACACAGCTATGTATACTAATATTCAAATCTTATTTAATTTATTTTTGGAAATCAAATCAGCCATAAGCAATAACATTTCGTAGAATAAGACGAATATTCCCTGACAATATATGATACAAATGCATTAAAAACAATTTAACACAATTTTAAGAATCAAAATGCCCACTTAATATTATCATACAAAATCTCCTAAACATTCTGAATAATCATTTTCTTACGAAAAAGAAAAATTTAAAAAAATAATTGGGCATAACGAAGACGATTCAGCATTCAAAAATGTTTCGACATATTTGATCGTTGATGACTAAGTCAATTGGAAAAGATTATTTTTACATTTCCACTACCAATGTGGAGCATATGCCTTTCCAATAGAGGTACATAAACAGAAGTTTTTGCACGAAAACTGCTTGTTACTTAGTTTCTCAACTTCTGATTGTCAAAGCGAGTAGGGAAAGAAAGACAGGCATAGTGATATATATAGGCATATCGATTTATGAAATTATCCGTACTGGAATTCGCCCGTGATATCCGTATACGAAGACAAAGACTTTGACCACTGCACCAGAGACCCGGCCTTTTCTTTATGGTATGAAAATAAAATTCATAACATCATATTTTCTATGTCGGCGGCGACTTTGTGGAAATTCATTTTTAATTTAAAATTGTATCGTAAATTATTTATTAATTATTCTTTGTTTACCTTTGAAATAAATAACCTTGCAATGTGGTTAGTCTAGAGATGCTTTTTAAAGAGCCTAAACGCGTCACGTTAGTGATGAAACCAGTGGAATAACAGTTATAAATAATTTCGTGAATAGATTTTGAAAATCAATTACGCGCTATCGTTACGATTAGAGGAGCCAATATTTGCGAGACGGCCATTTTTAAAACGACTTTAAATATACACAACATATGAGTTTTGCGTAAAAGTTGCAAATAATGTTAACCATTTGAAAAAATATCATAAGCAGAATTCGATAGCCTTGCAGTACATTAAATTTATGTCTCGTTACTTGTATACCGGATACGCTATTGTTTACTTGCGAGAAAAGTTAGTATTCAAATTACGCAGGACGCTACGAGAATCCTTGTGCTTTAGTTGCGTCTCACATTATACTCCTATTATTTTTCTTCACCATATTGTATATGGTTGTTGTTTAACAATACACGCTTAAGATTAAGATTCAGACATTATTATTCTCGTTTGTTATATTCAGAGTATTCATATTGATACAAGTGAAACTTAGTAATTAGAAGATCCAGGGCTTGATTCCTCACAGGGACAATATAACATGTTGATTTTAAGCCTTGTGATGAAATTATTATTAAACTCAATTTAATTCAAATATAAATAAAAAACTGGTGCAATAGTAACAAAGCTTTCATGTCAAACATAATATTTGATTGAATTGACATATTCTTAGTACAATTCGACCACCGCACAGGAAATGTATCAAATAATTATTTAATATTTATTGATGAAATGTTCTGATGAAAACGTTACTTTTGTATTATAATTATAGAATATGCTACATAATTCTTGCTAAACAAAATACTAAACCATTTTCAACATTATGAAATGTATTTTTAATTTTTAAAATATAGTCCACGATCGGTGCTGTTTATAAACATATGGTTTCCACTAGAGCTTCCAATCCCGGGGTCCCGAGCAATACGTCAATCCCGTAATCCCGGGACCAGGAAAGGGGTTCGGGATTGGATGCCCATGTTTCCATATCTAAATTTCTAAAGAGTATAGATTAGTGAATATTTTGCGTTTTTGTTAAAGTGAGTACAGTAAATCAATGTTTGAAGAGATGCATCCTAGCTCAGAAACTAGTGATAAATAACTGGCGGCCAAATAAATCACAAGAAATTCTGAAAATTAATATAAAGTGAAGATTACAAAGACCCGAGGAAGCAAGTGATAAAAAGTCTCGCAAAGATTTATTCGAGTTTGCTAAAGTGCACTCTTTAGATAGTTTTATGTCTCAAGATAACGACTGCGCAGCGAAAAACCCAATGTAACGAATGGCGCTAGTTAGAGACGTGAACAAATTAAATCCACGGACGTTTGTGGCTTGCACGCCACTGCTATTAGTCCATCGCAAATAATAGGATCTTTTGATGAACTTGATTTGCTATCAGCTTATTGGAAAAACCGATGTCAAAATGCGTTTCCCCATGACATACCGGAACTAATAGCTGGGGGCTGGGGGCTGGGGGCTATGTTAAATTTATTGAATGTCATTAAACCAAAAAGCTTCCATATCATTTTTATACAGAGGAAATAATGTGCTTTATATATTTTCAATATGATATTTAATAAGAATAAATAAATACCAGAAATAAAAATTCTCAGATATTATTCTCCTAAATATATATTTTTGAACAACAATACTTATATATTGTAAAACAATTACGACGACAATGTTTTTTGAATAAAATAAATAATAACTGTCCCATAATATATCTACTTAGTACTAAGGCATACAATTCGTTTTCAAAAAATCTCCACATAAAGAATAAGTAAAGCTAAATTACATTGGTGACTAAAGTCAATCTTCGAAACTTCAATACGTCCACTTACTCCTTTAATAGAATACATAAACACTAAACAAGTATGCATATCAGTAGCACTGGCGCCGTGCCGCTAGCGAGGGTGGGTTAAATGGTAGTTTTATATTTATGTGTGCAGTGTTCCGATTTTTAAACTATGTGATGTCCCCGAAACAATAATATATGGATTAATTATTAAAAAGATAGATTATGTGCGAAAATAAATAATTCAATTATAGTTGATTGTGAAGATCGAGAATGTTCTAGTGCCAGTGTATTAATTTAAAACACCGCCAAGGGAGAGGGCGTTAATAATTTTCATTACAATGCTGCAATATGAATTGTGGTAAAATACAACGCTAAGTTCAGAAAGTAGATAACAGAAACATAAAATGCAACAATGTAAAAAAAAACTATTTAATTTATGATTAGTTCAAATTACATATTCAATATTAGTCACTCAATTATTTTTTTTGTAAAATGTAAAGTTTTTCATTACACGGTAGAGTTGAAAATCTTCACAACCAGAAATGCATCACTATCGATAGTGTTGATATATAGCTTGACAGTCGAACTGAAGAAATAAATATCATGAAATCAATCTCTTTGAATATTTGTATATTGATTGAAATCGAGTTATTTTTTATTTTAAATAGTGAAAAGTTTATTTTTGGAGAAATATTTAAAATATTCTTTTACATTAAAAATGATTTTGTCTCTGTATTTTTTTAGTGGTATATTGTTAAACTATATGTATATTTTATAAAATAAATGTTTTAAATTGATAATTATTTGATATTTATATCCAGCAAAAATATTTGCTAAAATTGCAAATCAAAATGTTAAAATGAAAATACGTGCCACTAGGGATTACAGTAAATTCCTGACAGTCAACCGTGTTTTTAGATAGTTACACAATTATGTTTTTGTTCTTGCATCATCCTCTTTTGTCAATGATTGCTGAAATGCCGCCAAATAAACATAAAGGTACATACATTTATTGAATTTGCCTTTGACTGATCGCGCCATTTCAATAAAATTGATGATTCTCTCGTTACAAATGCGCTGTATGAAATATCAATCCTTCATTAGTGCATTTAGCAATTCAATAAAATAGCATCCGATTGAATAAGGCCTGCGGATGTTTTTTTCCAATGAGTGGCGGTTTTGTTTACGAAAAAAATATTTGATTGAAAATATTTGAAGTGGATTATAATTTATAAATGGCAAAAAGCTTTGGCTGCCTGTTCAATGATTAGCTGAATACTATTAGCTGAACATTATCAATATAACATACAGAAACTATCTTTTGTTTAGTTACGCGAAATTGACATAAAAGGATTATACATATATTATGTATATGTCTAAATGTAAAAACTGTCCACATTTTGTCAATATCACAAAATATGTAATGATAATATAATTATAACTTGCAAACCCCAACAGTAGCATCACACATAGAAACCGATAAATTTGAAACCAATTTGTTCAATTTTATATCACTCTTATTTATTGCAATTAGCAGTTGACTGGCTATCACAAACAGGCATATTGTTTTCAATTGAAAATACAATACGATAAAAAAATAAACTATCGATAAAACTTTTAATTTAAGCGTGAAACACAAAAACGTTTTTTTGCTTTTATATGCCACGTATAGAAATACTAGCGGCATCTAGAGTATAGCAATATAAAATTGAAATTGAAATTTTTTTATTACAATGGTTGTGTTACTAAATAATTGTGACTCGTGTTTTGCCTTTTTAAGAAGCATCTTCAGACAGAAGAGTGTAGTATTGTAAAATTACAATAAATTAAATTATGATTTAAAGCAGAGATATATTGTAAAAGACTGCATAATGATTCTTAATGCGTTAAAATTAATCATTCGTTATAAAATTTGGTGTCGGTTTCATGCGAAGACGATGCGAAGACAATGTTCATAAAAGTGCTTAAATTATTACATGGTTTGTATTACTTATTTTTCATTATATATCTATGAAAAATACATTTAAGCACCAGTTTATCAGAAAGTGTTCGATCATCAGTTGACAGGCAATGCTCGTAAAGTCACAAAGTTTCCGCAGTTGAAATATCGCTATTCTAGAGAAGTCGGTTCATTGCTCACGCCAACCTGATGCTGCGGTCGTCTCCACCCTCCACCCCAGCATTTGTTGGATAGGAAAGTGGTTCTGGGCTGGACGTCTGATGCAATCCCACTGTCTGTCTGTCTTTTCTGCAGCTGGTGTACTCTCCAGTGCTTCTCAAAAGCTTAAGACGCGTAGACATCAACATCGAAATATAAAATTAAATTTTACGTATGATAATTCTTCGAAATCACTATTAACATAAAATAGTATGATTTCTTGCAAAAAATAATTATAATGTATTCATATATGATACATAAAATGCTACGCACAGAGCTCAATAATCTTCTAACTACTTTTAAGGTGTTAACTGTCAATTCTTGGTGGAAAGACATTATATTTTTTTAAATAAAACACAATTCATTTGTACTACTTCCACATATTTATAATGATCAGGACCGGTTTCGCTCATCACGAGCATTATCAACTGATAAAAATACATTTACACTCAATTTTATATAAATAAGCCTGTTATGTTTGTATTTTTATCAGTTGATAATGCTCGTGATGAGCGAAACCGGTCATGATCATTATAAATATGTGGAAGTAGTACAAATGAATTGTGTTTTATTTAAAAAAAAAAAAATCTTCTAACTTTTTTGCGATCCTACTTGGTAATAATTACGCTTTCAATTTAGAAGGGCTCATTCAGTATTGCTGAAACATTCCTGAATCGGAGACTCCAGATGTGACCGATTTTAATTAGGAGTGGATTAAGAATACTCCGAGAGGCTTGTATAATAAAATATGCATTTAGCCTAGAATATGACATGTACATTATTGCCTTTCAATGATATAAAAACATTTGCTTCGTTAAAAATCAAATGGAACCACCTCCAGTAAACGTTGTTTCTAACAAACACTATGTGCACCAAGGATTTATTGTATAATCACGTCTTTAGAAAAACTTTTTTTCATAAGTTCAATTTCTTAATAAATGAGAAGGATTTTAAAAATTTTGCCTATTTATCTATTTTTTATTTGCTGATCACCAAATTTTATTTGTACTTACTCGATCATAATGGCAATAACCACAAATTTATCAAAATGGAACAAAGTTTCATAAGTAATTCAAGAATTTATAATTTTCAAATCTTGTTGTAAGTTGATGTGTTGGGGGATATTATTATTTTTTTGTTTGTGAATTTTATTTAAAATATCTTTGGAAATTGGTAACTATTGAAGTTTAGGCTTGTTTTTTTATTCGAAACAGCATGTACAAATTATCTCATCATCAAAACTTGGTCAAGACAATTTGTTGTGGCGGAGAGAATTTACTTTTAAAGAAACGAACGAAAGAGATTGAAATAAATATGTTATAAATAACAAAATAATTAAGATTTTTAAATGATGACGATGACGATCATTAAATAAATTGATCTCAAATAAAAAATCGATGACGATCTTTAAATCATACATCGTACATCGAAAAACAATAATTTTTCGAAAGGTACATTTCACATTTTTATTAATGTAATTTTAATACTCATTTACAATACAAATTGGGAAAACGAATAAAGCTTCTTATAAAATAAGAAAAAACTAATATTTTATACATTTGTCTACACAATATGACGCTATTTGAATCGCGTAATTAATGGGTTATCTACCGAAATGAAAATAATAATAAAAATGCGAAGACAGTTTTTTTCCCCTACCTCTGTGTTTTACTATTGAAATTATGTGGAGTCCGTTCAGCGGGCTCCTAGTTTCCTGGCTAAAGTCAGTGCTAGAGTGGGTACAGACTGTCTTTTATATCCCTTTTAAGCATGTAAGCTAGCTAAGTACTGTTATCTAAAAAGATTCTGTCAGCTGCAGGCTTTGTGTGGGGAAAACACTTAAGAGAAAGCCTCATACACCTCATACGCGAATGATTGTTTTTGAATCATTAACAAAAGTTCAATTCTTACCAAGACTTGCTCGTAATGTTGGCGTAGGTTTGAAGAACTTACTAAGCTTATTTTAAAACATGCCCAGTCCCTAACTTGTGAACATAATTTGTGACCCTCACTTTTAAGCTTTGCGCCCCCGATAAGCCACGTCACACAACTTGAGAAGCTCGGGGTAGTACAGCATCTATGTGTACAGGAGAGGATCATTGCGCGTTACGTAATTAATACTGTCAGACGTGAACGTTTGTATAAACTGCGCTGGTCTTACGATGCTTCTTCGCAGCGTAAATAATTGATGTAGGATTGGCACAACTTTTTCGCAATTAAACTGTCTACGTTAATTTGTCAGTTAATAATGAGTATATATTTACCTTTATCTCTCTTTGCTATCTACCCTGACATTCGTAGTAAGAGAAATTTACAGCATGATAAAATTCAAATCCATGCTGAAACATTTGATTTTTTTAAAAGAAAAGGCATGTGGTTTTATTCTAACCTTTCATTCCATTTTCAAACATTTACTTTATAGTATGTATATCGTAAAAATATACATTTCAAAAATTTCCGTTTTGTGATGTTTTTACACTACTATGATTCAACATATTTTTGAATACTATTTACCGTAAGAAACTGAATACACCACTGCTTGATATATTATCTTAAAAAAATTGAAAAATTGACTGAGCCAAGTGGTTTAAAACCCGAAGCTTAGGTATTTCATCCTAATCGGTATATTTATACACTCTCCTCTCATAATGTGAAGTAAATGTATTCCTAATGGCTCTTTTCCGTTCTTTTTTGGAGAGAAAAATAAATTACTAGTAATAAGCTAATCACTCTTTACGTTCAGTTTTTAGGATTGGAGTTGGCTGGGAAAGAATGTCAACGACACATACATCCATGCCAACGAACGCAAACCCAAAAATCGATAAAAACTAATTTCTGAAAGCATCTTTTAGAAGATTCAAACCCTCAACCACGCGATCGAGTTAGAGCAGAGTACAAGAGTGACATTATCGATTAACGAATCGGTTACGAGACCAGAAATGTCTTACAATAGTGCCTTAGTCAATATTATATTTTAGTAATCGTTACAAATTGATTCCTTCAGTATACGATAAAAAAGGAAGCATTAATTTTATTAGGTTTTGCTGGAATGAACATTATATTTTCCTCAATGTGATATATTTTAATTATAATAAGTATCTGATGATAATATGTTATTTACGGAAATTTAGCTTATGATATGGCAATCGTACGTCGGAAAGTAATTGTTTCTTATAAAAGCACATGGAATATTTCAGTTTGAATTAGGAATACAATAAAATGTTTTACAAATGGCCGAACCTATTAGCAAAATTGTATCAGGCTGTACCGCTATTAGCTGCATTGGAAGTGTGAATAAACAGAACTGGGTTACCGTCTAGTACGTCTGTTTCCCGTTTCATTTTCTTTTGTTACTTTTCCACAAAGCAAAAGAATGAATCGACTTAATCAAGTCTTTTGAAGACACAAACAATCCATTGAAAAACAAGTAATTCTGTTTATTGCTTCAGTAGCGTAACAAATGCGTAAAAAGTCTTGTTGGAGGGAGCAAACACTTAGTATTGTTTTGTATCAAGTCTATCGTACTTGAATCTACAAACGTCAGGCAATCTATCTAGCTAAAGACCGTGTACACTATCAAGACATTATTTGCAATGAAATAAGTATAAACAATAATAACATATTAAACAGTTTAAAAACAAATTGATTCGTTATTTTTTTATATTTACAAGTTTAATTTTCATAAAAAATAAATACACGGCAATGATATTACATGTTTCATATTTAATGTTAATCAGTTGATAATGCTCGTGATGAGCAAAACCGGTCCTGACTGATCATTATAAATATGTGGAAGTAGTACACATGAATTGTGTTTTTTTTTTTTTTTTAAATATAATGTCTTTCGACCAAGAATTGACAGTTAACACCTTAAAAGTGGTTTCATATTTATTTAAACAAGTTTATAACCAATGAAGCTAATCAGTTGAAAATTCTTTCTACCTAAAATAAATCCGCCCTATTGTTGAAGTAATTTTAGAATATTCATTTTCAATCTAAATATATTTAATAAAAATACCTTAGCTTTGTGTGATTTGTGAGGAAAGTGTGTCGTTAATTCTTAGAAGGAATTGTCAAGAGTTCATTTCATTCGGTCTTTTAAATACACATATTATCAAATTTGGATTATTGAGATTTTGTACACTTCCATGTATTTTGTCACTAACGACCCGGGTTTCGCCTTTCGGCATCTTCAGGCATTCGAGCACACGAATGGACTCGAACTGAGAGACAGTAAACAGTGTCTAACGCTTATATAGAAGATACAAATGCGACAAATATCATTTACGAGGCAATACATTATACGTCTGAGAGCCACACCGATACCTGAGTTAAAATTTCGGAAATCGTCCTAATCCTTATTTTGTAAACACCATATTACCAGAGTGGCGAATTGCCGCTTTTCAACTTCTTTTAGAAATACCAGTGGTTTTACAATTATAATAGTATTGTGGGTTTTGACGGGATGTAATTCGACGAATGGGTAAATATATACAATCATTCCACATTTAGTGAAACCATCCATCAAGCACCCTCAGTCGATGTCTTAAATTACACATATTATCGTTTATTCAACTGTATTAAATTATAGAAAATTCACACATAAAGTTGCTTGATAAACCTTTTGATACCGAAATCAATAATGATCCCGAAATAGTTGGTAAATATGGACAATCATAAAATATCACGGTATATTCCCAAAATAATAATTTAAAAAGGACGAGCGGTGAAAGCTTAAAAACTTATAACATTATATCGATGGTTGGGGCGAACAATCACACATCAAGGTTTTCAATGTTTTTTATTTTTCTCATCTTCACATGTGTGTCTTAACACATTAGTCAAATATTCTCAAAATTTTTGATTAATGACATTGCTCAACAACACACGAAATAATGTGGTTCAAATACAAGGGGGAATAACCACATAAGTCAGACTTATGTGATCAGATACTCGGCATATTTTTGTTTCTAGCAATGTTTTGTGACTTATTTGAAGTTTCTATGGTTAAATTGTGTGTTAAAATGGAATGAAAAAAATGTCAACAGGTAGAAACCTTGCACTATAGCCTTGTGATTGTGCCCCCGGCCTTTCCTATGTTATCACTATTTAATAAAAGTCGTTTTATTATAAATTGGCGATTTTCCGAGTTATAACTATGTTTTTTGTTTGCAAAACAAAAAGCATCGGACTAAAATATTGTAATTTTAAAAAGTATCAAAATTGTGTGAAAAATGACTAGTTTAAAAAACACTAAATATAAAGAAAGCAAATGGTGCTACTTATGTACTTGGCATATACTCATAAATTCTACGTATGAGTTTCCGCAGTGTTTATATGATAAAATATTATTTTTAATAAGGGGATTCCTCTTTAAAGTAAACATGTGAATTTCCCGCTCGGCTGTGGAGGCAAGCGAACAGAAAGTTGAAATGAATGGCTATACAAACGCGTTTCCACGCGATAAACTTCGTTGAACCCGACACCGCCCGGTCAGACTATTCCAATTAATGGCACTAAGCCACTCATATACGTATACACACATGCATGCAGGGAATAATCCAATGTGTTGATGCCGCTATGTGTTTTTTGACTTAATGAAAATATTGGTGTAAATATGTTGCCTGCATTTATTTGCTTAGTACGTAATTTGTTTGCATCGTAATAATTGTTTATGACATCTGTTGATAGCCACAATTTAGTGACATATGAAAATACAATAACGACTATTATTTTACTCTCGTCTGAGTTCATTAATACTTAATTATTATATTAATATTACATAGATACTCTCATCTTTATTGTTAATTGATACTATTTTATTCTCGTCGGATATTGAGTTTGTTGTTACATTTAAAAATATTCCATAACAAAATCCATTTGGAAAGGAAAGGTTCAACCCCATGAAATGTGTAAAACAAATAAAAATCCATAGCGCTAAATAAAGTGCCAATAAATCGATTGATAAATGGCCATCTACGAATACCAACAAAACAAATCGTTGCGCGCTGTAAAATTGCGTGTTTCCCCTACACATTTAATTTTCGAGAACAAAGCAAAGGGAATTTATATTATAAAAAATAATCAATTTTGTCTTATATGTGGAATTGCCCAGAGCGGTCTGTACACGTTTTATTAGTATCACATATCTCATGTAGGTGTGATATTTTCTTATGACCTAAGCGTTCGCTGTCTTTATAATAGAATAAAATGTTTTGAAATGCATACACAGTTTCGACGAAATAGCCACTTTAGACATCCAGTATTTCAATTTTAATACCGACCTCTATAACGGGTACGGTTACTAGTATAAATATATATTCCATGGAGCGGACATGGATAAAAAAAATACATTAATTTTGCTCGATGAAAAATCGACATTTTTCTTTTAGGCTTAAGCTAAAATGACACTAGCTAAGACTGTCTTCGTTTTTGAATGAATTTTATATATTTTATTTAAGCTCGTCATGGCAAGATACTTTTAACCTAAACTACTCAAAACACCGTGCTATATAATACACAATGAAAAGAATTACAAATTATTATAATCTTTGTTGGTTGAATACGAAAAATAATTGTTTTAAAGAAACACATTTTAAATATTCTTTGAAGTGTTTGATGAATATTATGATAATACGTTATACTTTACTGTTTCAATATTGCGAAAAACGCATAAAAGAGCTTCGGCAATAAAAACTAAGGAGTCCAAAAGTATTGCCATAAAATGCGAAATAAAATTAAACCGAATGATTTGCAAAAGTGAGCACTAAATAGCAGTCAGGCGAAATGTTATATTTGTTGTTTTGTTTTTTGGAAAAGAAAAATGCGATTACCCCTGTAAAAAAAAAACACTCTGCAGCGTGTTTCATGGTAATGAGCGTATCTCCAGTTGAGAGTTCACCATTTACAGAAAGCGAATGCAAAATTGATATTAGCGTGTAGGATGCTCGTTGAAATCGTAGTCGGTAAAACAGCAAGTGAATTTTTGAATGGTAGATGAAAAATTAAACTTGCAAATGAGGCTATTATCGCTGAATTTAATGGCAGATCATAATCAAAGAAACATTTTTAACTTACGCCTTAAAAGTATTTTGAATCGTCTTGTCCTCTGCGCAACAAAAACTTAATTCCATTGAAAAATCTCGAAAGCTATAAATATGATAAATAACATTTTAAGAAAATTATATTTATGGCTATGTAAGCTAATTTATAAAATCGACTGCTAGGAAACTTGTGGAACACTTTATTATTCTTTCAGTACTTGTTCGTTTGTTCTTTATTAACTTTATTTCAAGATACAAGTGTTTTGTTTTTCCAGTAAAAGATAGTCACAAAGTTTTTCAAACATAAAAATACACTTCAAGTTCCCAACTACGGTTTCATCATTAATGTTTTTATTTTAAATATGTGATATGAGAATGTCTCGGAGGTTGTTGAATTATTAGAATAATTAAGTTTAACAGTAGTATCGTATGTTTATCCATTTTTTCCTTTATATACAAATATTTATTTATTAATAATCGGTTTATCAATTTTGACCCAAACCAGTCCACGTGAATTTTATGGATAAAACTCTTCACCAGCTCTTTTCGTTTATCAGCTTGTAGCAAATAAATAGAGCATTAGGTGAAGTTCCTACCGAAGTCTATTAACTTCTTATATATTCTTGTTTTAAATTTTTATAGACTTGTGTGTTTGTAGATCAGTTGAAGTTCAAATAAGAGCTTAATGATAAGCCCAGAAAGAATTTTTGTTCGTTAATCACTGACCGAATTTGAAACGTTGCAAATATTACTTCTCTTTAAAAGAATCTTCATTCATATAGAAACATCGATTTACGCAAATACTCAACGTAGTCCATTGCGATGTTCGTTTCGCTTCATACTTCAAAAGTGGAACTAAAAAATAGCTAAATGAATGAGGTTTAAAAATGTTCAATTAAAATAATCTTATTGACGTTATGTATTGCTCGTTATAGTATTGTAGAGTCATGCGGCACTGGGATCGATCCAATGTTGCGGCTTTTGAATTATTGCGTTAACGAAATAGTCAATTCGGACATTTATCAGCGAGGCGATTTCGCAGTGTGAAATTCGTGTAGGCACATTGACGCTAATCGCCCGCCCTGATTGACGCCCGGCGTTCCCCAATTATCCGCGGCAGCATCAGCCACGCTCAGCCCGCCTCCGAGGATTAGCGCCGTCCGTCCTGCGACGCCGAAACGTATCGGTGGTCTCGCTAAATCGGCGCCCCACTTAATAATCCAAAGATAATTTCACAAACAAACTCTGCAGAGAGATGGGGACTGCGACAACTAAGGTATAATAAAGTTCTCCCATTAGTTTACTTAACAACTTAGAAATCTGTCATAATAAGAAGTTACATTTGAAGTGGTTCAGTAATGATTATTTGTTCTCACTATCCGTTTTTATTGTAATGCACACAAAAGTATTGCCAATCAAATTATTGACACTGTCAAAATAATGGCAAAAATAAGTGGAAGACTAATATCTGTTTATTGTTTTATAAGAAAGTAAGTGTTTCTGTCTGTTTCTTTTACAGATCATCCATGATCATAGCTAACTGCATAATCATTCTCCAGACACCTTTATCATGAGATTTTTCTTTCCAGCGATATATATTGGCCAATCGTTTTCTACGTTATCCACCAACCTTTTGCGAGGGGGCCCGTTGGTCCTTTGTCGAACTACGTAGGTCCAAGCATCCCATTAAACGTCTCACTATAAAAACATATGTCACTATATACACACATATATGTTAATTCTAATTATTCAAGTGGTGAGCGAAAACAAAGTAAACGAAACTAAAATTTCATATGTTCCTTATTTTATAATATAAATGCTACAGATGTTTAGCTACATAGTTAGAATGGCATAATATTCAAAATGTAAGCGAATAAATTAAAAACTTGTCTGGGAAAGATTTTCGAAAGGCTAAGCAAAAAAGTGTATTAATTAATCGAAGGTTTATCGCTTGAATAGTTTGCACATTATATTTGATGTTATCTCGTAACTTTCATTCGTTTAAAAGAGGCAACGTTTTCTTGTGAATTGTATTGATATATCAAGATACAAAGTTATGTGTGTAACATCACTCTTTCATCAAATTTTTTCAACCGTATGAAAATGTGCTTAAATATATTAAATGTAAATCCAAACGCAATTATACTTTTATATGTCTGTTTAATTTTTAGGTATTAATAAATTTCTGAAAAACGATTTTCGTTTTCAAACAATACAAATATTATACGTCGTTCAGTGGGACGAATACAAATTGATAACTACTTAAATATTTTCACCCATTAGGTATTAAAATATTATAATATATGTGATAAATTATGAAGACGTTCATTAACCACAACGAAGGCGAAGTAAAAAAAGAATAAGAAAGTCTTGGGTAAAGCTCAAGTGTTGGAAGAGTATAGGATTTTATTTGGTGTATAAAAATAAAATTAACTTTTCGTTTGCCAACTTTATATGACCTCCGACGATACTCTAAAAAACGAATATCGAAGAAATTGATGAAGTTTAAAAACATAGATATTTATTTGACTTGATGAAGGAGTCCATTTAATACGTAAGGGTTAGTATTTATCACAGTGTCAGATGAAATTGAAGGAACGTATTTGAAAGACAATGATTGATGTAATGTGAATAATGATAGTGGCAATATAAATATTGGCTACACGGTGTATGTTTTCTATGAAATATTTTTAAAGACTATGCGTGTGCACTTATAAAAAGTTAAGTGACCTAAAATATTATCAAATTGATATTGCTTCAAAGTCACCATACTTCAATCGACAGTTAAATCAATATTTTTGATTGATTGTCTTTTTTCACCTAAGTTAAATTAAAATTTATCAATGTTTTTTGTCGATTTAAAATAGATGAAATATATATTTTTATAAATAAAGAACTACACGAATCAAAAGTGTAAAGTCCAATCTCTGGCTACATAAAATTATTTGACATAAATATTTGGGTTTAATTTGAAAGAAATGTCAGATTAACATGTTTTCACGGAACAATTTATTAAATTATGTGTACTTACATTCAACGTCTGTTTTTCTATATAATATTCTACTCGTATCTCTAGGTATGAAACATAAATTAAATACTATAAACCAGACAGCGCTACAAGTCAACCGCTTAGCTTTTGACGTCATTCAAATGGAATGCTATAACAGGATTAAGTTTGTCGTATATATTGATAATATAAATTTTTCTGCTATTTTTGTTTTTACGCGGTACTCATATCCTTTTCAAATTATGAAAAGAAATCAACATAGCCCGAAAATCTCAAAAACAACGCACCCTCAAAATGTTTTATTGCCTCTTTATAACTAGTTTCATAACTAAATTGCTCATAATAATCAAAATAAATTAAAAAAAACTATTTCCTTAAAAATCTGTACACCGATGATTGGAAGATAAAGATATTTTTTCTAACGATAAACTAAATTAAGTCTACGATTGCATTTTATATTAATTTGTACGCCGTAACACCACATGTTTTTTAACATTCCCTTTTTCCATTCACATTTTCAGGGAAACTGTGATTAAAGTTTTGACCAAACGCTCTAAATGTTGACGTCACATATTGAAAAGCTATCATTCGTAGCAATCAAAAATTTTTGAAAAGCGGAAACATTTCTATTGCATATATCTGCCTCTAGTATGCGACCATTCTCACACTCTTGTTGCCTGTTTAATATTTAGCGTGAAAGAATAAGGTACTTTGCAATAAAATAAAGTTAAACAAAAAATGTAATATAAAAGTTTATTGTATTAAAAAATTGTACGTTTATTTAAAATTGCTTGACTCCAAAGAAATTCTCTAAATATTATAGAAATATTTTATTATGAATCAAATATACCATATAACAATCTCCTGAAAGCCTTAGGATGTATTATACTAATAAATAACAAGGTTTATTCAGAAAACTCACTTTTCGAAATATTTAGTAAACCAACATCTTTAAAAAAATTAACCTTCAAAAGCAATGGCGTAGAAAAAGGCTCGAGTAAAAAAGGTTCAAAAATATTAGCCTACCAAAAAACCTTTTATTTTTTTTTAACATGATAAAAGATTGTGAGAAATGTTGCTCCATCCCATAATATACTATTTTAAATAATTTTAAGTAGAGTAAAAACAACGCTTAGGTTTTAAAATAGTTCATTTTCGTACAAACGTATCAGTAACAAAATTCTGATTTTATAATTTTATATAATATTGTTGACTATTCGAATGACCAAAATGTATAATGATGTGGATTTAAAAAAAAAAACAGAATATACTATGAAGTTATCAATACACTTTTAAAGAACATTTTCATTTGTCTGACGACGCTTGATTGATATTTTTTTCATTAATAAGTTTAAGCAGTCTTCAGAAATACTGATCCACTTGAACTTATGCTAAGATGGGCACCCAGTTCAAATAAAGATAACATAAATAGATCGCAAGCTTATTATGAAATATGATATAGTGACGAAATGACGTGGTCGGAAATAGCTTATTTTGCATTGTTCAAATATCAATATAGATTTACTTGAAGCGATTATGATTTTGTAAAAATAGGAATTTTTGTTGCTTTTAATACTGAATTATCAATTGAATCTAATAATATTAAATATTATTTAAACAAAAACAGTTTCATAAGCACATTCACACATTCAATATTATCGAACTACTGTAATGTATCTTGTACCTAATTAACTGAACTTAACCAGTGCAGTTCTAAGGTGGGCTATGTACTTTTTACGGTTGCTTGAAAATTAGTTTTATGACGAGGAATGTGTATAGGCTAATTGCTCATTCTGTCTTTATCATAAATTGTCGAAAACAAGGATGGCTACACTTTTGAAAAACTTATGTTGCGTTTTGCTGATGGAACGAATAGTGACACTGTTCTATGGTGGCATGTTGTTGAGAGAAAAACGCAATGAAATGAAAATAAAAATATTAGCCTTGATACCTAAAGTGTTAATTTATATTGTTTTGTTTTTTAAGACATTATAATCAATTTGGTTACATATAGATCTATATATATATATATATATATAAAAATTAATGAATTTTTGTTTGTTTGTTCTTTGTGCATCCCTTTACCATTCATCCGATTTCTGTGAAGGTTTATGAAGAAAAAAATTTAAAATCTAAAATATAAACAACAATCAAATTCGTACGAACAGCGACATCTCGGAAAAACTTTCTGATTTACTCTGTACGAACCAGACGAAACAAAAAATATTGTGTATCCAAAATAAAGGTCTGCACGGACCCGGGTTTGGGCTGCGGGCCTTTGCCGAGCCCAGCCCGTGGGTCGGGCTCGGATTCAACAGTTCTGATTTGGGCTCGGACTGGGCCCATGTAAGAAATTCAAATTTAAGAAAAATATTTCGTACTATGTTCGGGTCATGCGTCAGTCATAGGGCAATAGTATTCATAACTGAAATAATTTATTTCACATGTGCTATGAATATCGTTGGATAATGGAAACAATAACACATTGTTTGAAAATTATAAATGAATTACTATATTAATAAAAAATCGCACGTTTTCCAAATCCAAAAGCACTTCAATAAAAAGAATTAAAACACAAACCTTTTCTTTCTTTGAGTGGCATTGTAACGGATGCCGGGTACTCACTAGTTAATTAATATAATCCAAGCTATAATCCAGTATAACCAGTAACCATAACAATGCAATGGCATTGCAACGCATGCCGGGTACTCACTAATAAATTGATGTGATCCAAGCTCAATAAGGATGTAAGCTACTTTCAGAAATTGAAATTGTCTGGTGAGCAACATCATACATATTCCTTCTTTATAATTTTTTATCATCGTTCTTTAACGTACCATTCATAATATTATTATATTACCTAAAATAAATTGCGACATTGAACTTCCAATAAAACATAATATGCGTACTTTAATTATTTATTTAAAAACAAAATAAAAATATCTTGAAATAAGTGTGAATAAAAGTAAAAATAATTAGTGAAAAGAATGGCATTCAATTTCCTTCACATTCTTTTCAATTCTTGGTGAGCACCTTGTCACTCCCATCAGAATGCAATGATCAAGATGTATATCTGTGGTTCTGTTTCTTTATTTACTTTTAACCACTTTCATAGTCGAAAACGTTGATTCACATAAGTAGGTAGAACAAAACAATGCCTTCATTTTGAGCGCAGTTCGGAACTAAAATTGGATACTTCCTGTAGGGACGAAAGGCCATACAGATTCTACAGTCGAAGCAGCACTCTTAAGCGACAAATCACATTGAAATTCTATCAATTCCATTTCTAATGAAGGGCCATCTTCTTGAAAATTTCCGACGATAGATGATAAAATATCTTACGCGAGCTACCAATAATGCTACTGGTAGCTCGCGAGCGACTATTTGGCGATCACTGATCTAGTACAATCAGTAACCATAACATTGGGTGCTTCAATGTTGCCAGAGACGAAAAACCAAACTATCCGTTCCACATATATATCTACAATAATCTTTCTGTTTAATATGTCTGTATCTGCCCTTCATTCGTGATAAAATAATTTACAGTAATTACTGGTAAATTTATCAGTTTACCGGTTATTACCGATGGCCATTTTTGGTCGATTCCTCGGTATTGCAAGCCCTAGTTGCAATGGATCCCAGATGGTTTTGTAAACGACTTGGATACGCGATGGCCACTCTTGTTAAATCAAGATGATGATGGAACATAATATTTTTATGAATTAAAATTATGTATATCTGTTGTCTTTGTACAAATTATTATTGGATTCCTTGTGAACTATTGATATATTAGAAAGGAAAAGTAAGGAAT
This sequence comes from Himalopsyche phryganea, assembly GCA_022494535.1. Taxonomy (NCBI): domain Eukaryota; kingdom Metazoa; phylum Arthropoda; class Insecta; order Trichoptera; family Rhyacophilidae; genus Himalopsyche; species Himalopsyche phryganea. Next base: position 6,326,161 of record JAGVSL010000008.1, on the reverse strand, counting down.
AAGAGTTGTTTAACAACTTCTCTCTAAAATCTTTTTACAAATAATTTTGTAAACGTGTTTTAAGACGAAAATCGATTGATAAATATTTTCTTTTGTGTTTGAGAAGAAATTAAGATTTTTTAAGTTGACTGCAAAGTACACCCTCTGTGATTAAGTAGGCATATTTTCTGTGTGCTTTCAGTGTTTGACAGTTGAGTGAAATTCGTTTGCTCATTTAATACAACTTTATTTAAATTTAACGCGGCCTCGTTGAATATTCTGAGATGGCGCCAAGAGATAGATCACGTTCCTGAAAAAAGCACACTGGCCTTTTCACTCAAGACCTACTTTTAAGGCCACGTAAGGAGTGGAGGATTTCGCTCTTTGCTCTCGTGACTATTGGGCTTTATCTGATTATGCCAACCACTCAAAGCTTTCGCCCTTTCACAGAAGCATGCTCAGTCATTATATAGTGTCAACGAAGCAAGCTTTTTGTGTCACGGCTTTTTTTCTTTTGATCAAATTACAATCACAGTAAAAAACGCTGACTTGCCTTATTTGAATTCATTCTATGGGAATTAAGCTCCAAATTAATACCAATTATTGCAATAGATAGAAGATAATGCCAATAACATAGCGAATTTTTAACGGTTTTAATTGGAAACGACTCATTTAAGCAAGCGATATTTATGCTTTTTTTTCACTATATTGGCGAAAATAAATACACCCAGTAAAATAGATTTGTTTTCCAACTATAATGAAAATAACACTCACCCAACGCAAATAATACGGCTGCTAATTTACAGAAAAGAGATAATTGCATTTCAAATATGCCGTCATTTCAAAATCTTTTTTTTAAATACAATGATTAAGGGTATAAGGGCATCTTTTCATAATCAAAGAATCATTTTACATTTTAAAATGATTTATTCTTGAAATTATCAACAAGAAATAGGTATCGTATCATTCATTATTGAGATAAAGCCAAATGCTTGTAGTGTATTATTACAAGCAATACCAATTTAAAAAAAATATTATTTCACTAAAAAATAACGATAGCTCATTATTTGAATATAATATTAAAAGGAACAGTTAACAATGTTTATATGCCATGTGAAAAGTGTGTTTGTATTGGTATTCGATGAATAAGATATGAAATTGGTTTTTGTTAAATTATGCCTCATTATATTTTTTACATTCATAGCTCAAGGCTGTGTATTATCATTAGTTTTAAATACTTCTAACAAACATAAAGTTGTATGGAAATAAACATTTAGCTAAGAAAAACAAATGTGAAGTGGGTTTTCTGTGAATAATTTTAAACAAGTAGTATCTTCTTGCAGCCCACATCAAACCGAAAGCTGTTGTTATCAATATAATAAGCACTTCACATTTCATCAGATGATAATTATAGACATTATACTAGAACAAACAGAAGCCAACGCAATTAACACGTAATACTAGTCTACCAAATAAAACAGCGCTTGCTAAACTTTATAGCATGCACGTTTTTCAAGATATTCATAATATGTAAATCCAAAAGAATGAGTGGTTATGTCTACATTTAATGCCACGGAAGTATTAATGGCTGCACAACTATTTTATTACAGGTAACTTCTCCATGGCTTTCGAGATGTTTTTAAAGTATACCATCTCCGGCTGCAACAAAACTCTGCTCCAGAAATCTCAAATAAATGACTTAAAATTCGTTAAATACCTTATTTTGAAATCCTAAATTAGACTTCGTTCCAGGTTTGGAGGCGGATGTAGTTTAAAATCTTTCTTATATATAATAGCCCAGACCAGACTATGGGCGTTTTATTATTATCAGATATCACATGTAGGTATGAAATTTTCTCATGACCTAAGCGTCCGCGGTGTATATATAAAATGAAATGTTATGCAATGCACACACACACACACACCCAACAGCGCACAGTTCCAACGCGACGCAAAATTCCGTGGCAAATAAATAAAAATAGCAATAACGATCAGTCCATCAGAATGGAAACTAAGGAACAGCGGCGCTTGCAATTACGTCATGAGCGACAGCAGAGATGGAGAGCAAGGAAAACTCCGAAAGCTGCAAAATCCCGGAGTGATACTGATGTTAAGGCACACACACAACAACGATCACAAAGAACTCCGGAATCTGCAAAATCCTGGACGTGCCGCTAACATGGAAGCTTATTGAAGAGCTGAAGAAGCTCAAACATTCAGTATTTCAATTTTAATACCGCCATTTATGACAAGCGTCCCATTAGTATTAAAATATATCAAAAATGTCTGATAGCTATAAAGTCACTCATGTTTGAATAGTGTGTAGCTCAGAGGTGCGGAACCCGCTGGCTTCTGACTGAATCTAAATTTTCCATTAATAATGTTTAAACATTTTTAGAATCTATTTAATGAAGACGTCTAGGTCTGTGGTGCAGTGGTTAACGTCATCGGCTTCGGTTACAGATCGCACGAATTTGAATCACAGTACGGGCAGTTTTAAAAATTGATTTTACAATCGCTTTATGGGTTTCCGTTCGAAGGCATGGATGTTTGTGATGAATCAAATTCCCTCCCACTTATTCGATGCTGAAAACGGTGCGTAGCAATAGCAATCAGCTAACGAATATTTCTCTCCTCATATCCCTACTCACTTCGAAACCAGCAGTTCTTGTAGAAAAACTTATGTTGAGACATTTACATTATTTGGTCGTATGCTCCACATTGGGGGCAGACGTGGCTTAATTAGATTACAGATGATGAATGCAGCCTTCCGACATGAAGATGTTCTTCCCCCCTGGTGTAGGATAATCAATCCAAAGCAAATAGTAGCGCAAGCTGCTTATTCATATGTTTTTTGTTTCATTAGTTTTTTCAATATTATTTTGGATATAAAACATCGGCCGATCATCTTCTGCGAGCCCCACTTAGATTAGCACTGATATAGAAATTGCCTCCGCACAGGGGTGATAATTCACGATTGGTGGCATTATTAGGAACGCAGTGCATGCCACATTGCCACATATTATGAATCTGAGAGGATAATGTCTGTACAATCTGTCGATTATAACAAATGTCAGCTAATGGACTTGCCGAAAGTAATTGTGCACACAATGTATACGATTTCCTTTTCTAATTTACAACGAAATGCCTAAATATTATTAAAAGTTATCGTGTAGGAAAACATTTTTACTAAACAATTGCTTTTATGAGTTATTGAAAAACTCTTAGAATTCAGATATTATTTGCAAAATGTGTTTCAGAAGATTATTGTTCAATTGTCGCCAATAAAAAATAATATCAAATTTAAATTATTTTTACTTATTTTGAATACATATTTACTGTTTTATTTTTCCTACTGGAACTATGTCAAGAGTCTAAAATGATAAATCAGGCTCTCAGTTTCCTGACAAGTTTTATATATCTTACCCACTTGTACGTTATGATACTGCTAGCTGAATACTTTATGCTGGGAAAACAATTTTAGAAAATTCCCTCCCCATACAGAACACTTAGTAAAAAAAAAATCAATAGTCATAAGCATTTTTCGTAATGTGAATTTATGTTTGAATAGTTAACCCATTATATTACTGATAATAGAGAGTAATTCGAAAAGTCACGCTTAAGAACTGTTTTTGACTTCTTCGAAATGTATTTGCTGGATCAGTGATTATTTTGACGACACAGTAGTCGACCGTCATCAATCATTACACATCCATGAAATATATATATATTTTTAAATAACTTTGTGTGTCTGTAACGTCTGTTCTATTTTCATACTCAACGAATGTTTACGGTATTGTCGATCGATCTAAGCTTACATTTAAAAATTTGAGAGCTTATAAATTAACATTCTTTGTTGTGCTTGGATGAATGTATTTTAAATACGCGTTTAACAAGGTACTCATATGTATGTGCTATTCGAAGTATTTGAAAAAAATTTCAGCGCGATCTAATTTTGATAAAACGTTTTACGTTTTCACCCAGAAAATCAAGAATATCGATTACACCCTCTGTGTGTTTTAATGCGTATTATTTTGAAATCCGTTTACGCCGAAAAGTCGAATGCGAGAAAAAATACATTCGATTAACGCGGCTGCTTGGTTCAGCTTAATCATTCATTTCCCTTCGAGAACTTCACTTGTTCGACGAAGAATGCTCCTGACATGTTTGAATGATTGGGTAATAGGGTGGAGTAAGAAAAAAAACATAAAGTTTAAATCTTTATTGCAATCCACTCTGGCTTGGTATCATTTCAGAGGTTCATGGAATTCAGAATTTGTTTGGTTAAACGGTTGAATGTTTTTCATTTCAATTATAAAACTGCCAGATGTCTCGTAAATACGATAAACTTGTCTGCAGTCTTACCTTTTCCCGTTCATCAAATGTAAATTTCAAATTGGTATCAATAGAACGGAAAATTTCAGTGTTTGCATTTTTTTATAGCCATTAAAATATTTAAGACATCGACTGCGGGTGCTTGATGGAACTTCAATATCAAATTTGGATTATTGAGATTTTGTACACTTCCATATATTTTGTCACTAACGACCCGGGTTTCGCCTTTCGGAATCTTCAGGCATTCGAGCACACGAACTCGTCAGTTCGAGTTCATTCGTGTGCTCGAATGTCTGAAGATGCCGAAAGGAAGTGTACAAAATCTCAATAATCCAAATTTAAATTAAAATATTTGATCGTGTTTATATTTTAGAATATTCCAGATTCACAAATATTGAACATTTTCAAATATAAAGAGTAAGTATTACATTAGTCAGTTATCTTGTCCTTCTCCACCCACCACTGCTTTCCTATCTGTTTTTATACGGCAAAAACGAGTAGCGTAGCAAGCGTATCTACAGTGTCTTTGGAGCAACTGCCCAAGACATGGTAGCGTGCACTTACATGTGGTGTGTAGAACATTAATCTCTCTAGATAAACGAAACATTTCAATGAATTGAGATTTACTAACTCTCCGTAGGACGCCGCATTGTTTTTAAAGGCTTTGTAATTTGTTTTATTAGTCATCAAGTCGGCGTGGTAGATCGCCCGATAGTTGGTTGGATCGACTTGCGGAGCTGAACGCTATAGCTAAACACTCATTTTGTCATATTCTTAAAATTTTATTGTTTCTTAATTTCATTTATTTACCACTATTTTTACTTCACAACTCCGCCCATTTCAATAATACACGTTATAAATGCTTGCAACCGATACGATGATTTTCTTACCAAGAACGCATGCGAGCGATTCGAGTATACCAAAAATCTTTTCAGAATTTTGTGTGAAATTAAATTTTGTTTTCAATTACACTAACATCGTCTTTTTCTATCATCGTTATAAAAAGTCGATTTTTTTTCAAAATCTAGCAAAACATATGTACCTACACATTTTATTATACTGAACATACACACAATAATATATTTAATAATACATAACTTGCAAAACAGGGCGAATGAATACGATAAAAACTAATCCTCATGTCACCGAAATCACCCGCAGAAACTGATAAATTCAATGCCGATATGTGCAATGTTATTTCGCTTATATTTATTACATTATATTAGTGGTTGACTTTATAGCAAAAATAAGCATATTGTTGTGAATTGTAAAAACAAAGTTGACACGCTAGTTTTTACTATTCACAACAATATGCCTCAAATGTAATCCTCAAAATTAAAATTGTTCAGAAGAGAGTAAAGACTGTTTTTATCGAAAACATTATATGGTGAGTTACGCTATGAATCTTTGAAATGCACCCTTGTAAATTCTCATATTTACAGATACGGGATTATACGTTAAGAATGTTGGTATAATAATGGCTCATATCAAGTGGCCGGGTCAGAATTTTAAACCTAAAACCGATATAAAATAATGTTTCCTTTCGAAAAAGTGGTCAATTTATTTTACCCATTTTCATCATTTGACCGAGACTTCTCTGTCGTCTTTAAAATGGGATCCAATCATTAACCCTTTTTCATATTTTTTGAGGCTTACATCAATTGGCCAATACGCCATCGGATTCTAGTAATCTAAAGCTTAAAATCATCTTATGGGTAACAATCGAATTTGGTTTTAAGACCAGCGTTGCGAAGTGAATATTGTTATCTAAAAGAGATATTTTTTGAGAAAAATTCTCAACGATTTAAAACTGACATTTATGTCACCTATTCATAATGCCTAAGAGCTTAAGAGTATAAAGTAGTGGTGAATACAAATTGGATGCAATTGGTTTCGTATAGTTTGTGTGAAATTGGTCATGCTCCGTTGATAAATCAGGATATACATATAAAGTAGTTCTCACAATTATTTGTATTCGTATATTTGAATTGACTTCATTCCAAAAAATAATTTAGCTATCGTCAGTGGTGCTAGGTATAAATAGATTAAAAAGCAAGTCTAAAAAATGTATTGTTTGTTTTCTTTGTTCTTTCATAACCATGCAAAAAAAGAATTAAATGATTATATTGTAATATAACTAGCGCCTAGGTATTCTTTGAGTATTTACTGCTGATTGAAAAACCACTCTATATATTCGTTCCACCATTTAACAGGATCATACGGAATTTCATTAAAAAGTTGAATTAGTTACATGTGTTTGAAGCGAACGTATAAGATTCTACTGAACAGACAGTACTTTTAACATGAATGGGCGGTTATGGCTGGACAAATATTCAACTTTGTTATCCGATTATTTTCATTAAGCAAACTAGTAGACGAGGATTGTGGTCAAGGAGATTAAACATTTGTATTTCTCGTGAAGTTTTGTCTGAGAATCAAATAATACATATAACTTTCCTACACAGATGCATCAATGACCAAATTAAGTGCATTAATCTTTTTTACTAGGTGTATTTATCTACTGAAACTATTTGTACGAAGCCTGTGAAGCGGGCTCTTAGATATCTGACTATTTTTATTACTAGAATCCGTACAAACAGCGTTTTTATATTCCGTTCTTACATGTAGTCTAGCCAAGTACTGTATTATTAAAAATTCTATCAGCTGTGGCTTTAAACGAAGAAAACTACAGACGAATACTGACGGTGGGTGTTCACTAAACAAAAGTGAAGATAAAGACAGAGTTTCTTTAGATACATATTACGTTGTAATTAATGACACCAGATAAAAACACAGCACGATATTAAGTTGTAGAGAAAGGTAAACAAAACTGCTTAGCAAATTATTAAAAATGATGTTAAGAAATGTATTGATGTAGTGCTCTAGTGTGTTATTGTTATGAGCTGTTTAATTAAGGAGAATAACTTTTTTTAACAAATAATGGCTATTTTGCTATATCTGAAATAAATAAGTATTCGTTTTTATCGAAATCTTAAGTTATTTTTATTCAAAAAACATGGTATTGGTAAAATCAATCTAATATTTAACATGACGAAGAGATTAATTAATATGCCACCATATATTCCATCGGTAAAAAAAATATAATAACAACTGTAACATAAATAATAAAATAATATACAAAGCAACTTTTTTAATACATATAACTAAATATTCCGGCACTCCCTTCCTCATTTATTTTTTCATTAAATGTTTTAACAATGTTACAATTTTTATAGTATAATTAAAATAATTGTGTAATAAGATTCAACGTCCGGATTATATATATTGTACTAGGGTATATTAGGCCTGAAGATACATTTTTTCTTTTTTTTATTTAACTATTTTGCACGACTGCTTGTTAAGTGGCATAAAGCATTCAATATCTTACTAGACATGGATAAGTTTCCGGTTAATGGGCTTGCTGCTAATTTATTCCAGCTGCATATTTATTATCATTGTAAAATATATGGTTAGTTATATAAGTATTTTACGTTTTATCATACAACCGATTTAAAAAATATTTATGCCATAAATGAATTGTATTGCGAGGTTTAAGGTTTGCATAAGAAAACTTTTCGTTCAAGTAATGCTGTTAAAAGACTTTTGGGCTTAACAAATAACATTTTATTATAAGACCGAATTGAACTGTAAAAGAGAAGGCAGATATTAAAAGGATTTATATCACACGTTGACTCTAAAATAACTCATTAACTGAGCCTGACTTCCTCAAATAAAAGCTGGTCACTGAAATTCAAGAATTTTATTAAGACATTTATGAGTCATAAAATTTTGAATTGCATTATACACCTTTATGTAAGCTCTCACGCAACTTTCTTGATCCCCTCCGGTTAATGGTGATAACACGGGCACGGTAAATATTCGTTAAGGTGGATATAAAGCTGATTTAGGACATACCCATCACCTCTCGCGTCAAAACAAGGAGGCGAGGTAGGTACTTCTTGACGGAACACGAGGTGAATTAACCATAACGAGGACACGTCGGCGTCGTGGTTATCACGGAAATTTTATCCGCTTTCAACAAACAAAGGTTAAGGCTTAAAATGTAGAACAAGGCTTTAGGGGCAACTCATAATATTTTGTTTTGCAATTATTAGAGCGGTGTTCGGTATTCTTCGGCTGAGTATAAGACGATTTTATTACGGCAAAACGACATGACATGCGTATATGTATACCTCGTCTGCCTTACATTGGTAAATAGCACGCATGTTTTTTATGAATTCGTTTCAATCATGCTTCTTGCATTATTGTGTCAATAATATTTTTAATTGATTTAACATTTTCAGTTAAATTAACTAACAACTACTTCTAGAAAACATTAATTGGCCAATAATGTTTTATAAGATATTAAACATTTAGTGTACGAGTACATGATATCATAAATATCACCTAAAAGCTCATTGGGAGCGGAATGATTATCAGAATAAAATATATTTTTATTCAGAGTCTTGTGGTACATAATATGAACGAAAAAAAATAATGTACGAGAGTATGGCCTGCTTGTGAATGACCGAGTGAATAAAGCACTCGATCTTATACATAGATATGACAAAAATGAATGTATGTATATATTGAACACGTTTTGAAGTTTGTATTGAAGATTGGCACTTATTTTAGATTTGCCAACATAGAAAGCATTAGTTTACGATAATCCTGTACTAAAATCTTCGTTGCCTTGTGTATGCAGTAGTAAAATATTAAAGATACGTTAAGTCTAAGTCAATAATGGTCCTCTTAAAAACGTGTCAATATCTTAATTAGACGGGAATTAAATGACTCATATCACAGTCTCCCTGCAAGAATGGGCTCCGTGATTGTGTCGCCCAGTTTACAAGTGACCCCAATTAATTATGAGTAAATACGGGGCAAAGATAGTTAAAATCCTACTGGCCCTTCTATCAAGCAGTCGTGGTGGCCCACCTCGCGACCGTTTGCCCTTTAAGGGTCGTCAGCCATAAATATCCTGACGAGTCTTTGTTCCAGCGTCACACGGGGTTGGTAATTATCCCTACGCCCCTATATAGCCGTAAATGAAACCTTACATTCACCATTCACTCGACAGTTTTTCGGCACTAAATTACCTACCGCAGCTGTATAAGAGACGATTTAGGCAATGTTGCGTGGTTAAGATTTTTAGATTGCATATTATTTTAAACTGTCTACACACTTTGCTCGAAGGGTTCAATGTTTTACTCACCATATTATTTTCACGGAAATAGTCTGAAATAAAAAAACCGAAAAAAATAGTTTCTTGTAATAAGAAAATGGTCAAACTTCATATCGTTCAACTCAAATTATCTTTCACTCAGTTAAATATACACTTAATTAAAAATGGTAAAACAAATCTATTGGAAAACCCTGCCAGTATGTACTAATGTATTTTAAAAGTGGTGGTAAACTTATTTGGCTTTGAGAAGAGCGAATACAAAGAACTATAGATTTTAACATCTTGATGGTAGTCAAGATATACATGCACTATTTTACATATTTTTATATAAACAACCATGACACAAAAATAGCGTAATATGAAGTGAGCAATTTCTTGATGATGATATTTTTTCTGAGGATGTCATTTAACATTCTGCAGCTACGTATATTTTGATTTTGTTTTATTTAACAATGTTTTTCCAAAAGTTAACGCTGTAGGCCGTATGGCATAACAATACTGTCTGGTTATTTATTAAAAATTTGTTATTTGACAACAGTTTTCGGTAATGTACCTTAGTTGCCTGATCAATAGAATGCAAATTTTTGCGATTGGCTCAGAATATTCAAATTACACCCTATTTACCATTACATTTTGAATGATAATAAGCTTTATACAAAGCATGACACGTCTTTTGAGCAAACATTGAATCTGCTATGAATAATGCAACGTGATTTTAATCATTCATCCCCCAACTTTTGTATTTGAAAGAAAGACACTTGGGAAAAAAAACGATTTAAGATTGACAAGAGTATAATACTTTTATCATTTTCAAACAATACACACAATAACGATTTTTTAATGGATAACCAATGGTGCCTACACTGTTAAAAATGATAATATATTATAAAATGCCACCAAATTTAATTTTCTCTTTATATAAGTTCTTTGTCGATGTAGATTAATTTGTCTAGTAAAGCTATCTTTCCAAGAATGCTCTTCCTGCCGACACCAATATCCAGATTTTTCACGGAAACCTCCTATTTATTGTGGTACACCCATTATTAGGGAAATTTGTTTTGTGAATAATGGGAATAGAAAAATGAAATAATCTTTTGTGTACGATGGTCGATTGTGTCCACTGTAATACATTTTTTAAAATCATATTTCCCATAAAACATTTAAAATATATTTATATCTAAGTCTAGTAAAAAAAAAATATTAAGCGTGGTGGCATAAATATTAAAAACATTATTATTCGTTTTTGTAAGAAATGTTTTAAAGATTTTTTGGTTGATATATCTGACAATAATGAACTAAATATAATACAAGGAATGTTTTTTTTTTGAAAAATAGAGACAATCAAATTAATGTACAATCCATGAATTTGTTATAAGCTAAGTGGGTTAATTAACTGCTGTCTTGCTCATGTGATTTAGTCATTTATTATGATCGGTGAATGATTGCTAAAAAAAATACATATAGCGATAAAAAATATGGGCCAACTTCATATATTTTTAAACTTTTTTCGTAATAATAAAAGAAAAATTTACAAAAATTCTGTATAAAATGTTTTTCGTAAATAATTTTCTATTTGATAAATGAAAGCGGTGTTTTTTATTGTGGTAATGCCAAATGAATTGAAAAGGCACGGAAATGGTTTTGTATCACATATAAAAAGCCAAAATGTAATAAATTTTAGTGACTAGACCCCTTACAAGGCATGTTTTTTAAAAGGAGTATAAAAGTTACCTTGGTTATTGGTTCGTTATTTAGTCGATATGTCTATGGCCCGGTAACGCTTTCACCGTAATAAAGCTCCCGAACAATAATACTAACTGTTTATAGTCGAAAATTAATGTACCAATGAAAAATTTCACGAAGTCGTATACTAAGGCCTTCTTTCGTACCGATTTGACCTTAAAAAGAGACTTTAATATACATTGCAGATTTTTTTCAATAAAATTTATACCCTGTTACCAAAAGAGTTTGGAAAATACAATTTCATTAAAACTGAATGTTGCGGATAATTAAATTAAAAGTTGTTTGCATTCAAACAAAAATCAATTATACATCTGTGATATCAAGTATTGAAACATTTCCGTTTCTAATATTTAGTTCATGCACTCTTATTGGAATAATTTAAAAAGTGTTTTATCGTGATTTCGTTAGACAAATTGCAATATGTCGTAACTCAATACTTTTATTGGTAGGTATCGTGATTTCGCTAGACAAATAGCAATATGTCGTAACTCAATACTTTTATTGGTAGGTTACGATGTCTGATTCTATGATACAATTGCTACTTTATATTGATTAAAGCTGTGATATATACTATTTTCAAACAGTTAAACCTAAGGCTTCCAGCCCGGCTTAAGCCGAAACCGGTTAACCGGTTTACCGCGTGTTTTGAAAAAAAACGAAACCCAGTTTATTTCACGCCGTTAACCGCGTTTTTTAAAAGTGTACAAGCTATTTTATGAATGGTGTTCGTGGTGCAGTTGGTAGCGTCGCTGGCTACGGTCACGGATGTCTCGGGTTCAATTCCCGGTGCGGACGGTTTTCATAGATTGACATTTCAGTCGATTTATGAATTTCTGTTCATAGTCTGAGTCCTCCCTCCCACCCATACCATCCTCACGGGGCGTAGCGAGAGCGATAAGCTAACCACTAGTCCTGTCCTAGCCTTATCCTTCTATCTCTACTCTCTTCAAAAAAAAAGAGAGGTTGAGCAACTGAGTAACAAGCAGTTCTCGTAGAAAAATTCTGTTAGCATATGGTCTCCATTAGGAGACCATATGCTCCACGAGCATTATCATCAGTTGATAATGCTCGCGATGAGCGAAACCGGTCCTGATCATTATATATATGTGGAAGTAGTACAAATGAATTGTGTTTTATTTAAAAAAAAAAAAAATTGGTGTGTAATATGTATATTTGATTAAATAAATAGACTCTGATGATTTTTGTAATTAAATTAAATAATTTGAAAGAATTTTATGCGACATAAAGCACCCCTGTCGATTGTTAAAAAATAAAAATTTAAAAGATACAAGTTTATTACGTCAACTCTTAGTGTTTGTACCGCAGAATAGTACGAGATAAAAACGAAATATTGTCAAAAGATATGCATTGATTTTATTTAAATAGTTATGTGTCCATATATTTGAAAATAGAAAATACTTATTACATATTTTAAAGTCTTAACATGGAATACCAAGTACTAAATATTACTGTGAAAAAAATATTTATAAACAAATTATTCATGTATAGGAAGGTAAAGTAGCACACATTAACTAACCCTTGGGTAATTACTCTATTCACTTGGCCCACGAGAGTTTACAGTCCCATTGAAATGGGCTTCGTACTCTCACATGTCCACAATGGGACGCTGTTTGTTTAGGCTTCCTCGGCTCGATTGTCTTGTAGGATATCCCTCGCGTATTAATTCCTGCTATTCAAATTCACGTTACACAAAGAATGGCCAATAAATCTTCCGATGAAGATAATTGAGAAGTTTGCATCGGGATGCCGTAGCGACTATACTGTGGTATCCAAACCGTAGATTCATCACCGCAATATCTACGTCGTAGATACCAATATTAATTATTGTACGAATAATGTCCATACACTAGGAATATTAATCGATCAGATGATATACGGCTGTTGAAGTTTACGATTTATCACACTGTAGTATAATTACAACTAAAATTAATATCGTCATTAATAAATATAATAATATATTAATTAAGAGCATTTGGTACACTTTATACATCTCATAACATGCCTCGATGAAACTTTATGTTTGACATGCATATGTGATTTTTAAATACCTTGTTAGAGTTGTAGATCATCTAGCTCTTTGACTGCACTATCAGTCTCCAGACATCTGGATCCTAACCTTTCTAGAAAGACGGATTGACCAATCTGGAATCTTTTGTGAGGGAGGCCCAGAGGTATTTGACCTATGTTTAATGTTAAGCAATCAACTTAATATACATGATTATTGTTAATGTATGTATGATAGATACTAATATAATTATACAAAAAAAACAGGTTAATACATATGTACCTTTTTTTACAGAGGAAATATCATAATTTATAAACATTTTGATGAAAACATATGTTTCTTTCAATTTACTCTATTGAAATATCCTTTATCTAGTGAAACTAGTGAACTTAAATATTTGAGTAAAGTAAAATGCATTATCAAAAGAAAGACTATTTGAATTTTATAAAAGCTTTATTTACTATTTTTCACACTCTATGTAATTTTAAATTAAAGTTAAAGACAAAAAAATTCACCAAAATTAAATTAAAAACTTTAAAATTACTAAAAAATAGCGAATCAAACTATAAAATATCAATGAAAAACCATAAAATTACACGAACATTAAACTTTTTTTTTCGTATGTAAATTTTTAAAACATTTGTCTATCTATATACAGAGCATATTTAAACTTCTGGCATGTGAATATGACGACCTCGAAACGCAGATGTTTGCATTACTTATTATGACAAAAAAGTTTATTGAATGGAAAAATAAATTTATGGTTTGGTATCTCAAAGTCATTATTTATGTAAGGTAATATTTATATTTTGAATACTTTTATCATAAATCAGTGTATTCCGATCGCGAAATGTGTCATTATCAACGGTCCCGTACGGGACCGCTGGGCGGTTAAAGGTGAAGTCGCAATTATTAATAATATTGTTTCTGTTTAAGTACATTTCTTGAAATTGAGATATTAAAGTACATACAATTATAAAAAATAACAATTAGACTACATATAAAAACAAAAACTAAAAGAAAATCACGAAACAAAAAAGTCGCTTTGCCTCATTTTCTGAGGACAATCCTCTTGTCACTAACTACGCGTAAGCATAATATTAAATACTGATGAGTTTTCACGCAAGCCGTACCGACGATAAGTTAAGTAGAAACTTTGAATTTTCACTCCTAAAAATAACAAAAAACCCATAACGAGCACCATGAAAAAAATATGTGCATTAAATAAGCTTTAAAGTTTAGCTAAAGAGCTTTTTTGTATAATTTATAGCTTACATTAAATAACTCTTAATGCCTTACAATGTTAATTACCAGCAGCTTGTGGTTTCAGAGGCGCCATTGAAGATTATAGTCTGACAAACAAAATTAAGTAAATAAAAAATAAATGTGGTGTCGTCTAAGAGCTTTAGTGCATTTTCTCTTAGCGTCACCAGATTTTTTTTCTTAGAAACTATCATCTCGTTAAAAATCTGCATTACAAAAAAACAACATTAAAAGGAAATTTAACAAACCGTCTTAACTTGTTTTACTATTAAATTAAAGAACGGTTTGTTTTTATTTTATCTATTATGTATGACGGTTTTCTCTCGTGATATGTTTTTTTTATTTATTGAATAATACTGTCACGAGATAATTATTGTAAAATAGTTTTGAAAAAAAAATATGTTGAACCTGTACCTATATAAAACAACGTATTTTTAAATGTAGTCGTCATTCAAAGTTGATAAAAGTTTGATCATTATAAAATAGCTTGTAGTATAGGCACTTATGACAAAATTGAAAGCCGTCAAACGTACTTGTCATTTGACAAAGAGTTGAAACGTTGTTAGGTTTATAACTTTTACGACATGTAGCATGTAAAATAATTGTAAAGGTTGTAACATAAACGTTCTGTTTTTCCAAACTTCTTTATGTATTAAGTTGTGTTGTCGAGAATCAAATTTAGACGTTAATTCAATTGTATTTTTCCAATTCATAGATTTCAATAAATACATCGGTTTGAGACCCTCCTCTTTGAACACACCGCAAATGTGGCAAAATCAAACATTACAAGGATCTGCTTTCAAAATAAACCATTCAGCTTATAAGGAATATTAGGAATTATGCTTTATCTAGAATCCCGTTATGAAATAGCAATGTATTTAGTTCTACTACAATTATTCTGGATTTAGTAGACTAAAATACATATTTAGCGAGAATAATACAGTACAGAGTTTTTATAATAGATTTATTTATAATATATTATTCAATGCTAGTATCTTATGTCAGTATTTAAACATCTATCGAATACTATTTTATTATAGTGATAATGAATGCAATTTTTATAATGAATTTATTTTGAAGGCATATAAAAACGAGTTGAATAAAACGAAATAAATCTGTAGATTCGTTTGGGGGTTCAGTGAATAGACAACACAGTTGCGTAAGTTTGTACACTGACGAAGGTGAACCATTCAAAAAGGACCGAAGACGTAATGGACATCTGCTCAAGAAATCTGTGATATTCACGACTGGAAGCAATACTGCTGAAGCCTCTTTCAGGTACGCGATGTCAGATGTCACTAACGATTCGCCTGCATTCTACTAATGGGATTGGCGTGCAACGTTTTCATGGAAATGATATAAATCAGAGGAAGAAAACTGTTTTAATTTTAAATGAGTATTTGCGTGTTTACGTTGGCGAAGTTAGTATTTATGTTGAAACGACTTGGGGAAATTATTAATTTGATTACAATTTATTTTGTTTTGTATAGCCATGGTGACATCTTGAATATTATCATAAGATAACAAATTAATTTATAAGCGTGATAAATGTAATGAGAGTAGTATTTTTTGCTGATTGCCTATTCCAATAAATTATAAAATATTACATGTAGTGAGAACATAAATACATATTTTAGCAACATGACCTTATATGAAAACGCTGGTTTAATGATCTTACAGTTGCTTTTTGTAAAATAACTATGGTTGAATTACTCTATTGTAGCTGTGCATTATTTTTTTCAAAGATAATTTAATGAACTGATGGTTGTAAAATTTGACTTGGTTGAGAGTTCGGTGTAACTTGATTTTCTTGTGAATACACACAATGAAGAAAGTCACTTAGAAAATATTTAAAATCACGTAAACTAATAAAAAGGTATTATGCACTCTTCGAGAATTTCACGATTCGCCTGCTCTCTCGAAGAACAGATGGAACATTTAATGAATTGCCTGTGAAATTAGTGATTTTTTAAAATTCTTACATTAAACCAACTAGTAATATTATTTTTATGAAAATTGTTATTCACCGTATAGCGTTCAGTATATCAAGATATGAGACTTCGAGTTATATGTACTGTATGGTTGAACGATACTCATATATAGATTTGGTATTTTTTTTTCCCATGTCCGCTCCCAATGTGGAGCATATGGTCTCCTAATGGAGGTATATTGACAGATTTTTTTTCTACGAGAACTGCTTGTCACTCAGTTGCTCAACCTCTCTTTTCTTTTTTTTCGAAGAGAGTAGGGATAGAAGGATAGGGCTATGACAGGACTAGTGGTTAGCTAATCGTTCTCGTTACGCCCCGTGAGGATGGGATTGGTGGGAGGGAGGACTCAGACTACGAACAGAAATCCATAAATCGATTGAAAGATCAATCTATGAAAACCGTCCGCACCGGGAATTGAACCCGAGACATCCGTAACCGTAGCCAGCGACGAAACCAACTGCGCCACGGACGCCGATTTCAGCTTATAATAAATTAGATATTTGGATGTTTTTTAAATCATACGAGATAAACTCGATGAAGACTTTTACACAAACACCCATCTCTCAAATCTGAATTTGATATTGAACTTGCCGGGACTTGCCAACAGATCGCTAGAATACTGCTCTCACTATTAGACCACAGAAACCGACACTAGATAGATGAAGAGAATTTTCGCTGTGAGTAAACAATCATCCGAGAGTTTTGCATTCATGAAGATGGTGGTGCATATAAACATTCTTGGTTAATAACAATTTTTTAGTGTACGATTATTTTGATTATGTTCACTATGACTTAAAACACAACGCTAAAAGGTTTTATTCCGCTTTCAGTAGTGTATAAAGTATCAGTAATCGGACGAAAAAAGATCTTTCCTCTTTCATTGTAGACGCATAAATAAACAGCCAGAGAGGATGATATTCTCATGGTTGGAAGGCGTGAAATCTGTGACACTTTTGCAAAATTCAATTTATTCATTTGCAAATGGAGACAGCAATGAAATGTTATTTCAGATACGTATAATTGTGTAAAAAACTACTGTGGGTAAGGATATTTTTTCAATATGCTTCCTCTTTAAGCAGAATTCATAAATATCAAATGAATTACAATTTCGAAAAGTTTTTTGTTTATTTAGTGATGAAAATAATTTAAAAAAAAAATGATAAGGTGTACAAATGGTTGTCAGTAATTGACGCATAGTTTTTATCACTTTTAACTGATGAAAAAAAATGTGGAATAAAAACTTATGCTCGAGCTTAAATTCAAATTATTGTCTAAATCAGTTACGTAAGTGTGACTTCTTAAATTAATTATTTTTGATATTTCTATTATGTTACGAATTTCGACACAAGACAGTTGGTTTTATAACCTTTGCGCTTCGTCATAATTGAGCCGTCAAACTTTTGGCCAATCTAAGTCATAATTGGCAATCAATATCGTCAACCTATTCCTTCTTTCTTAAAATTCTTGAAAAGAGAGTTTGGGTGATTGACTCACACCTTAAAAATACGCTGTTATTTTTCCATTAACCTGTTCAACATGGTCATGGAGAATTATTCATTAAATAATCAGTTTAAAAACAACCGAATTTATAAGGAAAAAAACAATAATCTAATAATACCAAAGATGCTTGATTTCTTTTCTCAAGACGTGTAATATCAATTTCCGAGCTATGCGTAGAATTTTAATATTAACACCAACAACTGTCAGATAAAAATCTACAACAGTTCATGCGTTTTACTTCTGCAATATATTCAGTGACATGTCATAGCCGTTTTTCCTGCGTCGCTTTTTTGAATTCCAACATCTTACTCCCCTTAGTCAGCCCCTAGCTGTCAAGCGGTTGAAATTCGCAGAGTTAGATAATATGACAGGAGTTAATATGAGCCAACGTGAAAATTCCTTGCCGCCATAAACAAAGCTGAAATGTTACGTTTTTATGTTCATGCTTCACAGGCTCGCCCCTCATTCTTTCTCTTTATGCTGAATTCAAGAAAATAAAATATTTTTGCGGTCTTGCTGTAATTTGCCGGCTTACGCAGAATTTTTCATCTACTTAATTTAGACAAGATTACAAACAAAGCATTATTATGGAAACAGCGAAACATTTTGAAACGTTGTTTAAAGACGTCATAAATGTTAAATATGACGGTGAATCCGATTATTTTTTTTATAAAATGACTTTTGCAAAGAAGCCGTCATCTAGATGTAATTACGGTTTGTTTTTTTTTTGAAAACAAATATTATTCTTATTCAACAGTAAACAAATTTTATGTACCTTCATCAAAAGCTATTATTTATTTACGAGATTAAATATCCGCATGTCGTCGATAATAAAACTTAAAATTTTTCTATCGTAGTGTAATTCAATTTTAGATGTTCAAATCTTTTTCTGTGGTGCGATAAACTGTGAGTTATATTAAGTAACAAGCCTTTCAGATATGGTATTAGAGTCTAATGCTAAAGATATCGGGGACGAAGCACAACACCAGTAATTTGATGCTGCAGGATCTGTAAGTATAAAGCTTTAATAATAAAATACATATATAAATAATAATATCTACAATACAAGTGTTTCCATAACGAGAATTGATCATTCGACCCTGAAATTGAGTGAACAGCAGTGTTAGTCATTCGATAGTCTGGGTTTCAATTATTTAACATACACAATGGTTTCCTGAGAGAAAATTGTTTACAATTATATTGCGTATTAAATAAAATAACTACTTAAAAATAACTTGACACACATAAGAAATAAATGTCTTATCAACTATAAACAATAGTCATTTATACTTTACACGTTTGTATCGACATACAAATATAATTAATCTCGTTATTACGAGTATCCATTTATGTTGGCTATAGCACAGAGTCGAATTGTTATATTTTTAAGTCTTCTTAATAAATCAATTTAAGCAGAATTGGATTAATCCAAAAACTTTGAACAATGCAACTTGATTACAGGTAATTTACGTTTCACATTTCAACAAGAAGCCCATTGATTAGTTTGCGCACAAATGTAACATTACGTATTGATTAGAACAATTGGTTGGAAGTTTGTAACTCGAGTGCTTTTCAATTATATAAAGGAGTAGGGTATTTGATTTAATCTGTTGTATATTCGGAACCATAAAGTTACTTAGCGGTGAGAAATTAATAGAATTATTAAAGACGTAATATTATTACATATTATGTTTTCTTTTGTTATAAGTAAAAAGATAGGCTACGCCAAAAGACAAATTTAATGAAATGAAAATGGAAAAGAAATAAAATATTAAAACCATATAAAATATGTAAATAAGTGTAATTTTTTTTATTCAATGTTTTTATAATTAATATTATCGTAGCAAGAATCAGTCAAAAAATGAAACAGAAATCAAACTGTAACGTATAAATAACAGATATCGTTGCTAGTGATGAACGAAACCGGTCCTGATTAATAAAAAATGTAAATGTTGTACAAAACTAATCGTGATTTATATATATATATATATATATTGCCTTTAAGTCTATAATTGTCATTTAACACTATAAAAGTGATAACAAATACTTCATTGATCACAATACATCTTTGTTATTAAGCTGTACCAGTGGTCAAATACATGGCTCGACGCTCTTTTCCAGTATCGGGTAGATAATGTAGGGAATGACGGAGAAGAATCATAATCAATGGCTTTGGATACAAATCGATTATCGATCGACGGCTATGTCACATCAGGTACAAACGACCTTTTGCCTGTAAAATAATATGTATTATTACTTGACAGGAAAAAAATGAGAATATGGCGGACACACTATTTAAAAAATTGAGACAATTTGAAAAATATATTATAACTAGTATAACCGTACCCGTCATACATGACGGTATTGAAATTGAAATACTGAATGTCTAAAGTAGCTAGTACGTTGGAACTGTGTGTGCATTGCATAACGTTTTATTTTATATAGATGCTTAGTCGTGATTAAATTTCATACCTATATGTGATATTTTGTAATAATAAAACGTTTACAGAGCGGTCTGGGCGATTATTTAGAAGATGAATCTAATTATTAAATCGATATAAAACCTGCTTTTCAAAACGGTGGAATGAGTTTATAATAAAATGAAGGTTGACGAGACGGTATCAGATCATTCGACAAAATAATATTTTATGGCATTTAAAAAAATATATGGCTATTGAACAAAAACTCATTTCATGAATAAAAATCGATTGCACCTTGGGGACTCATCACAACGCTTCAACAAAGACTTTCTTGTCTTAGGCAAATCGATTGAAGTTTTAACCTTTAAATGTTTGGCTATGAATTTTGCCTTTGCATAAATTATTTTCAATGAATCAAGTTTCTGTGTATTGAATAGCTAACTATGACAATACTACTGAATAATATAACTTAGGAAATGTAAAGAGTTTTTTTAAATGTGTAATGCAAAGTAAATCTATTTACTCAAACATCATGAATAACAACTGACTGGCAAATATTGCAAGGTAAAATTGTTAATTACAGTGAATTAGGAAATTACGTTTAGTTTGAGACGTATGGCTCCTTCCCTTAAATTAAAGTAATTCCTTCTCCTCTTCACGCATGGCCATCGGTAAAATCCCTCCCAAAATTAAATTATAATAGTTTCATTCAGGGATAAAAAATTAATATTAAAGGAAAGATTTTTTACGATACAAGTGCCACGCTAAGTTAGACAATGTGTAGAGTAAAACAGTTTTCAATTAAAATGTCATATAAATAATGGAAGACTTTTATTTTATTATAATTTTACCCACGATAGAAGATATTATTCAAAATTAAATTATTGCAATAAATGAGTACTTAAAATAGACACATTCAGATAAGAGAAGAATTTTGATTCCCTTTAGTGTCCGGCTATATATGAATTTATGTTAAATAGTATCGTAGTCGGACTTACTGAACCTCTTAAACTTACCTAATCACCTTTATTCTGGGTTTTTCATAAACATATATATGCTGGTCCTCTGGTCCCTTAGTTGTTTGTTTTGTTCGGTTATGGCGTCACAAGTCTGAATCTTCGGAAGGACACTGTCGTACACTGATTTTTCGATTTTGTTACGGCAATCATTCTTGTCAGCGTCCGTGGCGCAGTTGTTAGCGTCGTAGGCTACGGTTACGGATGTCTCGCGTTCAATTCCCGTTGCGGACGGTTTTCATAGATTGATCTTTCAATCAATTTATGGATTTCTGTTCGTAGTGTGAGTGTTTGTGATGTCTGAAACTCCTTCCCTCCCATTCGATCCTCACGAGCGTAGCGAGAGCGATTAGCTAACTACTAGTCCTCTCTTAGCCCTATCCTTATATTCCTACTCTCTTCGAAAAAAAAATAATGTAGTAATTTCCTTCTCTGATTCTTTAACACCTTCAATAACTGGAAAGGTTGAGCGACATAAAAAAATGTTTGGCGTAAAAAACGTCTGTTGAGCTGCTCCATCAAGAGCTTATTCCATCTCCATATTGGGAGCGGTGAACAAGAATGATAAAATTTCATCAATAAAAAGTTGAAATATCAAATGATTGTCCAAAGTTTATGAAGATTTACATCCAAAACTTGTCAAAAGCATCAATGAGTCAAATTTTGTTGTTGCGCTTATACCGGGAACGTTAAAGTATTCAAAGAAGAGTTAGCTTCAAAGAATATGAAAAGCCACTGCGGATGAATTTTGCATTGAATTTTGTGTAATGTGCTTACGCTAATCCGTGATAAATTTTCACTACGTTCATTAGCAATCTATAATTTATAGAGAAGCAGTTGACCAATCCGTGTTTCGAAATATCGTAGTGGCCTTAATGCCGGTAATTATCGTGATCTGTTGCACCTGCTGCATACGATACTTAACGCTATTGCGGTATGTTACACATAACTCATATCCGAAATGTTTTGTGTTTCATAACAATGCTAATTATATTATGCCAATGTGTACATGAAATGAAAAATGCATTAAGACATAGAAAAAAGTCATACTTGTTTTGCTAAAGATGTGTAACTGTCGTTAAAAGATCCCCAGGAAATTTCTAAAACGCCGTTAACTCTGGGTATAAATATTAAAATATGGTTGTTGGTTGAGTCAACTTTGTAAAAAACAAAATTCCACGCTTTTGCGTATCATTTACAATACATTATAGAACTGAAGAAAACTCTTGACGTCTTAACAGTTAACACTTGATTAAAGAGAACGCTTTACGAAGATGCATGTAATACTATTGATAACAAAGTACCTTTAATAATAATATACCTAAAAATAACTGCGTTCGTGTGTGAGTAAGCTTGGAATTTTATTATAAATTAGTGCTAACTTCATTAGATAGACGAATCCACTTTTAAGGTGTTAACTCTCAATTCTTGTTGGAAAGAGAGTATATAATAAAAACACAATTTTCATCAGTTAATAATGCTCGTGATGAGTGAAATTGGTTCTGATCATTTAAAAAAAGGGGGGGGGGGGCAAGTAGTCTAAAACAAGCTGTGTTCTTTTTAAACGAATATCATCAATAACAATACTAATTTTAAACGATAGTTTCTTGTATAATTAAAGACATCGACTGAGGGTGCTTGATGGAATTTCAATATCAAATTTGGATAAGTGATTATTTCACTGCTACTGGTTAGTAGCAATCACAGGATATTACAAAATCTGCAAAGGAGCAGCGACTGTTAATTTATATTATGCTTGCTGCTCCAACAGTGAGCATAGAGAACTATACTTTTAGCAGTGACATGGCAGTGACTCATTAGGCTTGGAACGATATTTAGGGAGCAGTGATTTTTTCACTGCTACTGGTAAGTAGCAATCACAGGCTATTACAAAATCTGTAAAAAATCAGCGTTAATTTTGTCAGGAACATCATATATATATAATGCTTGCTGCTACAGCAGTGAGTGAGTGATATAAATAAGTAGTAGCAGAAGAAAAGAAAAGTATTTATTCTCTTGGGTAAGGAACGGTAAATTTTTTGTTCGGTTTATGGCTTCGGTGCTGTGATTGGGACATTTTGTAAGTTTTCAGTTTTGAAAACTTGCATGAAATTTCTATAGTTTTATATTTTCAAATTTTGTGCTTTTAAAGATTTAAAAGTTCAATTTTATATTTACATTTACTTAAATTAATATCAGGTATACATTGTTTTATTAAAATTATGGCTCATCTGGTATAACAAATTAAACTGTGCATTTTTTCAGAAGAATGATATTTTGAATGGCTAAAAATAATAGTCCAATTCGGGAATATTTCTTGGCTATTGATATAAATTTTATATATTAATATGTATATTTATTGCACGAAAATATTGTTATGTATGTTACATAGAATGTTATTTTTTTATTGTTTCCTTATTAAATAATCTTATTTTCTTAGCAAATTCTTTTCATGTTGTGGTAATGATAGATAATATCGCTTCACCCGTAATTAATATGCAAAGCTCAGCATCTTTTCAGAATAGCAACTGTGATTTGAATCACAGGTATTTTTCACTGTGATTTGAATGCAGCAATCACTGCTATCACCGGTGACTGTAAAGTAACAGTTTTTCCCATCCCTACTATTAAATGATATTGATTTTGAAAGGATAAAGTCATAGAATTTGGTTGCGATGTTCATGGGCTCGAATTCAAGGTAGGATAGTCCCGTAAATTATTTTTTCAATCAGTTTATGGATTCGTCTTCGAAGGCGTGTGGTGTCTAAATTCTCTCCCACCCATACGGTCCTTGAAATGAGGCCTAATGAAACCGATTATAGAACCATTTGCCATGACCTAGCCCTATCATGATTTCCTTACTCTTTTCGAAAAAGATAAGAAACACGCGGTTATTGCAGAGCAACTTATGTTGACATATGCTCCATAATGAATCCATATGCTCTATATTGAGAGCGAACATGGTTACAAAAAAAAACGATATTGTTCTATTGTTAAATTAATAATCAATTACAAAATAAGACGATATTACAATAAATTTATTATTTCCCGTCTGTAAGCTCTATCAATACGGTAAGAGTGCCTAGGAGAGAGTTGTAACTTTTCAGATGATTCTCAATATCTTTCTTCATCGGCCGAGGGAAAAAAAATCTTTTTGGCTCATTATTTGAGCTTCAAATTGAAAGACTGGCCAGTTTCAATGTAGTGCTTGGCAACCGCTGACATCGCATAATGTTTCAACCAGCATGCCCTCTCGTGTTCACTGATCCCCTTCTTTATTGTCCGTGACGTTTAAACGTTTACGAAAACTTTCTTCCGTAAATCCAACGCACAACTAATGCGATCGCAAGGATTTTACGGAAGTACGAGATTGAGATGGTTTTTTCAACATGTTCAAAGGTTATCACCAGGGTTAGACCAATAAGGGGCCGCTCTTGGCTGATAAAGATTAAATTTATCAAAATAAATTGAGATGCAGAAGATGTGAAATGATTATTGTTCAATATTTTGAAGCAACTGATTACCACGATTTCTTCGATCCTAAAAATATTATAGTACAAACCGCGGACACTGAAAAATTTGGTTTTTCACAGTTAATAGCAAACGAGTTTATTTAAAGTGTAAGGGTAATAAAAGTAAGTATATTTTAATAGATTTCTAAATTACATTCAATTGAAATTGAAAATTTTGTTATATCACAAACCGCTTTCCCAGCATCAATCAGAAAGAAAATGTCCTACCCTTAATCATGTAATTTATATGTAAATCAGTGTCTACGCAATAAATAAAACTCTTAACATAAACTAAGCCTGAAGATGATTTATTAACATTAACTTAAGTTACAAAAATGAATTTATACAAAGTTACTTCCAAATCCATTGAAAATTATAAATCTTTCTAATTGCTTCGATTTATAGATGATAAGCGAAGTTAATAAAATTTATTCATTACTAATGAGTATCCGGCATGCGTTGCAACGCCACTCAAAGAAAGAAAAGCTTTGTGTTTTAATACTGTTTATTGAGGTGCTTTTGGATTAGAGGTCTGCACAGGCCGAAATTTCATCAAATTACCCGATCCGAGCCCGTCATCTTCAGGTCCAGTCCGAGCCCGAGTCTCTATATCACACTTGTTACCCGACCCCTACCCAAAGTCCAGATTTATTTTTCTTATCCCGAAAAAAGCCCGATTTATTTTTTAATATAGTAATTCATTTATACTTTTCTAACAATATATATTATTATATAATTTAAGACATCGACTGAAGGTGCTTGACAAAATACATGGAACTGTACAAAATCTCAATAATCCAAATATGTATTATTGTTTCCATATTTCCAACGATATTCATAATAATGTATTTCACATACATGTGAAATAAATTTTTCAAATTATGAAGACTATTACCTTATGGCTGACTCATGACCCGAACATAGTACCAAATATTATTTTCAAATTTGAATTTCTTACCTAGGCCCGACCCGAACTCGAATCTGAATAGTCTTTTTTTTTCGTCTGGTTCAGAAATGTCGCTAGTTTGATTAATTTTTTTAGATTATATTTTTTTTCTTTAGGAACCTTCACGGATGTGCGCACAACGATTCACGAAAGTTTGATTGAAATTGGATGAATGGTAAAGGAACGCATAGAGGACAAACAAACAGACAAATCTTCATTTTCATATATTTACTAGTGAGTACCCGGTATGCGTTGCAACCCCACTCAAAGAAAGAAAAGGTTTGTGTTTTAATTATATTTATTGAAGTGCTTTTGGATAAAAGGTCTGACCTAAATCTAAATTACCCCGACCAATTATTTGAAAAAATAATTTTTCTTCAGAAACCTTCACGGGTGTGCGCACAACAACTCACCAAAGTTTGATTGATATTGGATGAATGGTGAAGAAGTGCATGGAGGACAAACAAACAAACAAATCTTCATTTTTATGTATATAAATAGATATAGGTATAATTTAATTTAAGACTACGACTGAGGGTGCTTGATGGAATTTCAATATCAAATTTGGATTATTGAGATTTTGTACACTTCCATATACTTTGTCACTAACCGGTTTTCGCCTTTCGGCATCTTCAGGCATTCGAGCGCACGAATGGACTCGAACTGACAGACAGTAAACAGTGTCTAACGTTAAATAGAAGATACAAATACAACAACTATTATTTACGAGATAAAATATTATATGTCTAGGATCCACACTGATACCTGAGTTAACATTTCGAGAATCGCCTTAATCATTATTTTGTAAACAACACATTAACAGAGTGGCGAATTGCCACTTTCCAACTGCTATTAGAACTACCAGTGATTTTACAATTATAATAGCACTGTGGGTTTCGACGTGATGTAATTCGACGAAAGGATAAATACATACAATCATTCCACATTTAGTGACATCTGTTCGGTGTTTCAACGTATAGGATACAGCAGCGGGGAGATTGGAACGTTCAACTGTTCGTTCAGAATTGACAAAGAATTTAACTGGGCTCTATTGATTTCCAAAATTTCTTGATAAAATAATTTCTGATCCCCCATGTTTTGATGCAACAATTTAATCCCATCATCCGCATTAAACGTATGATTCTCCAATAGCAATGGAATAGTAATGGAAGTGTACAAAATCTCAATAAAACAAATTAGATATA
This sequence comes from Himalopsyche phryganea, assembly GCA_022494535.1. Taxonomy (NCBI): domain Eukaryota; kingdom Metazoa; phylum Arthropoda; class Insecta; order Trichoptera; family Rhyacophilidae; genus Himalopsyche; species Himalopsyche phryganea. The sequence continues at coordinate 6,299,040 of JAGVSL010000008.1, read as the reverse complement.
GATATCTTTTTTAAAAATGCGACATATTTCTATTATAAAATAGTCGATCCCATAGCCGAATAGACAACGCTTTTGAGGGGCGATGTAACGGAATTTTTCATACTCGATTATTAAATAGATATACGAACGTGTATCTGAATTGTAAAGGTTTGCCTTAAAGCTACTAGTGGTTTCTAAGCCCAATTCTTTTTTCATTACGTTCTCCGAAGACAGAAGTTGGGCTACTGATTTGAAACCACTTCTCGCTAAAGCATTTCCACGACAACGAGAAAATCAAATCAGTCATTGGATTCAATAACTTAAAATACTCAGTTTATTTTAAACGCTTTATTATTGACACGCAGAATGAATCTGCAAAGCGTATGCAATCAAAGTGAATGAATGTGCTAATTTTAAATTCGTTCCTAAACAATTGTCACTTCAATTAAATGAAATTGTTCTGTGTGCACCGAAAACTGCGTTTGGCTCAACAGGAGTATCTACTGAAAAGCAAATTGCACAATTTAATGAACACTGCCCTACGAACACGTTTTTTAACAAACAGTCAAACGTTTTATTAAAAATAATGACGTGAATTAGTTTCATTTTTACTATTTGACTATTAAATTTTAAATGAAAATATTTATTCTTGTCATAATAATAATATACGTTACCAACTGCGGCACGCAGCCGATAAATACTTCACAATAAAGTTTAAGAAGAGATTACAAAAAGATTATTGAATGTGTGCAATTATTTAGTCAATAATATAATATAATAATACGTAGTGAATACATTTTTATGATTTGGCTCGCATTAAAAGTAAGTAATGAATTATCTTCTCATTGCGGCATTATAAACGTAATATAATGATAAATTTGCTTCTCAAAGAGGCGAAATACACGTCAAAATAAGTAATACAACCAGGAGAATAACGTAGTTCTCAATGTTTACCCTATATTAAGATTAATAACACTTATATTGTGATTTGATAAGAAGGTTTTAAAATAGATATTTTTCATTATTGCCTCTTTTGTTACAAAAAATAGTTCTTCAATTGTCCAAATTAATTTATTTTTTTGATTACCGATCTCTCAGTTAGTCTTCTGTGTATAATGATGAATTAATGCACCTAGTCTTACCTCATTATAAAATATATTGCTTTATTTTAAATTAAATATTATATCTTACTAATGAAATAAGTTAAATTTCTTTACCCTTATAATTCGTATATATACATATTTTTAATGTTATAATTATAAATTAACTGTGTTTAGGAACACTTAATTAATACAAATAGTTGTGATACTTTTTTTGTTTCGCGAGTTGAATACGCTCGAAAACGTAGCTTCAACTAGTTCAGCTGTAAAAAATAAAAATTCTGGAATATGAGTTTAAAATCTGTATTCAAGATTTAAAAGAGTTCGTTGATTTAAATTATCAACACTTGTTGTTTAATATAATATAATGTCGTTGATAAAGTGATTGAACGCGAAAGGAAAAAATATAATATCAGAGATGAAAATTTCTTCTTATATATACAATAATTAAGTGAATACTTTTAATCATTATATTATTACAAACATTTGGTAAAATGTAGTTTCAATAATGGTCAAATAGCATGTAATATCATTCAATTTAGATAGACCAAATATACGAAAACGCATTAAAGGCTTAAAAAATACATTCAATTTTGTAGCATCGGTTACGGTTAAAAAAACCAGAAGCCTGCAATGACGGGTAAAAAAGCTGGTGAGCCAGTTTGGTTTCACTATAATTGGGGTTGTGGAAAAATAGTGTTTTCAGTCGGGGCCTCGCTTGTGTATTGGGATATCACTGTAGGATCTAATTAGAGCCTGCGCCGGTAGCAAAAGCCGCCCGAAAACTGCAAGGGATGTTTGGTCGCAGTGCTGAGAAGACTGACGCATTGCCTTTGATTGACTAGATGTCATAAAATTGTGACGCATCATTAAAAATGATATTCAAACCAGTCACCTGGATATTTTTACGACGTGTCATAAAGTCTTGCAGCGTTGCTTTCACCCTTTTTATTGAAAAGGTGATAATAAAATGAGAAAAAATATTGAAACCAATGAACGAAAATATTTTTATCTGCTGTAGTCGCTTTTTTTGAAGTGAAATTTTATCATAATCAGAATTTCTCGCTTTTGGAAATATTCTCATTTTCACTGTAACATCAGCTATGGCCGAGCGGTTGAAGTGTTGTTCTTAGATTTGAAACTTTGATACATTATGATAAGAAGGATATTCTGGAAATAAAATCAACTTTGTAAATTCACAACAAAAGTAAATGTTATTTTTTGAGATAAATAAAGATAAATCGTTAACTCTTTTTAAAATAAACGTTGTATAGTATTTTTGTTCATCAAATTGATTGTTAAACATGTATCACGTAATTAGTATACATTGATTTTGAAATTAATAAATATAAATTTTCTACTGTATTCGTATTTGTGATGTTTTAATCGTTCTAACTCTACATAGCCTAAAAACTGCGCTTATAGTGGTAAAAATCCAAGCAAGCAAAGAAAACAGCTACTGTTGATAAACTCCATTACGGTTTCATAATACTCATTAAGTACACATTAGAATATGGATGTCTGATTGACTATTTCAATAATATATATGTTTTATAGTGTTATTTGTAATGGAAATATGAACTGCTTTTTCAAGAAATATACTATATGGCTTAAGAATGCAGTTAGAAGTCATGGTTATAATTTGGTCGATCTCTTCGTTATTTGAATAAAAGTACTGATGGTAAATCACAGATAACATTAAAATTTGTAGGGAAAACGGAGTTCGATTGGATATTTATTATTTCTAACATTCAAGTTCTTCAAAATTTATTACGTGAAGTCGGATTTATCAAAATATTTACCGAAAATCGAACTTCGTTGGGCTAATTATAAATACAATAGCTTGAAAGATAAAGGCATTCTTAGTAATTGGTTGAACTGGTCTTAATAAGCAATAAGTAAAAAATATGAAATGCAGTGAATTTAAATTATTTTTTTTCATTCCATTCTAACAGTAATTTTTCAAATTGCATAGAAAATGTTAAAAGTTCAGTGCAACGGACTGGCTAGCGAATATCCGCGGACCAACTTAGAAACGAGTTTTAACTTTGCTTATCTTTCAAAAACTCAAAGTTTTCTTTCAACTGCTGAGTTTGGCGCGTGTACTTTAACTGTGTTCTTGAATAATATTTTACTAAGTTTATCGGTTAAAATGTTTTATGGCACAAATTTTGATGCCTCAACACAAGTCGCGGAGGCAATTTAAAAAAGTTTGATGATGTAGTGTTTTTTATGATATCTTTCCCTTCAGGACGCATCCACATTTGAAATGGTATATAATATTTCATCCGTGTTTTATTCAAATTTTGAAAAAAATGAAACGCCATTTCATCATTTCATTTTTGCAGTTTTTACTCACATCAGAGACAATATCATCAGCTACTGTAACATTGAAACGCTTCTATGGGGCCATTCATAAAAATAACTAAAATTGTTATTTATGCTACCGAATAAATGTCATGATTCATGATATGTAATACCGTTTCAAAAATTACATAACGTCAAAAATTTTGTGAGAAATCTCAATATATATTATACAAGTCACTTTCAATTCGATACAATTCAATTTATCTTATATATAATAGCCCAGAAAACTCTGTAGACGCTTTATTATTATGTAGGTATGAAATTTTCTTATGACGTAAGCGTTCGCGGTGTAAGCAATACACACACAGTTCCGACGTACTAGCTACATTAGACATTCAATATTTCAATTTCAATACCGTAATCTATGACAGGATATTCACGTAGAAATATATAAAAAATAAATACAAACAGTACTAAACTATTATTAAAATCGTTAAAAAAAAATCATAAATAAAAGAAGTCTACCTTGTATGTTTTTAGTACTCTAGTACTTTTAACTACGGACAATATTATAGTATTCATCTGAACTCGCTCACGTCCACTTGGAATATATCATCCGAAGTAATTTTTGATGTTATGTAAGATTATTAAAAACATATTAGACCCGTCCAATCTTGCAGCTCACAAAGTTTTGCTGCAAGGACGGGTCAAACGGATATTGAGAAGAAAGATATGTATTGTTTATACTTTAAGACATTATGATGATGATGACCTTACAACCGTTTCTTCCGTTTAATTTTTGTTATCAAATTTTCAATATTTAAAAAAATGAGCAAAATTATTGAAGAGCATTCTATAATTCTTAAACAAAACTGATTCTTTAAAAATATTATATAACCTATGGTTTGAATTGAAAGTCGAAGTCATGCCTTCAAAATAGTTTTTTTCATATTTTAAACTGAAGAAGAGTGCCGGGAATTCTTATAGGGTACTCCAAAAACATATAAGAACTGAACAGACACACGGTCACTTTTAAGGTATTGACTGTCAATGATGTTACGTCTATTACATGATATTCTGTATGAAGGTTTTAAAATTGTTTAGTTTTTTATAATAGGTGTTATCATTCTATTTCTTCTATGGATTCGGCGGTATATTTGTGGATGTTTATTTTTAATATAAAATTAAAATTAATAACTTAGTTATTCTACTTGGTTTATCACTAACGTTAAGCATCTTCAGACTAATCATATCGCAAGGTTATTAATTCCAAACGTAGACAACGATTCTAATCATTCTAGGTTTTTGACAGTTCAACCGATGAAAATCCATTTTTGTTATGTTTAATCCACACCATATATAGTAAATATTATTTATATAATATCACCGTCATATACCTGCAGAAACACGCGATTTTAGATATTTTAATGACAAGAAAGTTGTTGATTATATATTAAACTACTGGTTTTCTAACTTCTCTGGCTACTAATAGTTAGCAAAACTACCCTTGCTGTACGTATATCGTAAAACAGCAACGTTTAGTGTTTTCAAATGATCAATATGATCAATATGTCTTAGGAGCGGTAACCCAAGACTTGGTTCTTATACACTGAGTTGTGCTGAAAAGTAATATATCTACTCACTCTCTGTATAATGCCGTAAAGTTACAAGGAAAAACCAGATTTAAGTAAATTGCCCTTTCAATATTTGTATTAAAATATGGAATTGGTAGGTTTAATTTTTTTAAACGGGAAGCTACATCATCATAATAAATGAGAAATATCCGAACAAACAACCGACAGGTAACTCTAATACAGATATGCATTGTTTGAAATTAATAAACCTACCACGTCTCACGAGGTTCATTGAAATTAAACTAATAAATTGCGATGGAATATAGAATTTTCGTATTGGAATTTAATGCAAGGATTATTCGAAGAAGCACTTTCAATAAATATTGAAATTTCACAACAATATATTCCTCATATTCCGTAAAGCTTACTACGTTTTTGTTTGTTTTAGTTATTTCTTTCAAAGATGCGCAGCCATGTGTACCTTTATGTTTCGTATGAAATTGCATTACCCACTTTTATGGAGGCTGTGCACTCAGAACGGAAAGTGGAATATGCATAAACACAGTAAAAACGGTGCCGGAAAAGTGCCTTCCTCCAGGCTTTCTGAAAAATTTCAGCCTTTTATAAATGCAACTTTTTTAAGCTTTGACAGTTAACCTATAGCTTAACAAACATTTAAACAAGAATTAATTATTATTCTTAATTCAAGTGGTTTATTATAACATTTTCTACTGATAGCTGTTATGCATTGATTATTCAATTTTTATCTAGCAATGTGAATATCTGGAATTTTTTAATCTCTCGTATCTTTCCAACGTCTGCATTGGGGAGTAAAGAGAGCGATTAGCCAACATCCTCTCCTAGCCTCATTATTCTATCTTTAAATTCCTTTCCCTCAATAAAAAGGAACTTCAACAACTGACTTACAACCTGCTATCCCATGTTATCTTTATTTATTAAAATGACGTTACGTTGATTAAACATTCTTATGATCGTTGATCTCCGTACTGCCGGAATAAGACAACTAGCGAAAAATGTATATTTGATTAAATAAGACATACATTTACAATCTTGTAAAATCCGCTTAATATTTTTTACTTTTGATTGGTAATGCTTATATTACCGTGAAACGATATAAACAGCTATACAAAAGACATTATTGTACAAAGGTCAAATTAATGGAAGTGTATGTTTCATTGCTTAGAAATTTTCTTATGCGCTTAGAAGTCTTCTAGCTTATGACTGTAGTATAATAGTATTAAGATATGTAACATGTTATCCATTGGGTGTAATAAACATAGAGATAGCAAAACGTTTGGTAGATGACAAGCAACTTTGGAGACTTAGCACGGTAATAATGAGTATGTTTTAACATAAGTAGTAGAAAATAATATGGTCATTTTTTAATTCAAATGAAAAGTGAGAAAATTTAAGACCCAAGGTTTTCAAGTAAATTACAAATTGCTATGTGAATGTGTTTGTATTTTTTGACCAACTTAATCGAAATATATTTTTAAGATGCAGAAGATTCACAGTTTTACAGATGTTATCTAAAAGATTTTTCCTAGACATGCTCACGCTGAATAGTTAAAATGCCATCCTTGAAATTAAAATGTTCTCTAAATATTAATCTTCTTTTCCTGATAATTAATTATCTCAGGCACCGCGGATCCGAATTGTTCTCCAAAAGTCTACAAGAAACCTTCTAATGATGATGCCACTTGCTCCTCATTTTCAGATTACTATATTACATTTTTTTATTCGAGGTACTGTTAGGTATATTGAAGATCAAATCGTTTTGGGTACTTTTATTATATAAAATATATAGTATATATCATAACAACAAAAATACCAAGGTTATGGGTTGACTTAATTAAACAATTATCAAAATTTGAAAAGACTAATTCCAGAACATTATATTAAATACATATTTTTAAAATCTGCAGAGTCTTTGCATAATGCTAATACAAGCTTAAAATCTTGTCGAGCGTTACAAATGAGGCACTTATTCGTTTATTTTTTATTTCTTATAATGGGTAGGCGGTTTCCAAATAACCGATCGCATATTACTATGTGACTTGAAGTGGTGGGTAGACCAATTTAAATTATATTGCAATACAATGATTCATGCCAGTCAAAGAATTCGTTTTTACATCGATGTGCCATACAATTAATGATGTTGCGACGTAGAGAGACGTTTCAATAAGACATTGCTCTTCAAATATTTGAAAAAAGCTTCGAATTTTAAATATTAGATTCAATCCATTTTATGGATGATTCAAGTCTAATTTGATATCGACGCCGACATTGCGCTATCAGGGTTGCCAGTATTTAACCAACCACATTTTAACACGACCTTCTTACTGTTTATTACGCACGGGTGCCGATTTATTTTCAATTTAATGCTTTAAGAGGAGCGTTATAAAATATCTGTCGTTTATTGTAATTTAATAATCGTTATAAAGAAGATTTTTTAAATAAATATTCCATTTAAAGTATTAATGATCAAATTATACTACTCATTTTTATATATTCGTACCGATACAAAGATTTATCATAGGTTAATACATTAGCTTGTCGGCGTCCGTGGCGCAGTTGCTAGTGTCGTTGGCTACGGCTACGGATGTTCAGGTTCTATTCCCGGTGCGACAGTTTCATAAATCGATCTTTCAATCGATTTATGGATTTGTGTTCGTAGTCTGAGTGTTTGTGATGTTTAAAACTCCCTCCTCCCCCACCCATCATATCCTCACGGGGCGTAGCGAGAGCGATTAGATAACCACTAGTGCCGTCCTTCTATTCCTACTCTCTTTAAAAAAAGGGAGGTAGAGTAATAAACAGTTCTTATAGAAAAATTCTGTTGAGATACATCCATTAGGAGATCATATGCTCCACGTTGGGAGCGGATATGAAAAAAAAGTACATTAACTTTCATTAGATTTTTAAAATTCGATAATAAATATTTGTGGTTTTAAAAATCAAGGAAAGAAACAATTTCTTTTACAGAGCAAGCGATAAGAAACTGCAATATTCTTAGTTTCAAGTTCAGAAAATTAACCGAATCCATAAAAATATTGCAAAGTCAATGCAGCAAAAGTTTCTGCTCGGGGATTTGAACTTGTGGCCACCCAACCAAATGTGGCTAATAATGTTAGAGAATGTCAACCACACTTTAACGATATGGAGGAGTTTGTAATTTGTCGTTATACACTATCGACACATGTAGAAATAAAAAGAAGTTTTATTTAGGTACGAAAATATTTATATGCCTTTAGTTGAAATATAAGGCAACATTTTATCATTTTTACTCAGGCCTTTTGTAATTTATTATCACAACCGATTAGAAGCAATCGGCCGATGCAAGGAATAGCAGTCTAGATATGAGCGGATATTTCACAATACTTTTTTACGTTTGTTACAGTTTCACTCGAATTGCAGTTCGCCATAATTCGATAATTTATTATATAAATAAAGATAGATATCGGAGCGTAAATATCATATCGGGTCCGTGGTGCAGTGGTCAACGGCGTTGGCTTCGGTTATGGATCTCACGTGTTTGGAATCCTAGTACAGTCAGTTTGTTAAATTGATTTATGATCAGTACCGGTTTCGCATAAATTTTAAGACTAGTTGATTATTTTTTAATTACAGTTTTTCTGTAGTGAAATTTTAATATTCTTATATATATTATATATTCTTGGATTATGTTATTTTTATTGATTTTTGCTGCTTGACAAGACACCTCGATATAAATACATCTACGATATTTTATAGACAAAGAATGTACTATTAGCAATTTATTTCATTCTTTGAAAATAGGTCATAACTAAACGTTTGAATAAATAATATTGCAATTATTCATTTTATGTAATATTATATAGATATACTGCGACAGATTTTAATGTCTATTGAAATGTGCGTAATCAATGTAGATACATTTAGGTTTTTTAATCAAAAATATCCATTTAAAATGTATATTTTTTAATTAAAAACAATTGAAAACAAGTACTACACAACTGTGCCTCATTAATGCGGCGCATAAAACCTGAAATATCGATTCTGCTCTTGAAAAGGCTTCGACGATTACATATACGAGAATATAATACAACTTTAAAATTGATGTTTGCATATAAAAAATATTTACATAGTCATGTATATTGAAATAAATCCAGCGAAGAAATTGATTTTGTTTGAAAATTTAGTTATATCGGTTTCAAAGTAATAAGATTGATTATGTTCGAGTGATTTATTGATGTGAACACAAGGAGAATGGTCTAGAAACCATTATTTTGACCTTATTTCATTTTCAATGTATATCGGGGACCAGTATATTGCGTACAAAAAATAGTTATTTTAGTATAGCCAAGCAATCGTCTTAACGACAACGACTATGCAAAACGAAAATAGTAACTCTATTTTTATTTTGTTTAGAATCTTGAGAATAAATTGTTTTATTATATATTTTACATTAAACTGATGATAATCAGGAGAGACTGACTTAATTTAACTAAATTTGTTGATCCACAAATTAACAAAAGATAAACTATGCTTATGTAATATTTTCGATCCAATATTCATGGTTTTTCAATTTGTCTCCATATAATATCAAAATCTCCGTAGAATTCATAAAGTGTATGTATGATCAGCTTTCCAAATGGAGCGTGTGGACTTATTTTGTATAATAATGTGTATTTATAATATTTATATTCACTTAGTGAGCCAAAATTTGACCACCAGATAGAAAAATTAGATGTCATGAAGCTTCTTTATTTATTTATTCACTTTATCAGTGACTTAGATACGAACGTTTCAAGCAAAAAAAAAGTCGTGTTTTAGATCAGCGTTTCTTAACTTTATTGAGGCCTTTTATCATACGACATGTTAATGAACTCGAACTGACGTCAAATTGAGTTCATTCGTGTGCTCGAATGCCTAAAGAGGCTGAAAGGCGAAGCTCTGGTTGTTAATGACGAAATACATGGAAGTGTACAGTCTCAACAATTCAAATTTGATATTGAAATTCCATCAAGCACCCTTAGTCGATATCTTGAATTAAATTAAAACATGTTGTGTTGTTGATATGTTATGTACTTCATAAGATGGGTTTCTTGAAATAAGACACAATTTAAATCTTAATTTTTTTAATGCAGAAGAACTCGGTTACTACTATGACTCAAAGAAATGAACTTGTCTCTCTTACATGGATTAACAAAGATAACTGGTGACATATGACGATGCAATCTTTCAACTAGATTTCAGCGGCACCCCTCTCCCTAAAAATGTTCAAAAGAGGGCGTGTACACCCAAGTTAAGAAGTACTACTTTGGATAAAAGCAAATATATTTTTTTCGAATACGAATTTCTTTCAGATAGATTTGAGCCCCCTTTCGTTTGCACGTCTATAATTGTAAATTATAAAGAAAAGAGATTTTTTTCCTCATCTGATGTTCGAGCCCATCATTGGTTACATTATTATTCCCAAAATGTATACATCTTAATCAAATATTTTCAAAATATTGAAGTATGAAACGAAATAAAAAATAATTTGTGTAAAATATTTCCTTATCTGAAACGGGCAGATATATCCGGTAATTAATTTTCAAAATTTTAAGAATCGATTCAACGGTATAATGATAAAGGTATGTACATTCATAAATCATAACTTTTGCATATGGTCAAGCCATTTGAGTCAGAGAAAGTATTGGCTGTAAATCTATGTCATTAGAAGGGTAGCTAGAACGATTAATTTAACGGTAAATAGATATCATAATATAAGGATAATGTAAAAATGAAGCGTTCTAAGTAAAATGAAAATTACTATTAAAAAATAAATTCACGTACCTCACCAATTATGGGTATTTTAAATATACCTTTTAAGTTAGCTCATAATATTTGGTGTAGGTATATCAACTTACGATTAAGAATATTTTGTATATTTTTCCGAAACAACAGATAATCATCGGTAGCAATTTTCGATAAAAATAAAGATTATTGCATACAGTTATATTTACTTAGTAGTATGAAGTAAATATTAATTAATTGTGTTATTTATATTTTCGACGTATTCAGTGGTAACTTAGTGGAAATTCATTTTTAATATAAAATTAAAATTGATGATTTTGTTATTTCGCTAGTTATGTCGATTGTTATGTTATATTAATTGCATTATTTATAAATAAAAATGTGATTGAAATGTAATGGATTCATAGATGACTGCTGTAATATATACTATTGTACAAAAGGACTTAGAGCTGTTATATGGAAACTATCATAGTTTTATACTGCTTGGATGTTAAATCTTCGCTTAAACAACAGCTGATATACGTTTACTTATTGTAAATAAGTATTGCATAGACATCATACTGCTTAAATCAAAGTAAATAATGTTGAAATAATGTGTCAGTTTTGTTTAGATGAGTTTGGTATTAGAAATTTTAATGTTCTATGACTTTTGACGAAATATAAGAATACAGATAATAAACTGATTTACTACAAAAACTTTACAGTCTTAAAGAGTTTTAAATTGATTTTATTGTGTAAAAAAATGAGCATTGAATAATATTAAATCTAAAGAGGTGAAAATCCTACTAATGTATTTTTGGTGAATTGATTGATAAAATGACTTTTTCGTTACAATTATTCCGTGATATTATTGTTATTTTAGAAAGCGACAAAGTTCACAAAAAATACTATGCATAATTATTTATTGATTCTTTTGATTTTATATAGCGATTGATGTGGTAAACACGTAATAGAAAATAATTACTTAACAGAAATAGTCGAGACGTTATGGTACAATTAGTTGACATTGAAAATTGTATCAATGTATATTGTTGTCAAGCTTTGCTTAAAAACGTATGGAACAAATTTGAATTTTACTGTTACTGGATAACATCAAACAATCTATGATAGGTTATTAAACTATTATAAATGCATTTTGCCACCAATGCCATTCATTACAGACTGAATTATATAACTTAAATTTAATTCACTGTCCTGAATTTCAGACTTTTCATTCGATATGAAAAATATTGACGAATCTTTTATCTTTAAAAAAATATGTATATTCATGATGAAGTGCTTGATGAATTTAACCTGCTCGAAATAAATATAATAAGTATTTTTAATAATTAATGCGTTTGAATGTTTATTTCATATTTTGTATTTTCATAAGCTGAGTACATTTTTACATAAAAATATGAGATGACTTATGCATAATATTAATCTTGTGGTCAACTTAGAGTTGAGATCAGAGATAAAAATCCTATTACGAGAGAAGTCACTTTTTCGCGCTCGCCTCTTTGTAGATGTCACATTACTTAACCGTATAAAGCCCATTGAAGTTCTATTCTTAGATACGTTTCCAAGAAATTATTCTTGTGAAAGAGACTAGAAAAATAAGTCATTTTAAATGACTTTTTTGCGAAAACTCTTTTCTAAAAGCAAGAACGCTAAATTGAAAATCGACATTGTTACCAATCTTAAGTTGAGAAACTTTTGACTGTTTGGCGTTAGATAGCAATTGCTTGACTTGAAAAATCAAAGTCAAAAAATTACATCATGAGTAAGTGAAAGATAGATTATAGCAATAAAATCTGATGAAATCTGAATTAAGATACAAGTTATATTTTTCCCGTGAAAACAGTAATTTATATTTCAAATAAAGTCAATTATAGTTTGACATTATTGCATTTGATTTAAATAAATTCATTGGCCAATAAAGGATCACATTATTCAATGCAAATATTGCTGGGTTAGTCGTAGATTTCATACAAAGAAGGAATCAGTTGCTTGTCGAACGCGCTAATTAAAATTTTCGGTCGACTTATATTGAAAATCTTTTAAAGCGCGTTCTTGTGGCACAACCCTTTCTTATGCGGTGCACATTCGTAGCTCTGAGCTCAAACAAACCCGAAAATGGTCAGTTACGATCCGGCTGGCGTAGCAGGCGGTCGCGCGTACGCTTCTAGTCTTTGAGACGGTTACGAGTGCAAATGCTACTCCGCGGAAAGCTTTCCGTAAGCGATAAGACTTACTCGCGTAGCTCGCGCCATAGCACGGATTATTACGATTGGGTCTACTGCCCCCTGTAAAGCACGCTCGCTTCCTTTCCGTGTCAGTTTTGACGAATTATAAATTCAGGCAACTTTGTTAGCTGGAGAGTAATTCCTCGCGTGTTTTTGGTGAATAACGTGTGTAGGAAAAATGCCGTGCCATTCATACTTACGTATACGTGACACAGGATTAGATGTGCGTCCTTTTTAGAATCGTGCAAACTAAAAAAAGTATTAAAGTTTACACTGTAACTACGTTTTTATTGATACCGTGTGTGGTTAACGATGGTTTATTTGCAGGGCTGATAAAACAAAAGCAAAACCATTTTTAATATCAGCAGACTTATTTGAGTTAGCTTTAGTTTGTGGATTTGAAAGATTAAACAGCAATTTTACTTCACATGTAATTATCACAGTAACGATAGAGTAATCGAAAACAATTATATTCTTTATGCATGCTTATTTGATATGTTTTTTGAGATTTGATACAGGCAGGTATTGTACAGCTACAATAATAAAATAATCTTGAAGTATATATTGGTCGTTTGTTTGCGAATGGAATTCGGATCTGGGTTTAGTTACATTGTATGTCATCATGCGAGTATTGACTGTCAATCACGTTGGTTATTAAATCGTGAAATGATGTTTAGAAACATATATTTTATTTATCATGTTTAGGAGTAACGATTAAAACTAAAATAGGACTTTTTGGAAATTTATTATTTTATCTGTCTTCAGCTTAACAGATTATCCTGTTGATAATAATATTTTTTCGACTAATACGTTAAATATTTACTACACAAATTATAGTATTTTTCTGTTACATGTAAGATAATTTTGTTTTTGACAAAAAATACATACTAAAAGACTGCATACTGCCAAGAAATTACCAAACAACATGAAAAAGTATTTAAAATTGCTTGTAATATTTGAAGTATCTATCTTATGTAAATCGAAGTAATTAGATAATAAATAACATGTATATAACTATGAGAATGGAATACAGGGCGAAAAAGCAAACGTCACATGAAGAAATTTGTATAAAAAAAATCTCATTTCAGTACTGTAAAGCTGACAGCTCAGTTGAAAAGGCCACATTCTCCGGACGTTAAGAGGAGATTTGGGCAATGAATTTCCTGATAGATGCCCATAAACAACCACAAGAGAGGGAGTGTTAAAGTGACATCAAGCATCAACGTGTTGTGAATGGTGCTAAGGAGCACACAGAATAGCGTTATAACGACAGAGAAGAAAGCAAATGTCGTGACTTAAAACCGAGAATCTTGGCATCCGATGTTAGGGTCCCTTTTGTTAAATTGTAATGACTAATATCCCAAGATCTTTCAGGTTTCATAACATTTTTAAGTATAACCTTTTATATTATATTTGTTTTAATGATGCATATTTATTTATCTTAGATAAATATTACATACAAATGTCAGAATGTATTTGTTGATAATAATAATATCAGCTTTTATCGATATTTATTAGATTGTTAAATATAAACTGAAGATCGTTTATTGCTTGATGAAGTTCTTCCCACAATTCTTTTACATTTTTCAGTTCATATTCTTCACTTACATATTTAACTAGTATTTAGATGTCTTTATCTAATCTCAAAAATAAACACGATTCGTCTGTACTACTTCCATATGTTGAAAACATGTGGTGTTTTATTTTTAAAATATTATGTCTTTTCACCAAGAAATGACAGTTAACACCTTAGAAGTGGTCATTATTTAAGTTACCCTTGCGGTCTTTTCGTATAACTAAATTAACCTTTCATATCATTCCAACAAACAAAAAAAATCTTACGTATATATATTCTATGATATTATATTTACATATCTTATCATAGAGTTTATATATATATTCATGATTGAATGAGACGTATATAAAATAACAACCTCTGTAGCCTTGCGGTAAGTGTTCTGATTAGCAATTGGAACGTCTCAGGTACAATTAAACTATTTATCATCATATTTAATGACTTGTAATTACGTTTTTTTATGGTGCAGTGGATCGATTCACATTTAAAGATACATTACCTAAAATTCACATACACCTCTCACTCACTCCATCACGAGAGCATATCTACCTCTTTTTTTCGCTGGCCCGTATAGAAACAAATACAGCAGCCAGAAATACAAATAGTGGAATGGATCTATGAAAAGTTAATTCAGATTTACGAAAGGCATTGCACATAAAATAACGGTTGATTCTATCTGATTTTGTATAAATGAGCGCTGTTGGTATTGGCAGTAATAATTGTTTCATTTAAATGAAATATCATCATCAATAAATTAGTTTAATAAACTCGTTATATTGTTCTGAAAATGAAAGCAATTATTTATTGAATATTTTAAAAATATGATGGGGATAATTAGAAGTCCAGAACTTTAATTCACGGAGAGTTGCTCCGTGTAGATTTTTAGATAAAGTAGTCATCAATATCATCATTATAAATAATTCTCAAATCTTATATCCAATAACATCATTAACCAAACATTTGACATTAAGTTAATCATCTATTATTTTTAAATCATTCTATTTATAATTTTTAGAACTGAAGAGATCATAAAAATTATGTATAAAACACGATTAATCGACAGCATTAAAAAAACTGAGATTTATATTATAAATATAAAAGCAATATTATAAAATGTAGAAGTTTGATGATAAATGTAATGAATATTCGACAAGTCTGAAAATTTTAAAATTTGCGAGCTTTTATTAGCTTTTTTCGTTGACCATCAGCTAGATTTTGGCCAAATATATTTCGTAAATAAAAAATCCATTGAAATACTCAACCAAAAGTTATAAAATTAAACTAAGAGGAATCGGGCTTTAATTTTGATTGCGATTTTGAAGGCTTTTTTTAAAACTCACACTCTTCGCTTGATCAACTCTAAAAAACCAAATACCGAAACACCAGTTCTGTTCAACATGTAGGTACATTGGATAATTTTGCTCTTTTAGAGAGTAAGTATTAGAGGTCTGCACGGTCCCGGGCTTGGCCCGCGAGCTTTAACCCAGCCTGCCCCGTGGGCTAGGTTCGGGTCTATAAATATAATTCAGAATTGTGATTGGGGTGGGCTCAGATAATTAATTCAATTTTCAGAAAAATATTTCAGACTATGCTCAGGTCATGACAGCCATAAAGCAATACTATTCATAACTTACTTGACATGTGTTATGAATAGCGCTTGCAATATGGAAACAATAACATATTATTGAAAAGTATTTCTTTTCTAAATGAGCCCAAAAAATCGGGCTTTTTTCGGCCTGAGACGAATAAATCTGGACTTCGGGTCGAATGCGGGTAACAAGTGTAATATTGAGACTCAGGTTTGGGACTTCAGACTGATGATGATTCTCAAGAGACGAAACGCGTCAAGTTAGTGATAAAACGAGTGGAATAACTAAGTTATCAATTTAAATTTAATATAAGGATCAAGATATTATTATCTTAAAGTATTTGAACCAGCATTTTAAAGTAGGATTTATCAATACCAAAACGATTTTCATTATAAACGTGAGAAAGTAGTGAGAAACCACTTGTGTTTAATTTTTAAAAGCTATTTTTTTCTTAATATTTTCGGAATTTTAAATGATAAATTGAATCATGTATTGAAATATTAAAATATTACCATAGATATAAAGTAAACTTATATACTATTTAATTTCACATCATTATCAAAGAGTATTTACATCTTAAAGCTTAATTAAATCAAAGGCAATGGCTTAATTAATTATGAAAGATCAAAAAAAACACGGTTATAATTTTGACGCTACCATGGAAGGCGAAACATATCTATGGCTATTTTTTAATTTAATTAAATTCATGTGTTGACTTAATTGGCATTTACTTCGTAGAATTTCATTATAGTAAGATAAAATAACAACATATTTAGCTATACGATTTTTTTTTAGGTATTTCGGCATGATGCCATACTGTCTAAAGTCAGAACTAAAATTTTGTAGAACTAAATTAATACTTTGTTATTTTATCCTACTTAATTCATGTAGTTATATGCCAACTTTCTATTGGTTTAAGAGCTGATGCCTGAAAGATAAAGAAACATCTCAACAATAATTAAAATAATAAATATTTAATATTGTAATATTTAGTATTATTTATTTAATATTGTTATTATTTTATCCTTTTTCATTCACCTACACTTATAAAAATCTCTAGGACTAAAATACTTAGAGCTTTAAAGAAATAGTGGGTATTTAATTGGCTGCTAATAATGGTAAATATTACTACCCCAGATCATGGATACAGCGCAGCGCTCATATACAAATTATACATCGCAATAGCATTCGTTATAATATTTATCCAGTCGTGGTTGGCTCTGCATACTGAAATACATTTCTAGTAATTACTTTATTTGATATTCAAATAGTAACATCGAGCTTCAGTAATCTCATGTCGTTTCACCATTCAGAGAATACCTCTCTCATATAATAAAGTCCACCCAGTAGCGGTCTATGGAAATACAATAATTGATCAATACATTATCATCGCAATTATTTTTTGAATGAATAACAGTATTCAATAATACCGATATTTAGATTGAAGCGAAATTAATACACTGAACATTTTGTGTAAATTTATTGTAGTACATATAACTTTCCAATTGTCGGATTCGACGTCAAGTGTTCAACTTCATTGGTTATCAAATTTGGATTATTGAGATTTTGTACACTTCCATGTATTTTGACACTAACGACCCGGGTTTCGCCTTTCGGGAAACCCGGGTCGTTAGTGTCAAAATACATGGAAGTGTACAAAATCTCAATAATCCAAATTTGATATTGAAATTCCATTAAGCACCCTCAGTCGATGTCTTAAATTCATTGGATATGGTTGCAGTGCTCATGTGTTTGAATTCCAGCACGGACAGTTGGACAAACTGATTTTTCAATAGATTTATGGATTTCTGTCGAAAGATATGGATTTTTGTGATTTATAAAAAAACCATTTGATATAGCATATCCGTTTATCCCTACGCATTTCGAAAAAGAGGTATTGGGAAACTGAATAACAAGCAGTTTTCTCAGAAAAACTTCTGTTGTGTTAGCTACATTTGTTCCACACTGGGAGCGGGCATGGTAACAAAATAAAATTCTACGCAATTGTATTATTATTTTTCGCATCGACTTATTATACCGTGAAATAAAAAATTTACTATTGGCATAAAATGTTTTTATGTTTTTAATTTACAAACACATCGAGACTTTTCCCCGGTTATCTTAAAGGAGGGGTCTAGTATCAAAACTCATAATCTCCAACAAATGAAAAAATAAGTTATGAATGCAGCATTGTTCTCCGTGTTCACACCTCCCATTTAAATTATAAATTATCTTTCGAAACATACAAACTTTCATCTAAAATGAATGTGAAATTGTTGTTCATATTCAAAACTCTTATTCTCTAGTGCTCTTTAATTTTCGAAACTTATAATTCCAACTAATGAGAGGGCAACACAGTACTGTCATGGCCACCAGTGATTGTTTACATATCATAGTGTAAGCGTCTGTTCTACAGTTTTATTTGTATCAAACCGTGCATTTGTAACTGTAGCATGAAAACGGTTTTTATTGAAACAACGTCAAAGTACTCCATCGAGTAAATAAAAAAGGTATTAAAATGAATATCTTAGAGTTTTTAGAAATTAATTAAGCCATTAACAGTAATCGAGTATTAGTAAATAACATTTTAAATAAAACATGCGGCTCAATATTATTTTTTTTTCCCTGGTATTTTTACCTCCAAACACTATTAATTGATTTATAATTAGAAGTGCTATGGTAACTAGTCTATCACTGTTTACGTCTCACCCCCCTCCCCACGTTCAGTAGAATGGAATAAAACCCATCCTACCTTTTATTTTTAATGTACGAATTAGAATCATTGTTAACTTTTCAATTAAATAGCCTTGCTATACGGTTAGTCTGAAGATGCTTCTTAAAGAGGCAAAACGCGTCACGTTAGTGATATAACAAGTGGAATAACTAAGTTATTAATTCTTATATTATATTAAAAATAAACTTACACAAAGTTTCCGCCGAATCCATAGAAAAAAGAAACGGTTTTTATTGATTTCCTAAAAACAAGCATTGACGGAGATTCTGAGTTATGATACTAAAACCCTCAAATATGATATGGGGTATCTTAATGAGAAAGTCAGCTATAGTATTTTTTTAATTTAAACTCTGTTATAATAAGTGGTTGTGCTATGTAAATGAATTGCTTTCTTTATTTTTTTTGCGATATGATTCATACAATTTTAATGAAAAATAAAATTAACTTCATTTCCATGTAAAAATGGATTAACGATATTAGCATGCCGTTATATACTTCTAAAAACCATTTTTTTTTTGAGGGATGAAGTATATTTGTTTTTGTGATTTTCGGAGAAAGTTATTTTTAAAAATAAAATGAATATTCCATAATACTTCAAATAGTTTCTATTAGATAAAATCTATTAGATACTGACTCTTTTCCAATGATTGTATACAGCAATTAATTTTTTAAATATTAGCTATTTATTTATTAATGCATTGTTATATGATTCGGATTGAATTTAAATAGAGTTTTTGCTTTCGATATTCCGTAAGAAACGTCACTGAAAATCCCTAATAGGAATTGAGTCTTTGACATTCTGCTCGTCCGTCTATGTTTGAGTACGTACTCTGTAATACATTGTACAAATCACAACGCACAAAGAGAAGTTCTTTTTGAAATAGACGAGTGGAGTCTTGTTATCAAATAATTGGTATTCAAGGATATTCTTTTCAGGTGTAAATGTTACATTGCACTATCATTCTAATGTATAGTTTATTAATATGATTGTAAATACCATTTGTTTAAAGATTGTCGCAAAATAAGTCAATGCTGTAAATGAGCTATAACTGTATTTTATGGCGATGGGTATTTTATCCTTTTAATTAAAGAAAACCTGATTCCAAGAATACTATTAACATGCGCTCTACTGAAAATTTAAATCTTCACTGATAAATCAAGTCTTCTACGTGTGATTTGCTTACTTCTTTATACGCAGATATTTTTTTGAGTAAGAACTCATTACTAATTAATACATTTCATTCAAACTCGGACAGTCACGCTGATCTTATTAATCATGTTTTTATTTATTTTATTTTGAAACTATTTACTGAAGATATTTTTTTATTCATATAAGTAATATTTTCAGACAAATTACGTTTTATTTTAACAGAAATGAGAAATTAGATTCATAGTGTACACAGACTTACAATCATCACAGCTGGGTAATGAGAATACAATGTTAAATACATTTCAAGACTGAAAATGTACTTAATTGAGTTATTCTTTAGTTGAAAAAACTTCAGAAAATCTCGACAATATTTTTATCAATCCAATTAAAATTTATACTTCTTAATCAAACATCACAGATCCAAATAACAATGAAAAATTTGCATACTGGGTCTAAATTCGTCGCAGTAAATTTTGTTTTAAATTAAAAGTTGTTATTGTCTGATTGTCAAGACTGTTTGTCTTGTAAATTTAAATTCAAACAGTAATTTTTAGAATTCTTTCCATCTCTTTTAAACAAAAGGATACTTACCTAGCGGTCGTTTTTTCTAAATTAGTTTTCGCATTGTTCTCATCAATGTTCTTTCGTTTCCTTCATTCTGACATAGTTCAGTTATCTTATCTGACTTTAAAAATACATTTTTTGAATATCAGACGAAACAATTTTAAATACGCAAAATTTTCTTTCGCAATGTTTCTCAAATAAGTAAATTTCATTCAATTTTCGTCGTTTGAGATACAAACTCTGTATTTATTATGACTTCCTTAGAAATTAGCATACTGTTGTGTTAGTAAGTAAAATATTTACATGCCGAAAGATGTTTTTTTAACCTCTTATGTTACATTTAAAAAAAGGTATCACAAAAAACTTTATGAAATCAATAAATCAATTGATCAATTGAACATAAAGTTAATACAAGAATAAGTTCTTGAAACAATTTTTATTTGATTCTTCTATGTAATTAATTCAACCCTATAAACTGCTACTAAAACAAAAAATTATGTAAACTATCCTTAGTAAATTCAATACGTATATTATTTTTTATTTACCCTAAGATTTTCGGAGATATCTGTCTACAAAATGAATTCTAAAACTTAATTTAGTCTTAGTAGCTTGAAGTCATACATATTTTAGTTAAGAAAAAAATGCGCCGAGGCAATATATTTTACATTTTTGACCTCTCAAGGTTTTAGCAAAATGCGTAGTTTCGGTGTGCATTTTTCAATTTTGTATATTTTTACCAGAATATTATTTAGTTTGATTAAAAGGTTTCAATGGAAAACACAGAATAGTTAATATAAGACATAATTTAAGACATCATTCCCTGACCATCAGTTCGAGTCCATTCGTATGCTCGAATGCCTGAAGATGCCGGAAGGCGAAACCCGAGTCGTTAGTGACAAAATACATGGAAGTGTACAAAATCTCAATAATCCAAATTTGACAGAATAGTTAATTGAAAAAACAGTCCTCAATTTTTCACAATGGAACTTCGTCATGATTTCCATTATAAGATGAGATTTGTGGACATTTCCGCAGTATTTTGGCTTACGCAATTAATTATAATACCATTATATACTTAAGCTCTTAAAGCATTAATTTTGAATGTTTTTTTTTGTTTAACCAACAGCCGTTATCTGTTGAATGAAAGTAGGATTTTAAATTGTTGGCGGGTAATATAATTTCCATTATACAACAAAGTGAGCGTAATATGATATAATTAAATTGTACAGATTATGATATCAAATTAAAAGTGTATCAAAACCGGTTTCGCGCTGTAAATAACCATAGTATATTTGGTCGATAATGTGTACAAAAAAATTCGTTTGTAAACATGCCAAATAAAAAAAATGTCATTATAGCAATCTGTCAACATTTTGTCCTGATATTTGATGCAATATTTTACGGCAACTGATTCACTTGCTAAACTTATTGTTTTCGAAGAGGTTAGGGGGTAGCACTCAAAAGCGTTGACTATTTTACTATAGGACCAGCTACTTACAATAGCAGTAAATAATATATTAAATTTATTATATAACACTGAATTTACCAACGTAAATTTACATTGCTCTAGGCTTTACCTTAAATGTCTACTCTGATTGAAAGTTAAAGTAGGCACTGAGAAACTTTTCATAACATTAAGTAGAATGGTTTGATTGTTATTATTTCGAAAGGCTCGGACCGCAAATAAACTTTGTGCCGATTCAAAGTTTTCGAAACTCATTAATCTTAATGATGTTAATTTCAATCAGGTAGTAATTCTGACGAAATACAACTGATGAAGGATTATTATTATAAGGACTTCTATCATTCAAGAAACAAATGAGCAGCCGTCACATAAAATAAATTAGGCTTTTGTGAAAATAGCTCTCAATTTAATTTATTAAAACATTGCAAGAACTTCTTTGACGTCTATTTTGTAGTTGAAGATAAATATGAGTATATTCAATGATTGTATAGTTATCTATATAAATCTAAGACTTTCTTGTTAAGATAAATTATATTATTTTGTTTCAACACTGTAACGACCGAGGGTCAAATTTTTTTGCCGTGGAAATCTTCGTGTTCGCCTAGTAGTTAAGTCAGTTAAGGACTAAGTCAAAGTCAACTGTTTAGGTTTATAGCTACATAACAAGAAATTCATGATAGTCTTCAACACTTTTGTTTATTAATGATTGATAGTCAGTAATTGTAAGACATTTTTGTTGTATTTTCCTGACACATTTAGTTTTATGAAATCGAATCAGTTGTTGAGTTAATATGGAATATTTTTGATAATTCAATAATTTTCAAGTACATGAATTTTTATTTATTTTTAGAATCATGGTTTAATTTTATAATAGTCAAAAAAACTGCAACCTTCTCTACAATAATGCTGATAGGTAATTGTTAAAATCAACTGCGAGTCATTATATCAAACATTAAAAATGCATTCCCTCTTACACTCTGATATACATTTTTCATAACACATTTCAATGACCCATGTAAATTATAATTTTTCAAAAATCAAAAATTCCGTCCCAAAGAATCATTTCGTAAGCTCAAGGTAACGCTGGATACATTTCAGAAAGCGGAAAATGGCTTTTGTATCAGTGAAGCTTCTTCACCAACTCAACGCTGAAATTCCATTATAAAAGATTCATGATGGCTAGCAATATCATCTTTCTGATTATTATTCAGTGTACTTTTTCTCTACCACACTAACGAGTTTTTACAACATGACCGAGGTTTACTCTTCTACCACGATATCGCTGTCATCAAATTGCGTTGAAAGAGTAACTAATTATTATTCGATGGATAAAAAAATACGTATGTTCTTAAAAATCGAGCCACATATAAAAAAACACAATTTGAAATACAGTCAGAATGGCATTCAGCACTTTTTTGCGATTAACAAATCCATGAGTGTTTCATGTCTCCAGTTGGGAAGCAGCGATCAAGATGATGGAAAGTAGCGGTCTAGATTTTTAATACTACGAAATGAAAATATGTGTTAGATATATTTGAAATATTGTTCATAAAGAAAAGTTAAAATACCTATCGAGTACCACAATTTTATGATGTCGATGGTGTTTTGGCCAACTGATGTAACCTTCAAAAAATAGGAAAATGAGTAAATGATTGGATCTCATTTTAAAGATGACAGAGCAGGTTTCGATCAAATGATGTAAATAAATTAGAAAAATAAATTCACCACTTTTTTGTTTTTATTTATTTGTAAATTTAAAATATTAAAATACATGGCATTACAGCGGAAGCCGATGCCCTCTTTTTGGTAGGGAAACATAATTTTACATTGATTTTATGTTTAAAAATTCTGACCCAGCCACTTGATGTAAGCCAATATTATATCAACAATCTATACGTGTAGTCCTTTATCTGCAAACTTGAGAATTTACAAGAGTGCATTTCAAAGGTTCATAACGTAATTTACCATAATAATGTTTTCGATAAAAACAGTTTTTACTCTCTCCTGAACAATTTTATTTTAAGAGTTACATCAATTGACTAAAACACTGTCGATTATGATCGTTTCGGTTTCGCTCATCGCATGCATTTTCAACTGAGATTTTTAAAAATATAATCCCTTTTCACCAAGAATTTACAGTTACCACTATAAAAATGAGCTACTGAGTAGCTATTTTATTATTTGGCTTAAGTAAAATTATTTTGGCTGAAGAAATGGTGACGTCACGTTATTGTATTTCGCTGGCATTCCCCGTAATTATAGAAAACTTCAGTTGAAGGTATATATTACATAGTGTTGCCTACATTCTAATATTGACGCCAATATTACTTTACATGTAATTAAAATATTTAATTTGACTAATTGGTTATGGTATTACACTATGATTTACCAGTGAATAGTAATAATTATAATAATTATACCTTCGTTCAATCACGATATCGTTGGAGTGTGTGATTCAATCGCTTTACTACTGTGTAAGAAGGCTGAGCTTTGATATTAAAATGCCAAGAACATATTCTTCTACTGTTTAATAATCTTTTTTCCGATACTCATTTAAGGTTATATGAATCTTAGAAATCGATACAATGTTAGAACGTTTAGAAATCAAACAAAGAAAACAGTACTTTAAAACAAGATATTAACTAGGTAAAAGGTATTAAAAACAATAAACACATATTTTATTGACTGAATTAGCGTTAAATCGATAGAAATCCATTAAAATATGATAAATATATCGAAGTATTGAGTTATTCAAGAATTTTAGAAATAGGTCGATGGTGATTTCGGCTAGTTTTAACGACGAGGTGAAGCCGAAATATTAATGAATTTATATTATTCTTGTAGAACTAAATACTATGATATTTTTAAATTTGTTGTCCTTATTCGAACAATTTATGGAAGGACCAAGACTAGTATCAATCATCACAAGCGTTTTCAAAAAATTATAAATATTTCCTTTTCACATTTTCGTGAATTTATTCATATAGAATGAATATAATAAAAATATAACCAGATTTATTCAATCATTAAAAAACAGTATTTAAACTTTCACTGCGCCTGTAGCCGAGTGCTTAATTCTCTTGGACTATCACCCAACTAGGTTATCGGGTCACGGGCTTAAGCCCCGAAACGGAAACTGTCATAAATTGATTTTAAAATGGATAAAACGATTTTTATTCTTAGCCATGAATTTATGTCATGTTTTTATTTCTCACTATCTATCAACTGTCCAAGTCTGTAAACAGGGCATAAAGAGAGCGATTAGTTATACTTTCCTTATTTTCTCCAAAAAGAGTGGTTGTTTACAACCGGTTCTCTACAAATGAAAAAGTCTATATATTATAATCTGCATTAGGATATGAGTTTTGAATAGAAATTAATACTGAAAAACAATCTGTTAAGTAATTATTTGAACAGAAATCACAATTTTCTGCTTTTAGAATAAAGTCTTGTGATTGTACTCTTAAACTTTTTATATTGTCAAGTAACGTAGCTTTTATAACTTGATCTACGTATAGACAAAACCGTCGAGCTGGAAAAACATATTTCATTTCGCTTTGAAAATGCGGGCGTAGAGGTTTATTATTTCTTGTTCGGGTGCACCATTATTAAAGGTAATTGTTGCATGACTCTCTGGCATTTACCGATACTTTGCATTAGGGGCGAAAAACAAGTTTAGTGAGGTTTCACGGCTCATATTTTTTAATGTTGAACGAAGAATGAACAACGCTGCTTTTGCATCGTTGAATTCACTTATAATCTTCATAAGCTACTTTTTATTATGGTGTCAAAGTTAATGGATAATATTTTAGAAAAAAATGATCTTAACGCCACCAAATAATGAGTTGATATTTGATTAAAAACAATCGTTGATTATTAGAATTATGTAAATTAATTTTATACAAATGAAAGATTTATTAAAGGACAGTTTGAATGTATTTGTATCCAAAATTAAATATCTGATAGTCAAAGGTCAAGAAAATAATTCGATTTCTTTGAAACATAATGAATATTTATAAATTTTATAAAATAATGGCTTAACTCTTTTTGTGGAGTGGCAAGGAACGCGTATTTCGTGTCTTTCGATACAGTCGACATTAGTCGCTCATAACTCTTAATGTGTTTTACTATTTTTTTATTGTCTTAACACCAATTGTTCACAAGCCATGCATTAGTAATGTAATCATTTCTTCACTGCCCCTCCACTGCTCGTATTTTGGTAATTTTTACCCAGGTGCGAATTTTTTAAAATAAATCCGTATAATTCTTGAGATGATTATTTTCGTTGATTGTATTAACAGCGGCTATAAAGAATGTGGGTATTTTTTTTATTAAAATATTAAAATTACATAAACATAACGTTAAAACCGTTAGATTTTAAAAAGAAAATTATAAGTTACCAAAACAAAATGACGAAAAAAATGAAAACAACAGTTTTTCAACAAAAGGTACCCAGCACATTTCCTACCAAAAAGCTCTAAATAAATAAATAATTCTCAAAGTATATTCATTTCAACAATCCAGTAAGATATTCTGTTGGATTTTTTATATTTTTCATAGATTAAATTAACCTTCATTGCAAAAAGTTTAGTTTTTATGTATTTTGTTTTTAAGAAGGAGTAAAATATATTTTTTCACGAGTGTAACGATAACAAATATAAATAGGTATAAAAGAAGTCAGTAGCAGTGAATTGAAACCCAGCCAAGAAGACTGCCTTATTCATTTAACCTCATTTAAGTAAGCTTCAACATAATGCCGACCATTTTTCTTGTGTTTCTTCAGTAAATTGTTGCTGGCTCTCTTGGAAAACCGGCAACCGGTCTCTTGCAGGCCCGCTAAATATTTGATTCAGGGAATGTTTTAGTGCCAGTCTCGTCGGTTTCTTTCGTCTTTTGTTACCCAAACTTCAAACCCCCCAAGAAGCCGAAAGGCCAACCATGAATTACGCTAAATGTTTCATTCTACCCGTGAAATAGTATCACAAGTGAACTGTTTGGACATGAAAAAGATGTAGTCCAATTAAATGACGTCGTGAATTTTTTTACTGCCGACATTAAGAGACATCCAAAAATAAATGTCACGAAACAATTATTTAATTAGTTTAAAGTTAAAAAAATCTCATTTTATTAAGGTGTGTATCAAACAAAATAAACCGAAAATTTAAAAAAAAAAATTGAGCACAAATATAGGTGTAATCAATTCTTTGCATGGATGAGTAATAATTAACCCATGTAATCATAAACACTTGTCGCTGTTGGTTAAAATTCACATAATTTTTAATCACCCTTCAATTCTTTTGTGGGTTCATATAATTGGCTTTCAATTTTGTAAGTCTTTTAATAATTCAAAGAGATTTATTTATGTCAATAAAGCGGCATTATACGTTAAATTTATTTGTCTATATAGGTTTTTAAAGACGAATAAATTTAACACAACATATCATGCATATTTGAAGAGTGTTTAGCGTCAATTGAAACAAAAAAACAGCAATGCTAATTATTTGCACTTATTTTTATGCTGATCGAATTAAATGTTCATAAAATTCTTTAATTAAAAAATACATCATTCAGTAATAAATGAGTTTCTTATATTACAGAATAAACCATTAAAATTAATTATCACTACGGTAATTGTAAGTAGTATATTCATGGCTAAAGATATCACTATTCTTAATTATGTTTTGAAAGTTTGAATTAAAAAAACATAATATAAATATGAACCTACTGTGCTTATGTGAAATGGAAACTATTTGCTACTCCTGCATATTTTTTTAAATAACGTGATCGTTTCTAGTTTAAAAGGTGTTTGCGATATAATATTTGCAGACCTGCACCGAGATAAAATAACGTTTTATAAGGTCATTTGCGATTAAATGGTTGCGTGATTATAATTTCATTTTTGCGCTTGGTAATGGCTAGTTTAAAATAAAAACATTTTACCGTATTCCATACGAACACTATATACAATGTGAAAAGTGGACATAAAATATGTCAAACATGATGATTATAAAGGTGGTTGCTGCTTTAATACTGATCCTGTCTCAAGGTAATGAATCTTATTAGATAACTACTGATTGATTTGCTTATGAATATTAAGTAGCCTTTATTTAAAGGTCTTTTAGAAATGATTCACTTTCAATGATTGCTTGCCTTCTATTTCCTTCTCAACTTCAATTACATACATTTACGATAAATACACTCAATTTAAATAAATAGATTAATTGACCGTAAGGAATGAAAGCAAACGTAAATTTTACAATTCCAAAGGCATTTTGAAATTTTTTAATTCGATATAGGTATCTTGTAATTATTTTACTGTTTGATTTTTAAAAGAAGATTTTGAATAATGTAAATAAAGATTATGAAATTATGTTACTATACTGCAAAACGGGTCCAAATCCCAGTACGGACACTTTCATTTAGTGATTTTTCAATTGATTTATGGATTTGTGTTCGAAGGTATGGATGCCTGTGATGTCTAAAATTCTCTCCTACCCGTCGGATCCTAAATGTGGTGTATCGGGAGTGAGTAGCGAACAACTAGTCCAACCTTTTCCTTCAATCCTTAATCTTTCCGAAAAAAGAGAAGTTGAGCAACTGAGTAACAAGCAGTTCTCGTATAAGAACTTCTGTCGAGATAAACTCCATTAGGAATCCACAAAACTCCACAATGGGAAATGACAAGTCTAAAAAACTTAATTTATTTATTCTTTTTGCTAATTTTTTAAAATGTCTTTATAATGATGTTACAAATATTGTCTCTGGAAAATAAATGTATGGAACTTTTATGGTGTAAAAATTATCATCGATTTTGATTAAGGTGTTTTTTATAAAAGATTTGGTAGGTGTATGCGCTAACCATAACACAATTAATGTATGAGCTGTATTCCAAATATTATAGTAAGTTATTTAATTTACTACTATTTAGATCCACAGTCAGTCAGAAATGATATGTTTTTACTAATTAGCTCAAAAAAATAAACTAACTAACTATCAACTATATTATAATGACAAACGGCTGTTATAATTAAAAAATATACATCACTATCATTATTGTCCATATTATGTTCTCTAAAAATACATTCATAATAAATGATACATATCTTCTGTTGGCAAACCTTTATTCATATCGAGTGAAGAACTCGGACATAATATTTCAAGTAACACGCA
This sequence comes from Himalopsyche phryganea, assembly GCA_022494535.1. Classification (NCBI taxonomy): domain Eukaryota; kingdom Metazoa; phylum Arthropoda; class Insecta; order Trichoptera; family Rhyacophilidae; genus Himalopsyche; species Himalopsyche phryganea. The sequence continues at coordinate 6,269,805 of JAGVSL010000008.1, read as the reverse complement.
TTGCGTTTTATTGTTACGATGTAAGTATTTTTTCGACAATACGGAGTTATAAAAATCACATATTTGCTTTCCATTTGAAGATATGATAAAATTTTCTCGGGATATTATATTCTGGGTGAGTTTTTTACCGGAATAAATATGTGGAATTTTCTTTTGTGCTTCGACTGTCCACGAGAGAGAGACTGCTTCTCATTTTTTTTCGTTTGGGTAATACATTTTCACAATAAACGGGTTCACAAAACGGTGAAGACGATATTGTGAAGAAACATAATAAAAATATGTACTGTATATTATTATAATATCGTAGATTTAACGTAGATAGTATATTTTTGCTTGTCCGAATTTGCAGATACTTTTTTAAACATATTAAGAAATTTGACTATCGTAAAAAATTATAGCACTTCAAATATTTAATATTCTTATCTAGGAAATTTATTATAAACATTCTATACACAATTATTATTATTGTACATTGTTGTACATATTGTCGCCAGTTTCTGTGGTTTAATCGTATAAGAGTTTACTCAAGCGATCAGGTGGGTCAGGGTGCAAGTTTCGGCAAGGTCAATATTAAATTGAAAGTTTTAATTTGAAATCTTGGATAGAGGTGTTTGTGATGTCTTTTATCTTCGAGTTTATCGCGAGTGTCTTATCTGATTCTTATTTTAGTAGATTTCACGTGATCAGAATATCTTACGCCTTGTCTGTAACCTTTCGTGGTAGACTTTTTATGATTACATCTTTGTTTATTATTGTAGACATGAGTATGCCAGCTAATGTTATGTTTTTTTCGTTATATCAGTAATGAGTACGAATCTAAGCTGGGGTGTTTGGGAATATCATTTTTAAGATAGAAAATTATTCTAGATAGAAGAGCGGTGATAGTTTATATAAATAAATGCTAAATAGTTCTTACTAAAAATTGGTATATTATTTAAAGAACCACTCAAAATACGCACAAAAAAAGAAATTGAGCATGATGAAATTTAAGTATTCAAATGCAATGCAAATATATTAGAAGAATACAAATCACAAATGACGCATGTATGAATTTGAACGTTTCATTCAACAGAATGAATTATACATCACGTTATATTATGCAACAAATATTTAGTATGATTATATGTATGGCTATGATTTACGCATAGAATATAATTAATTGGGGGAAAAGTATTATTAATTCACGTCTGGAGCACATTATTAATAAAACTCACACGATCCAACATTTTCTTGGGAGAAATTTTTGATTTATTTTCTTTATCCTTTAATGATTACGAGCTTGATTTTTTTTATTCTACTACACTTACCAATAAACGTCAATTTTTTGCGTAGGCGTAATGAAATAAGGCCTATTCGTGCTCGGCGCTATCTTTTTTCATTTCCGGATCCTATGATTCAGTGGCGTTCTGCGTAGAGAAGAATAATAAAAAAATTGAAAATCCCATTTACTATTATGGAAAAATTTACACTCTTTTTTTTAAATGCTATTTTTAATTGCTTTCTATCAAAAGTAAAATTTAGTTAAAAGTGTCATATTTATAAAATCAATTGAGATTAAATTTATAAAATTCAAAAATAGCCAAAGTACTTTATTCCGTTTTTTCATTGATCAAACAGAGCGAAAGTGTTTTTAGAAGTCTGTCGTACGGTACTGGATTTATGATAGTATCTGACGTCATATATTTAAGTTTTTATTTTATATTCACAACACATACAAAGAAAATACAAGAGCTCTATTCAGATTATAATAATAAATGCTATGGTAAGTAAATTGTAAAAAAAATGGATTTATGTCCTGTATTTATTTTTATGAGAACACCACTGCATAACTTGTCTAGGTGGCGTCGTGAGAATTCAGGCCTTTGAAGTTACTGCCGAAAGAATTCTTCCAATTTATGTCATAAATTATGAAATCGTGGGATTTTTCACATTGTTTTTAGATGTGGCGCGTCGTGGAAATCCCCTTTGAGATCAGCTTTGCATGTCAACAGGAAACCTTGAAAATGTTTAGGATCGGGAGAGCGACAAAAAGTAATGTCGAAAATTGGAGAAAAAAGTTCCGAGCAAGCAGTTTGGCTTTCAAATGTAAATCTTAGAGTCCTTATCTCACCGTAGACGATGCTGAATCATCAGAATCCCTTTGATCTAGTTGAATTTAAACTGTGTATTATGGGCCCATTAATTCAAAACTATTTTCGGAAATATTTTTTTCAATCATATCTTTTAAACAATCAATTGAGGCAAACTTTTTAATATTCGTTTAAATAAATTGGAATTTCAAATTTTTAGATGGTACCGAGGGTTACCATTGTTTCGACGCTTTATCGATCTACACTAAGGTGATTAGAGTATTTTTAGTATATTTGATGCTTTGTCGTTAAAAGTGAATTTCATGGATATAATAATTTTTTGCAAGTAGGAATACTGTAACAATATTTTCACAAATACAATTTATTAGTAGTTCAGTCTCACTTTAAATATAACACAACTAATTATTTGGTCAGTAACTAATTCCATAAGTTGTCAGTAAGAGATATTAAATTGTCATTTAATAATTATAATTGGTGAGTAAATTATTGCTAAAAAAATAAAGGTTAGGTTAGGTTTAATTAAAAAAATTACCGTTTTATATAAATAGCTGACCGTTTCATTTAATAACTGACAATTTTATATTAATTACTTACCATTTTTATTAATTAATCAACAAAAATCAAAATAGTTACTGATCCAAAAAGTGCGTCTAAAAGAAAAAACCAACAAGTTAGATTTTGTCAAATATTAACAAACGCTATGGACATACACTATATATAAGTCATTTCAGTAAATAAGTAGTAATAATATTTATATTAATATAAAATTAAAGTTGATAACTTAGTTATTCCACTTGGTTTATTACTAACGTGACGCGTTTCGCCTCTTTAAGAAGCATCTTCAGACTAACCATATCTCAAGGCTATTTATTTCTAAGGTAAATATTGATTCCAATTCTTATATTCAAAATAAAGGGTGAGGTGAGTTTTATTACATTCTACAGGACGTGGGACGGGGGTGATGCATAAACACTGATAGACTATTTACAAATCAATTACTGGTACTCGAAGGGGAAAAACCCAAGGAAAATAAATTTAATAATGGTGAGCCGCCTGTTGTATTTAAAATGTTATTTACTAATCCTCCATTACTGTTATTGGTTTTATTAATTTTTAAAACTCTAAGTTATTCATTTTAATATCTTTTTTATTTACTAATAAACTTAATAACTTAAAAAAATCTTGAGAACCTCAGGACCATTAACTCAGTAACATAGAAGAAAAAAAAATTCTTTAAAATGGAAAATGATCTTTGAGCGCCAAGATAAGATGGTAATATGTGAATTAGTTGATAAACTGTTAATCAATTAAGTTTAAGTGTGAAAATGTTGTTAATATAAATACTTAAGTGGAGTTATGTACCAGTTTAAGTGCCCACCAGAACATTGTTTCGCCTTTGCAAATACTCTGCAGCTTGTACCACAGCCATGTCGTTTCTGGTTTATGGCTGCTTCTTGCTAGTCCTATACCTATTAGCATTGTGATACAGTGGTTTGGCTTGAGAATTAGACCCTTAGTTAAAAGCATATTGACCTGTATAGGCATAGCATCGGCATATGATGTTGTGTATTATTCCAGTAAGGCAATGCATTAATGGTAAATATATGCTCATAGACTCTCATACATTATTGCCAAGCAATGGTTTTAAGTAAATGGCTTGACAGTCTCATTCAAGAATTAAGAAAATTAAACCACTCAGTCCTTATGTAACTGTATTTTGTAATGTTTTGCTAGAAGAAGAAGTACTACATTAAGTAATACATTTGGAAAAATTGTGATGAATTTATATTAGTTTTTTATAATCAATATCACGCATAAGAAACTAGTGGTGCAATAGTGAAAGTGACCGACTTTAAATTTTAAGCTGAACTAGCTAATTTTAAAGAAACAAATATGGATTTTAATTTTATTTCCCTAGATAAAAAAATATTTTCGCTTTCAAAATTAAAGTAAACAATTTTTTTCCTTATCTATAAATAAATTTGAAAAAATAAAAAAGCAAATCAAATAATTTTAATTGCATCTAATGGAAGAATGGAATTCTACTGAGAAAGAGCCTATGTACCCCTTGTTAGATAATTATTGCCGTCCAATAATTTTATAGCCTCCTTTTTAATTGACCTAAGCCGAGCCCATGAAAGTTGTTTGATAAGTATAATTTTATTCTACTACTATTCTACTCTTTGATGGCCACTGTTTGGTAAGAATTGGTAAAAAATCACTTCTTTAAAACCAATGCTCATCATATCGTTACTACTAAAATTTAAAATTAAAATGAGATTAAAAGATTCAATGTCCTCCGCCAGTCTTGTTGCTTCGCCCCTGATCATCGCAGCGTCCCGTAGCTTCCCCCAGTGCATCCTATTGATAGTCATAAGCGGCTCTCAGGATGACGGAATTCATTCGGTTGGTAGATGAGACAGGCAGAATTCAGGCTCGCTGGGCAACCGCAGCACATGTTATGGAGTATCACAAGGATCGAATCTCGTTCCAATTTTATTTCTTATTTTTATTAATGAAATTGTAGAAAGTATCAGTGGAATAAAGTATCTGCTCTTTGCTGATGATCTAAAACTGTTTTTAACTATCAAGAAGGAGTCTGATTGTATTATTCTGCAACATAATATAGACTCGATTTTGAATGCTCTATAAAAACTAATTTGACTTCAACGCGTCGAAATAATTTTTGCATTTCCTTCTCTCGCTCAAGATTTGCTATTAAATATAACGATGTGATATCGAATAATCCTTTACAGCGTTTGTCTGAAATTGTTGATCTTGGTATAACGTTGACTCTTCTTTTACATTTCATTCACATATTAATTCCATTGCTATGAGTACTAGCAAACTTCTTGGGTTTATAGTCAGGCAAAGTAAATCATTCGAAAACCCAACTGTGTTTTACACTCTATACATTTCCTTGGTTGTCAGTACGCTTGCATATGGATCTATTATCTGGAGTCTATATGAAAATTCCTACAAGTTGAAATTGGAGCAAATTCATAAGAAATTTCTACGATATTTCTATTTCAAAAAATTTTGATATTTTCTCTTTAATAGTTCCCAAAAAGAGTAGTACCAAACGAAATTTCTTTTAGAAATGCTGTATTTTCACTCTCTTGAAGCACGAAGATCGTTTTAGATTCTAAGGCATTACTCTCTTCTTCTTCGGGGAAGAGTTTATAATCCCACAATTCTCATTACTATTAACTTACATGCCCCCAATTTTTATCTACGTGGTCGAAACCATAAGTAAGCAATTTTTATTCTTAAAACTTGTTCTTCGCGTTGGTCATCTGAGTCACTAGTTGTAAGAGCCGTTCGGCTGATCAATGCATTGCCTAGAGCGTTGGATATTTTCAGCACTAAGCTCTGGGTATTGTCCGCCGAATATTTTTTCCTTGTAAATTAATAATGATCTCTTTGTATTTAATAATTTTAAAAATGTTTTTATTTTTATTATTATTACTGTTGTAATTATTGTATAAATGCATGACGCATTGGCGTCAGCTGTAATGCCATGAATTTTAATTTTTTTTAAATATAAAAAAATATCTAAGCGAGGTCCATCGTCGATTTTTATTTTTGACGTAATAAGATGCTAGTGAGTTCGCTCTCTTACATCCGAGTTCCTAAAAAAGTCAAACCAACGTACTCCTAGTACTCACCGCAAGCATCTGTTCTCAAAGCACAGTATGCGGTTACCCTGTGCTTTAGTGCAAATATAATATATTTTTATTAAAAGAAAAAATAGTGCAATCTTCCAGCAAACACATCGTGATCAATATGGTTGTGTGCAATCATAATTTTGAAGAATCCTGTATACGACAAGACAACAATAGCTGCAATAAAATCATTAAGTGTTTTTACTCAGAAAAACGAGTGCATTTATATAAAACTGAACAAACAATTAATTCTTTCAAATTATTTTATTCTGGGTATTCAATTCAGATAATTTAATATAATTTATTCATATTTTGTAAAATTAACTTAAAATTCTTGTAATATTTCTTTTAGTGTAGTATATAATACAGTGTAAGTCATAATTAATATTACACAAATAGCCCTGCTTGATTTAATTTTTCATCATTTCATAATGTCCACAATGAAAGAAACCAGTCCTGATAATTGTAAAAAAACAGTACTGTTTTATCAAGAATTGACACTTAACATTATAAAAGTGACAATATTATAAATTATACAAATATTAAGATCAAATGTGTTATTTTAAGGGACAAATATTTTTTCTAAAATTGATTTAGTTTTGTGTTAACAATCCTTGGCAGAATGAAATTATAGAAGATATAGTAAAAAACACATAAAACATACTAGGAACTAAAACAATGTGTGGAAGATATTCTATATTTACACAACATTTTAATAAATAAGTTTTACTAGCGATAAATTTTACAGTCTCGGTAAATGTAATTTAAGTCAACTAGTCCGTTATCATGATTTTAATGAATAATTAAGAAGAACCTCTTTGTGGCCATATTTGTAAAGATTAAAATCCTCAGTATTAAGGATATGAAGAATCGTCAATTTATATGTAAAAATAATCTCTGCTAAAATATTCATGTGATAAATTATTCACAGTATTTTTTTCTTATCGTGAAAAGTCAAAATTTGTATTTGAAAATACGTTGTATCTAGTGCAAATGTAAAAAAATATAGGTAGTAGAAAAAAAAATGATAATTTATTTCAAGCTTTCATTTCTTGGAATTTGAAAAGCTTTCAAGAAAAACACGTTTTAAATGAAAATCATAAGATTAGGTAAATAAATCTTACCTATTTCCTTTTGTTCATGGAGTTTTCTGAGCTGAATTCGATTTTGTGTTGAACAAAATTTGAGTACCGCTGACGTGGTTAAAGGGCGGGTAATCCCAGATTAAGTCGTTTTAATGGTATTCCTTTTCACGTCGTAACTTCATTAAACATTTGTTACGGCTAAGAAGACATCAAAGACTCTTTTTAAAAAGTGAATCTCCTAACAAGTGTCACCGCGTAGCGGGAAATCCGATTATGCTACACGAATTTTCTTCCGTCCATAAGTGGATCTTTCCATCTTAAAGGTAGAGTGTTTAATTATTCGTGTTCTTTAAAAGAAGTCAAGTGTTTTTGAAAAATACCTTCTTACTGCATTTTTTAAAAGTAGTGTAGTTTTCAGTGCATTTAATATGAATACCGATTAAACTTTAAACGGTAGTAAAATTTATTTCATTATAGTAATTCATATAAAACATATTTTGTTTTTGCAATTGATGTGTATGTATGCAATTTAAAACAAAATGGCTAGGTTGGATGATAATCATCATTATTTTTCGAAAAGATTTGTTTCTATATTGCAAACTAGTTATATATCTGCCTTTCTACTGATTTTATATAATACACGCGCAATAGTTTCGTATTAGTGAAAGTAGTAGTATTTTTGTTTCCGGTAATAATGTCATTAAAATGATATCACGAAGTAAAATCTAATACACAGCATAACATTTCAAATATGTTAGCTTTTAAATTAGGCTTTAATTAAATGAATGCAAATGCAAATCGCTAAGTACATTGATGACACAATATTCTACTGATTATTTGGATCATTCTATAATTATTTTTCTTGTGCTGTGACGTGAGTGTTGTCCCATGGTAAATTGTGATGCAATTAGTTAAAAATGAATGCTTTTTAAATATTTACAGACAGTCATAGTGTGTTAAAATGTCGTCAATCGGTAAAGTTTTCCATTCAGTATGCTTAAATTAGCATTGTAAGCCACGCTTATTCCTGATCCGAGCATTTAATTCACAAGTTTATTGCAGGATCCTTTGAAACGAAAATACATCTTATCCTCGATTTTCGTTTGCGAGCTGTGCCATTGCTTCAAATAAGTATTATTGCCTCTCTGGATAATTGCTCACATAAAAATCTGACGCACAAAGAAACGTAGAGATTGCACAGTAAAACATCCCCTTGTTTTGCCTTAAAAAAAACATACTTTTGACGTTGGCCAACACTGATTCAGTGGCAGCTCTAAATAAAAAAAAGTCAAATTTCTTCAAATGATTGTTTGAGATTGAAAATAATGTTTGGTTTACAAAAATTATTTATTTTTCCATGGATTCATTTAATAAACTTTTGTATTGAGTAAATAGTTATGATATATCGACTTGTTTGAAGATAACTGGAAATTGATTTGATATTAAAATCTTTATTTTTTCAAATATTTAAAATAATTAATAAACAGTGAAATAACAAAGGTTATAAAAACGTAATAATCTAATATGCTTAAAAAAAATAAATCATTTGAAATTAATTCGGTCCTGAAAGTATTACCTTATTTCCATTCCACGTACATAAATACATAAATGAATTAACTTGATATTACAGTAAATTGTAAAAAAAAATATATTTTCTGTTAATCCTTACTGTTGGGGCACTTCGCTAACACTTCCGTCACTTTGCTAACAGTAAATTAATGCTTAATCTAAAAAACCGAATCCTATTTAACGACAGTGTTCATGGGTTTGAATCCCAGTACAGAAATGACACAAAATTGATTTTTTAATCAATGAAGTTTTGATCTTCAAATCTCATCCATCTTTTAATAGTCTCATCGGTATATCTTCGAAAAAAAGAAGTTGAGCAACTGAATAAAAACGTTTTCGTTTAAAAAGAATTTCTGTTGAGGTACTTTTTTAGTAGTACTCCACATTGCTAGTGGACTTTTTTGTTTGTATTTTTAGTAGATATTTTTATTGAATATACTGTTTTAATGAGTTTACAGTACAATGATTTTGACCTTTTTGATATTGTCGTTAAGCCTTTCTTTCATATTAATTATTAGAAATAAGTATTTTAATTGGATAAATATATTTTTTCATTTTATTACGGTATCGGTTGAAAAGTCTGTTTTCTTAATTTAGGATATAATGTATTTTAACTCAAGGCCGTTGAAAAAATGTAAACCTTAATATAGCACAGTAAATTGCATTCGTTTTCACCTTTCTTTACCGTCCCGTCTCTTAACTTATCAAGTCATGGGCGATTGCGCCACTGAATTGATTCAGCCTGAATCCATAAATATTTTTCACGACTAAAACTCACGAGTACCGCTCCACCGTTTTGTGTCGCGCTAATAAAACCAACTGTAAATGTTTGAATGATAAAAAAAGCTCGTGAACGGAAACTGCCTTGAGATAAATATTGAGCTAGGCCTTTCGTTAAGATGTATGGCAGGGTAGCTATATGATCCCCTGCTGATCCAGTTGTAAAAATTGAATGAAACAAAATACCGCCACTTTCGAAATGTATTTTTTACTCCGTCTCAATGTGCTCCTAAAAATTTCACTCATCTGACAGCAAGTTTTATATGACGTATCATCAATAAAATATATACGTGTAGACGAATAGGAGATCTACATTTTATACTAAATTTAGCAAAAGTACAAATAAAATATCGGAGTTTATCGACAATTTCAGTAGAAAAATTTGTTTCACAAAACTTGAATTATAAATAAAGTTAATCAACAAAACAGGCATCGAGCTTTTGCCTTTACTCGATTAAATAATAATCCGATAAATTGCTGGTCGAAATGAATTTTTAAGCGAGCTGTACGAAACGCTTAAAACCCAAGAACCACTTTTACTTCTTGAAGATTGATAAAATAAGTACCTTGTGCTTTATCATTGTTTTACCCACCACCACTTATTTTGCCTTTACACCCATCTTACAGCGTTGAAATTTTAAGTGATTTTTAAGGTGTTAGCTGTTGATTCTTGGTGGAAATTCAGTTGATAAGCTCACCATGAGCGAAGCTGTTCCTGATCATTATAAAAATGTGAAAGTAATATAAAACATATTGTATTTTATATTTTTTTCTGCACGTTCGCTGACGTTGATGGTACAGTTGAATTGTACATAATATGCTTCCGTGTTAGCAAAAGGTTTCATTTGTTTATATTCATTTATTATATTACATAATAATTAATAGCAACATTTGTAGCCTTGAAGAGAGAGGTCGCCAGCGTTTCAGACCTCACAGATTACTAAGCTTACAATTTTGTATACCATGGTTCACCAACCAATAGGTACATCCCACGGGTACAAATTTGACAAAATAACGTTAAAAGATTTTTTCATTATGAAGTGCTTGTAACGCTTGTGCATTTATAACAAATTAAGTAATGTAATATTTGTTGCTGTTTGTTTGAAATAAGTTTATGGATTCTTAGCTCTAATGGTGTTACTGCAGCAACCTCGCCGATCACCAAACTTTTCTCGCAGAACACTGATTGGCGATTGCTGGCCTAGAAGTCTTGGCAGAGTCAATATCAAATATATCTTTCTATTAAAATGTTGAGTTTTTGGACATGAGTATAAGTAGTAATGCAATGTATTTACTTCTAGAGTTGATCTTGAGTTACTTTATTAAAATTATGGTTGAGTTTATCTCAGTTAAAAAAAAAAAAAAATATTTAACTAATCTCTTTTAAATAACTTATCTGAACAATAAACCAATAAGCAACAATTAATACGATATAAAATGAACACAAACGCATAAAACTCTAAATTTATTCACTAATAGAGTAAACAAAATGAAATGAAAGTTTTCATGAAAGGTAATAATCTTCTGTCTATTATGTTTCATTGTGATTGGAATTCAATTTCCTATTTTGAAACGATACCAGTTTGGACTATTTAAAAAGCCTCGAAATATAAAAAGCAACTATAAAAGATCGTTTTTAACAATGAATATTCTACGTTTGCATAAAGGCTGGCACATTTTAATAATATTTTGAAAATTACCAACACTAATACAAAATATTAATTTAAGCTATGTAAATATTTAATAATTAAGAAATTAAATGTAATACAAAAGCTTTACACTTCATTTTAAAGTCTAGGTCAGATACTCTGACTGAAAAACAATTGATAATAAAGAAACAATGAGATTTTTTAACAGTTTCCATGATTACAAGATATTATTGAATTTAATATTGACTTATTATCATATTCAAACCCATGATGCTGGCACAGAACTCTACAGCTTACACCACATGACTAGTAATATTTAGCATGCCTAATAACAATGTAATATGTGAAACATCAATTTTCTATAACATAATAAGGACCATTCATTGTACACGTAACATATTTTAGTTCGATAAAAAGCATCTAAAATTTATAGGAGGTAAATTTTTGAGATTTTTTTATGAAAGGAAGTTATTTTTAATATCAACCTAATGGATGTAAAATTTGATGAAACCTCTGTGTCGTAGAGATTCTATAAAAAAGGTTATTTTAATTTCAATAAGGGAATGAAATTTCCCATTAAGTCGTCGAAAAATTCTGTTACTCATTTGAAATTTTATTAGTTTGGGTACGTGACGTATGCAATCGTATCTTTGTTTGGTTATTTATTAAATTCCATAATATTTTACTGCTCATAAAACTAATTTCTAGATATACGCTTTCAATGATTGAGAATTATTGTTTTATTTTACGAATTTTAATAAGGAATGAAAAAAATACCACCTGGGTCCACATTTTACGAGTAAATAACGATCATAAAAAAGGTTTAAACTGCCCCTTTCATTGTTTTTATAACGATTGGGTACATTAAAAATTACCATTAATTCTGTTTTCCGCTTAAAAGTTTTTATGGAGGCTTGCGAACGTACTCTTTTGGAATAAATGTTTTATTTTATTAAAACGATCTGTTATATTATAACAATCGATTATTTCTATTGCTTAATAACACATAAAAAATAAAACCATTACCATTTATGCCTGTTATTAGATAAAAACTCATAAGAGAGATTATTTGATAACATATAATTTTATTGGTACTTGAAAAGACGTATTCTTTTGCGATGGTCATATCGGGTATTCAGAATAAGTTTTATTTAGTCAAATTTTCCATCAATTCAAAGATAAGGGACGAATTTTGCAGGAAAAACGTTATCTTTTCTGCCTTTCACCATTCAATACGTGATTTGATATATTTAATTGTTGTAACATTTAATTTTGTTAAACTTACTGTCATGCACTGTTTCTGGGAGCATTAATGAAGATAATTCATATCGGTGTCAAAGTTTACTTGTGCTTTAGTAGTTACATGCAAGGTCGATATGAATCCGTAAGTCATTAGCTATGTTGAACAGAGTAGGTATGTTAACTATCTTTTGACCATCAGCGTTTTTAATTTTTTGCTTAGTAGCTACACTTTTTCAACTGTAACGAATGCTTATTCTGTTATTTTTATTTAATTCTTCAACATGACAACTTCAATACAAAATTACTATTCTGCATATTTTTTAACCATGTCCGTTCTCAATTTGACGTATATGGAGGTTATCTCAACAGATTTTTTCTGTGAGGACTACTTGTTACTAAGTTGCTCAACCTCCCTTTTTTCGAGGAAAGAGGATACTGCTAGCGCAGTACTAATTTTAGGCGGAGATCGGAGAGGAGAGAAAGAATTTTAGACATCACAGTTTCGAACACAAATCCATAGTAGTGAGGAAACAAAATATTGACAACTAAATTATTTAATAGTGCTCTAAAATAGAGAAACATCGAATGATAATAAACTTTTCTTGCCTTGTTACAGAATCCATCTGCCTTCGTGTCGTGGAAGTAGTGGTACCTGGGTACAGGGTGAGAGGTGAAACGGCTCTTCTAGAGTGTCAGTATGAACTGGACAAGGAAAATTTGTACTCCGTAAAATGGTATAAAGACAACGAAGAGTTTTATCGTTTTATGCCAAAACTATCACCTCCTCAGCATAGCTACAAGATTGACGGCGTAAAAGTAGATGTAAGCTAAAGATGAGAAAATAAATGTTATTTTATATTTTTATTACTATTTTTAGAGACTCCTTTAATTTTAAATAAGGCATTAAAATTGATAGTTTTATTTATCATTTCGATTGTGATCTACTACATAGAAAACGTTATATTTGTAAAACTCAAACACAATTTATTCAACATTTTCAATGGTTTCGCTGAGTGTGTTGAAAACACTCCCTTGCTGTGTCAAACCGGTCTGCATTTCAATCAATTTGAGTTTTACACTGAAGATGAATTATCGCAAGGTGATCGCTCCGTAAATAAAAGTATTTTTGTTAGATACGAGTAAATCATTTTGAAAATAGTGTGAAATTATTTATTATTTGCATTAGAAATAAACAAATTTTATCGTTTTATAGAGAGTTCAATTCAGTTAGCATAAATTAATTATATTACATAATACTCAAGAGTAATGTAAAATTTTGTGCCTTTGAAAAGTTGAAATACTTGTAAAGATCGATAGTCAAGATACTGAAATGATGAAAGAATAAAAATTCCATTCTTAAAAATATTATTTGAAACTTTCGGTTCATGCGTATAAAAAATGAATAATGTCAGACAAATGGAATCGTACCAAAGACGACAAAGTATATTATTATAATATATTTCCAATTTCCTCCAAGTTGAAGTAAATATTTCAATGAGTGGGTTTTTATCTCAACTTTAGCTGAAAGATAAACACGAGTTTCATTGATATTTAAATTTGAATATAATATAATTCGAAAGGTAAATTTTTATCGTGAAATAATTCATATTCCAAGGATAAAACTTTGTAAAATACAACTGTTTATTTTAGTCTTCCGGGTGAAAATAGAAATATTCAGATAAACTTGCTCAATTCGAAAATGGAACGTTCTTTTTTAAATTACATATACCATGTTTTATTTAACATTGTGTTAAATTTAAAAGCACTTAAAATTTCAAAATATAATCAAGCTATAGACAAAACTAACACATTATGAAATAAATAAGGAATTCATATTTTTGAGAAAACATAATTCAGTGACATAGCTATATGAATGAGTTAAATATTTGTGATTCATTCACGCGTGTATAAGATAGAAATGATATATTATACAGATCATATGGTAGAAATAAGCGATAAGGTGTTGGGCATTTGGGCATAATTACATCTCACTTCAATGATGTAACATGTCAATTATACTTGATGAAAGTAATTTATATTAATTAAAGTAAGTTTGTTATTATTCAAAGTAAATAATGCTAGTTAAAAGAACATCTGCAATAATTATTGTTCAATACACAGAAAAAGTTAAAGTGTTTTTAAAAAAGAAGTTTTTATAGATGTTGAAATTGTTTTGGTTCGCGTAGTTTCTGCAATGTAATATGTCAAAAATAAGACTGTACTGAAAGTAAGAAAATTTTCTAAAGCTTAAAGCCAAAAAGGTTTCCAACTTCTGCCGTTGTAAGCTTCGCAAAGTAATAAAGGAAAATGTGTTTCAGTCTCTAAGCTTCCCTGTCTTCCTTCTGGAGATGCACAGCACTAGGATATGACAGGCTTTTTTTATATAACTGGAGCTGAAAATTGAAAAGATGAACTTGCCACTATGCCACGGAATGCGGCGAGCAACGTTTGGTTTTTTGGCTTTCGTTATAAAGCTTCTCTGACATGAAATAAAAGCAAGTTTTTATAAACTTGTCATCGTAATGTACTTGTGGAATGAATACATTTTGAATGCGCAATGAAAATAATTCTACAATTGACCGAGCTTAATTTCATGAGATCATTTGATTTTTTATACGACAGCGTTCACGAGAATAAAACATATTTCAACATTTAGTAAAAATACAGTCAATATAACAGAACAGAAAAATATTTAGGAAACTTAATAAAGAACAAACATGTTTTATTACAGTGAACTATTAATAGCTTAGCAGGATTCATTAAAATCTTGTAATATATAATGAAATTAATTTTTAAAAATGCTGAAGAAATCAATTATTATTACTTATAAGAAAGGTATGTTAATTCTACGTCTATTTAGTTGATAAGAAGGCATTAAGTCATCTTATAAACCATTTTTGGGTGAATCAAATTAATAATTTGGTATATTTATTTAACTGGAAAACGTTTTTAATAACTTTCTCAAAAGAAATGTTAAAAGGAAATGCTTAAAAATACGAAATTAATCACAAATTTTAAAATAAGAAAATCTTATTCGAATGAATCAAAACATTGAAATATCAAAAGACAATACCTACTAGATTTAATTTTTAATACTAAATATTTTTAAGTGTCAATTGTTTTTGCCCACTGATCAAATACTATAAAGTCAACTTATTTCCATAGATTTAATAGAAGTACTAATCGACCATATTTGAATAAAGTTTCTGGTTTACAGAATACTATATGCTCTCCAACAAGCCGCAGACTGTTTGGAAAGTAAATCAAATAATTCATGAACGCAAACTCGATAGTAAAAGTAAATTAACGAACTGGGCAGGAGAAAAAATTATTCAAACTGGAACATATATTGAAAATATTAAATTCTCATTCAACAGATATAGATACATTTTCTGTTATATTCACATTTGAACAAACCCCCACTCATATCTCAAAAGCAATTATTCACATTGCTTACACGAGAAATATGTTAAATAAAAAAAGGTTGTATTTCTTTAAAAAGTAAATGATTCAGTAACCGTCAAACGAGGCTGTCTTGCCTACCAAGTGAAATTACGCCTAATTACAATTATTTTGTTTTTATAGCCTTAGTTTATTTTTACCCTTAGGTAGACAACATATTTGCTTATAAATTTATTCTAAATAGTCACACTGATCACATGCTGACGTTAACGTTGATCACACTGAATCTTTTAAACATCGAGATGTTTTTTAAGTTATTGTAAAACTTTACTTTTATAAATGGTGTGTGCATGTCCATACGAGTTTATCGTAATCTACAAGTGTATCGAAGTAAAAATTACATAATGACGTAAATATTTCCTTTTTCCCAATAGCATCAGCTATCAGATGACAAGAGAGTGACGCTAAAAGGGGTGACTTTGAAAACTTCAGGACTTTATAGATGCGAAGTCTCGGCGGAGGCTCCAAGCTTTGCCTCGGTTGGTGGAGAAGGTCGGATGGAGGTTGTCTGTAAGAATTATTGTCTTATACTATATTTTTACGATGTAAAACTTTATTTAATTCCTCAAAATTAACCTGTGTTTGTTGGATATTATAAATCTAAAGAACCACACGGTTGTCTGTTTGTAATAAATACAATTTGTTCTTTAGATTTGCCTAGAGATGGGCCACACATAAGTGGGCAAGGCATAGATTATCAGATTGGAGATACGTTGAATCTAAACTGTACATCAGGAAGATCTTCCCCTGCATCTATTCTACACTGGTACGTCAACGATGAAAAGGTATGTTTATTCTATACTATATTATACTTATAGACCTAATTTTCCAGTTTTGGTCAAATATCATTTGAAAAGTTGGAATTTTTTATTTATAAAACTTCTTCATTAAATTATTTAACCATTTTTGAAGCGCTGCAAGTTGAATCAAAATAGTTAAAAATTAAGAAACCTTAATTAATGAAATATCCAAAGTATTTCCAATTTTAATGTTGCGAGAGTAACCCTTTAACTAAGTCAGTTTATATCAAGCGGGGGCGATTTTATGTTTTATTGTCAAAAAAGTGTCCAAAATAATAAGCTCAAAGATTTTGTGTTTGTTAATATTGAAAGATTAAAGATGTATAAAATTAAACTATGGGCCATACTTTCCAAAATAGTTCATATTTTATAACATGATATTAGAGATTGTTTCGTAAAAAAAATACGCACATTAATATCTTGAACAAAATTAAAAAGTATTTAGATGAATTGTATGGTAGGTTATAATAAAATATGGAAGAGCATGAAATGATACTAAATTAATCTTAGTTTGGTCGTGTGTTTGCTGTCATTATTTATATTTATAAACAATAAAGGCCTTACTATTAATTTTGAAAATTTTTGTACTACATATATTTAAATAATTGAGACTATACTATAATATATGAAAAATATAATATTTCAAATTTTGATACACTTCGATGTGATGCAGGTAACCAGTCCCCGCGAATTGATCGAGTACCAGCCGGTATCTCACAAGCACGGTCTACTGACAGCCTCTCTGGGACTGAAACTGCAGCTTACTTCCAAACATTTTCCTGATGGAGCGTTGAGAGCGAGATGCGCAGCAAGGGTGTCACCAGTTCTGTGGACTGCCGACCAAGAGTCTCTCCTCGAGAGGGTGGCACCTTTGATTGATAACCGAGAAGCGTTGCTTTTAGGTGAGATTATTTTACTACACCCTAACGTAATAACTTATAGAATATGTAGAGACAGCATATATAATACGTTACGAAAATGACATATACATGCTGCTGATATCTTCATATTTTTTCCATGATTACGAAATAATATCATTTTTAAGGAAAATGGTTTTTACTATAGTTAATACTTTTAAATAGGCAAATAAAATCATTTTAATAGCTTCGAAATCATTTTATTAATATTGTAGTAACTTCAATCGTAGATATTTTTCGCAAATGGTTTAAAAATATTAAATATTATAACTCTTTTCGAGTAGAATTTTTTCCATGAAATAGAATTGAAAAAATGGCTTTATGAGAGTACCTTTAGTTACACCACTAGTATCTACAACATATAATATATGTGTAATTTTAATTAAAATTTATTGTTGACAACATATATATTATTATACATAATAACTTTTTTTCAAACGGCTTAATACGCAGTGTGAAAAAGTAGACTAAGCTTATTTACATCTTATTCCTCAAAAACAAATAAACATTAAAAACAAATCTTGATGTTTAAAATTGCAGTTAAGTAAACAAGAAGTTAAATCCTTTCCGGTCTTGAATTTAATGTGAGAAAATAACTAAATTGTATTTTTCATATGTTTCCCTTTTCCACATGCAGTCAATATTTGTGAGCAAAAATTTCATTACGATACACGTCTTTTAATAGTCATATGATATGAAAACAGTCGTTAAATTAGTAAGAACATCAATTAAAAATCATAAACTGATGATAAATTCAAACTACATCGATCAATTCCAAGTGTCAGTCTTGTATATAAACAATATATATATTTTAATATATTGTATTACAATAATTTCATTCGTAATAATTATTATTGATGAAACCGTACATATAATTAATTTGATATTTTTCTTTTTTAACAGTGAAAAGTGGAGGTTCATCAGATGTTCTCATTAATAGGATCCTGGTAACGACGCTAGTGGTGATTTTTCAAAAACTATATGGACAATGGTCAAAAAGTTACAGAGAAACTTGATCAGTTTTTAAAAAATACAATAATATATAGATGTACAATATCTTTGTGTAAGTTGACATTTATACAGAATAAAATCAATTGCTAACAGGTTTATTTATTGAGGTCATATCGCATTACCATATCAATTCATTAAGTTATTTTTGTCTTAAAAAAGATATATATTATACATCATAAAATATCTATATACACATGACAAAAGATAAAAAGAATTTATCATATTTTATTAAAATAAATAATGAATAAAGTACTGTAGAAAAAGTTAAATCATTTAAGACATGTTTATTTTTCAAAAAAAAAAACATTCACTTCTTTTGTGGTTATGGCATAAAGAAATAAATGAAATGGTAATATTTGCGTATAAATACAAAACTGGTGGTTTTTCATGATTTCTACAATTTCATGGCTTTTTTTATAAATTTCAGATAAAATATTAAATTTATTTACTTGAGTTTCATAAATGATTTGTTCGTTTATTTAAAAAAAAAACTTCTATTCGTCTAAAAAAATAGCGCTTTCTTTAATAATTACTCTCATTATTTTTTGTATAAACATAAATATAAAAACAAGTAACAAAGCTAAACAATACAATTTTTATATGCAATCAGCTATTTTTTGTAAAAATGAAAATGATTTTCAATAATTCTATTTTTTGCTTATTTAAATTTTACATTGATGACAATACTATTGTTTTTCCAAAATTTCTTTTTTTTGTTAATGTTTAAAACTATAAAACAACGTATAACACATAATCAGAAAAATAATGGCCTACTCAACATAACAAATACAAATACTTTGTAACTTTCATACATATTTCAACCGCTAGAAACTTATTGTTGGTGATATTAATATAAATATATGAATGTACATATTAGAAATAAATAACAATCGTAATGTAATAAGTGTAAAATCAACGCAAGAGTTTTTTTAATGAAAATCCGTAGTGTAAATAATTATTTTTTTATTTCACATACAATACTTCATTACAATTACGTATGTCTGAAAACATATCCATTGTTTCATTTAATGTCAAATGATATTTACTAAAACAGCTGGTATATTTCAAGTAGAGATGCTAAATTTACAAAAAATATTTTGCTTACGTTAATTAATGTAATGCAATTTTACATTAATTAGTATATATATATCATAAAATGACACAGTAAATCACTTATATAATATTGAAACTGTATAGTGTTATGAAAGCAAATTTTTTTAGGTCCATATGGAACAATTTATCAGTAAATACGTTAATTTTGTCTAGTTAGTATTTTGTTTTTCAATTATTGGTTTGGTAAAACTTTTTTATTATTTATTGATTGTTGATTTCGTCCATAATTGGTAATCAAAAACAAAATTATTACAATATTTACTTTTTTTGTGTCTGTGCTGGAACTCAAATACATCTATTGACTTAATTATTAAGTTTAAAACTGCGTATGATGTTTTCTTAGCGAGATGGAAACCAAACTATGTAATTTTATGTTTTTTATCACTATTACACATAAATAAATACTTGGAGAGTTTATCTCGAAACTAAATGATTTTCCTAAATTTATTTATTTTTTTTTACAAACGAGAATATCTTTTTTGTTTTGTGAATATACATATATTATCATATTACCTTTTTGTATAGTAATTTCTTTAAGCGCACATTTCTGCTTTAGTATTTAGAAAGGTACATGCCGGAGTTTATTTTACCTTAGCTAAGTATCAAAGGAAAACATGATTGTTAGAATGATGCCTTTCCAAGATGTTTTAATAGGTTTCTTCTCTAATTCTTACAAACATTCGTGCTCAGTGTGAAATACTAGACATGTCTGGAGATCTACTGTTGAAACAAAGTCAAAATATTTAATATAAGGTATTGTCAGGTATATTTTGCAAAGAAATATTATTAAACTGCAGAATTAGGTAAATAATGGTAAATAAATTTTATATTATGCTATGTATAGGAAATGAACATAGATAACCATGTATATTTTTGAATGTAAATACTATGTAAATATTAGTGTTATTTCATTTATGAATAAATACATATCAAATAAATTGTTGTTTCATTTAAAACTTGGTTGTATAATTTAATTCATATTATCTTCAATCTAAGAAATTTCGTTACTTTACTTTGAAAAGGTTCTAACTGATATTTTGGCTTAAAATGACTTTTTGATTGGAAAATGTTGTATTAACCACATTCTACCACATACGTTGATTTCAGAGACATATATTGTTCAATGAGGGAGTTACCAGTGTTTCGGAGTTGTATCCAAATTTTTTTTTTCATAAATATGTTTTATAAAGTTCTATGAATCGATATAACTAATTATTATCATCTCACAGAAAAAACCATACACATCACAAGGTTTTAACGTCTTGTCGAACATTATTCGCTCGATGGTTGGTGTGTTTATCCTTTACTTCTATTGTTCTATCGATGTGGTCATTGACGAAAGTTAGCTGAGTTCGTTCAAACATTCACAGTATATATGTATTATTACTCTGTTGTATTATAATATTATGGTTAGGTAATATGGTTCAACAAGTCATGATAATATAAAATATTAATAAATATCTTAAAAAACAGAACATTTTGTTTGATCTGATAAAACCTTTTCAAAAAAACTATTGTTGTTAGTGCTAATTGATGCTTTAGATACTCATTATTTTCTAATATAAAGGCTTTATTTAGTTAAAATATATAAAAAAAACATGTAATATATAGATACATATATATTTATAAATATACGCTAATGTGGTCAAAACATGGTCAAGTGCAATTAGAACCTTTTCAAAGTAAGGTAACGATTTGTAATCTTTAATAAACCAATATTTTAAATACCCGTTAAAACATTGTAAAACATATTTTTGGTCAGAGTGAAATGGGTAAAACAAAAGAAGAAAAATATTACATTAATCAATTTTAAGGTGTTCACTTTCAATTATTTCAGCTAGATTGAAAGTTAATATATTTATACAAATAAAACAAATTTTTATGTTTACTCCGCAATTATTATGTATAAGATCATGAACCTATACACGATCAGGACATATAAATTTCGCATTTTTACCGAATATTTAATTTATAACATAAACATAAAAGCGGAATTTGAATTTTATTTTTATTTTGGAAAATGCATTCTTTGAATGTTAGTTTGACTATATATTTTATTGAACACTTTGATTGTTACATTGTTAATTATACTACGATAAAATAATATGTAAACCATAGGTGAGAACTGATTATGAGAGTAGGATGAGAACAATTTTGTTTTTTGACCAAATCTATTTCCTAAGAACTCTATAAGGAGTGCTTTGTATTTTAATAAACTGTTTATTTAAAAAAGCAGATGGAAATGCTTGGCTTTGAAATTCACAGTATTGCTTCTAATTTCGTAGATTCCTGGTTATGTTACAACATTTCATATTCTTATGATGTTCTTAATGTGTGTGGTGGTTATTTATTTAATTGTGTAATTATGCCTTTTTTTGTTGTTTTTTTTCATGATTTATGTAACCCAAAGATAAGTATGACAATAAAACAACAATAAAGCAGTGAAATAAAAATCCCGTCACATTCTACTTTTTTAATTTATTTACTATGGTACACGAAACCACGAGATATACATGAAACGTTTTGTAGGGTAAAACAAATTAAACAAATGAAAACTTGGATAGAAGGAATTACTTCAATCGCTTGACCACCATTTTTTGAGAAGGTAAGAATATAAGGGTGACACTATGTTTGACAAAATGTTATAGAAACGTCAAATGGTATTAGGTATAAATCCATAGTTAAAAATATCAATTTAATTGCAAGTTCTGTAGGATGAGTTCAACGCTTTTGAGTGTTTTTCATATTCGACTGTGGTGTCCAGGTTTTTGAATTCCCGTACTGAAAGATTGATTTTCAGTGTATTTATGTATTTGTGCTCAAATTTATGGGTGTATGTGATGTTAACATTCTTCTCTCACTCATCCGATTTCGAAAACGGATAGAAATGAAAGCTATTTGTTAACCACAAGTTCTTTTTTAGACCCATCTTCTATCATTACCATTTAAGAATAAAACAGGTTGAGCTACTGGATAAATTCTCCAACTTCTGTTGATATACCTTAATGGCAGTGGACATGGTTAAAAATATCCGTTAATAATTTATTTGGAAACACGAATTTAGTAAAATAATATTTTATTGCGCACTTTATAGGTACTACCGTATGTAAGCACTTTTATAGAAATGAAATACGTGTCAGCGTTATGTCGCAAAGTCTCCTTTCGCGCACGTATTCTCTGTGAGTCTGATGATAGAGTAGATCTATATTTTAGTAGTCTCTAGCACTTATGCCACTGTCAAATGAAATAAAAGTTGAAAAATTCTGTCTTTCAAATGCCCATATGCAATGATTTCGGGATAAGTGACAAATTGTTTTGTTCTTTTTTCGTCAAAATTTCAAATTTATTCCTTGAAATGGACTCAAAATTTATTCTTGGATGATGTTGTTTTAGTTACTAAATGTGTAACAATGGCAGAAATGACGTTAAACATTTTTAAACTTCTCAAATAAGAAAAAAAATGCGTGATACGGAAAAATCTAAATGAAAACAACTGTTCGGCAAAATAATTCATTTAATACATTGATCGTCCAGTTCATTACTCAGGCATTTCCAAATAACCCATATTGAGATAATGGGAAAAGCAATATTCAAACGGTCACTATATATCAAATATTATTGATTTTTACCCGAGTTTTATACATTTTATGAACATGTGTTTCACAAACAGTTACTTTTCGAGTATAGTCAATGGAATTATATTTACAAATATCTGTTTACTAATCTAAAAATACAACAGATTTTGTTTAATTCTTTATCTACCTTAGCATTTTTTTGGTCGCGTCTTTGGAGTTATTTTAGTACTGAATCAGATAAAGCGCAACATTTTATATATGACTGCATAAGGTGACTGCTACAGTAATTGTACACTTAAGGAAGTACTTTCCTTTAAGGTGTATAAGTCAAAAAAAAAATAAGTATGTAAGAAACATGTAAGATATGTAGAGATGAGGAATTTAATGAGCTTCAAGGAAATGAACACAACAGTAACAAAAACAAAAGGTTTTTAGGTATTTGTATTAGACTAAAAAATATGGAAAAACATAGTAATTGGACACACTTACTTTTTAGGTTAGCTGTTGTACCACTATTTAAATCTCAATGAATATTTACAGTTTGTAGTCTCTCACGCTTTCCTAACTAGTTTTGTTACGAAATCCACGAAAGTTTTATTTAGTAAATGTCACTAAAATACCACTGTTTCTTAACGAGTCTGCTAACACAAAAACGTTTTTTTACAATTTTGACCTGACATCACGTACGAATGAAGTTTTCTCAGTATTGTCATCTAGTAGTGGATATTTAACGCTGCAGTTACATAGAGATAGAAAGACTAGATATATCTGTCTCCTTCACACAAACAAGAAAGCTTAGCTACTCTTATTTTGGACGTTTAAAGTTGAAGTGTCCAATAACTATCGCCGTCCAATTACTATATTAGTCACCCTATTAAGCTCAAATTTCATTTTTTTGGATTTCTATGTGTACTGGACAATCGACATAAGACAAGAAAAAAGGCTTTTATTTTAAATACGTTTTCCTTTAAATTTATTGTTACTCATTTACTCAAAGTAATCGAACCACGAATCGTTGAATAATGTTTAAGTTAGTTATAAGTATTGTTATGAACATTTGTGAAGCTATCATTAAATTAAACATCAGTTCGAATTCATCCATACACTTAAATGCCTATAGGTGCCGAAAGGTAAAAT
This sequence comes from Himalopsyche phryganea, assembly GCA_022494535.1. NCBI lineage: Eukaryota > Metazoa > Arthropoda > Insecta > Trichoptera > Rhyacophilidae > Himalopsyche > Himalopsyche phryganea. The sequence continues at coordinate 6,245,710 of JAGVSL010000008.1, read as the reverse complement.
CCATGTCGTTCGTGATAAAAATTATGGGAGTGTACACAATTTGGACGATTCAAATTTTATCAAGGACCCTCAATCGATATCTTAAACTATGCAAAATTTAAAATTAATTTCGTGAATAATAACGTCATCAAAAATATGTGCATACACGAGATCAAAATAATCTTTAAAAGGTTTAGTGTGGTATATCAAAGTGATCTCAGAGTTCCTGTATATTTCAACCCTAATAAGAATGCGACCCCATTGTGACGTCATCCGAGTTATAAAATCTTCGGATTGGATTTGAAGACATCCCTTTGTCCCGTTAGACAAATCTGCTGAATATGTCGAAACTGTTTATTCCTTGTTCTCTTTATGTGGCCAACAGGCGTAAAAAGACCTTATAGGAATGAAATTCACCGAAAAATAGGTGCTTCGAGCATTTTTCTCCGAATGCGAATTGTCTAAATTTACTGTCATTACTAACAGATTTTTTCAACATTCAACCTAAAAAAATATTTTCAAAACAATGCTTCAAATAATAATAAAATACATTAATGTGTTAAGTAAGTACTTTAACAATTGATTGATTGGATAGGCATATAATTGGTAGATGTTCGGTTCAAAAATAATTATAAGAATAGGTTGATAACTATATCGGTTTAACGCCGTCGTCAGAACTATGCCAAAACTAAATACGTTAATATTATTTAACTTTATTATGTACTTTAACAATATTTCTTTAACAAAAAAAGACTAAAATTAATACATACTTTGGAATTTGTTAAAAATACCATATTAGTGTAGGCCTCTGTGGTCTAGTGGTAAAAGCTTTACCATTTCAATCAAACGTTTCTGGGTTGAAGTTTCAACAATGTCAATAAAAAATTAAGATCTTTTCTAGTACAATTTTGAGGTCTTTGACATGGGTGTTTGTGACATCATTTCTCCTGATTTGATTTGAAGTGAAATTGAAAATTCTGGCACCTTGGGTATCATTAGCTTTAATGCCGAATATTTTTTCTGTTGAATAATATAACAAAATATATGTTTATTAGTCGATTGGTTGAAGCAGCTCAACTAAACCATTTAGGTCACCTCAATATCACACATATATGTTAACTTAAACATGATATTACTGGATTAAGGCTTTGGAAAATGGTGAGGAAATTTTTAATGTTGGAGGGCTTTATTCTATTTTACATTATTTACGTAATCAAATGAATTCGTTTTCTCGAAACTACAATAAGATATACCTAACAAGGTATGTACTTAAATTATTTTGTAAAAACATAAAAATACTTCTAATTCTGTAAAAATGCCATACTTGACAACCTAGAAAGTCACAAATTTCCCACTCTGGGCCTATTGTAATAGAGAATTTATTTTTTGTTTTGTATACGAATAAAAGAATAATGTAGTGATTTGTAGTATAATATACATTTAATTACGAATGTTACAAAGTGTTTTAATAGTGAAAGTACTAAATAACGAACACCGTGTTTGGAGAGACATTTATGAAGCAGTATTATTAAATTAAAGCTGTTTCATAAAGCGATACTTAAGCACGTTATATAATTTGAATAACACTAATATTAAAATTTAGGGCTTCGTCTTTAAAGAAGTTTGCCAACTTTACTTTGACTCTTAGCTACTGTAAAATTCTGCCGTAAGTTTAGTTGGTACTGTAAAATTCTGAGTGCCGAGTTTTGACGGCAATTATCTAAAAGGATAAAACGTTTCTATGAGGCAACTTTATGTTTCTTATCATTCTGTCCATTAAATTTACTGTGACAAGTTTATTCATAAGTATCTGTTGCTTAACAGCCAACCTTTATTATCATTATCTAGGCTCTAGACCAGTGCCTCTCAAACTTTTTTATCCCACCAGTGTGCACTGACAAAGGGAAATTTTCTAAGGCGGCACGTCAAATAAATGAACCACAATAATATAATTACGTTCTTGAATATTAATAAAATAATATAACATTGTGAAGATATTGTATATAGATAAGCGGGTGATATAGATAATAGTTTTATTAGTGAAAAGGACGCAATAGATATTGCGAAAGAAATATATCAAAACGAGGCTTTAAATAATATAAACACGTAATTCATATATCATAGGTAATCGAGTGAAACCTCTTTTATAAAAAGTGTGTTATACACAATAAGGCAAGATTCTAAACCTTCTTTTTTGTAGATCACCTGGAGCCCCGGAAATAAACTCGCAAGGGAAAATTAGGTAAAAACAATTTTAATATAAATTAATGATACTGCATATCATTTTTAGCATTCGGTAACACTTATTTTAAAAGCGTGTCATTTTTAGCGTATGCACAGATTGTTTCCCCAAATTTCAGTTTATGGTGAGTTAGTAGTTTGGTGATATAGTTCTCTGTGGATGGATGTAATAAGTTTTATTGAATATCGATTCAAGTATGATATCTATGTATACTTGAAGACAACACAAAATATTTACGGAAACGTGGTTGTTTTTATGTATCAAGTTAAACTTGCTGTTAAATACATCTGTATATATGCACCTGGACTCAATATGTTGAAAAAACAATGAAAAATATCAATTTTATGAGCTTATTCCCAATTTTCACAATTTTTCGGGTTTTTTCCCGCCATTTCAAAATTCTCTGGTTTTTTCAACACTAGCTGTGCCACACAGTTTGGCAGAAACTGCTCTAGACGAATAGGTAATTAAAAATATATAAAGCAGCTGAAATTAAATTGTGTTTATATGGAAAACTTTTCAATGACAAAAGATAAATAAAGGTTAAGCGTTTTTAACACCGCACGATATCAACCATGTTTGTATTATTAAATTGGAAAAAATATTAATTTTTTTAATTTCTTTAGTTTTTTGTGTAGAATACATGTTTTGGAATTTATTCAATGCTATTTGTGAATCAATCGCTTTTCGAGGAGTTAAAGAGAGATTTGGTAGTAATTAAGTCGCTTAATCTCTTTTTTCAGAGAGACGAAGGAAAGAATAATGAAACCTGAAGAGGAATAGTTGTCTGTTGATCACTCTCTCTGCGACCTATTTTTAAGATCGGATAAGAGAAACAGCTGTTTCGTTGGACAATATCCATAAATAGTTAAATTTATCAATCAATCCATGAAAGCATCCGTTCGGGGATTTGAAGAATGTTAACCACTCGTCTACAGTACTGACAAGGGAAATAGTTCAGTGGTAGTGCATTCGAATACAGTAACAATACAATTAAACATTTAACGATAATGTATTGCAACTATTACATAATATTCGATATAGTACATGGTGCAAGCAAAAAAAACTTTGAAAATTTAGTCGTCTCATTTACTTAAATTTGTTAGGACTATCTTTTTTAAATTATATTCATTTGAATTATTTTGATCTTGAATGAATCTACCTGGAGTGTAATATTTTTTTACTACACACAATGTCCCTATTCGTAGGTTGATAATTTAATGATACAAATGATTTAAATTGGACGCTACTTTTCAAATTACAACAATGAATGATGAAAGGATTATACATAATATATGCAACATATGTGATCGGATAATGGTATCACATTTCTACTGTGTCCATGAAGTAAAGTTTTTCACATGACCGTAGGTCAAAAAAATTTATCATAATGGACTTTTCGTACTGTTAAGTGTCGAACCATCCTGTATTGGATTCATTCTCACTAAACGTTTATCACCTAAATGAGTTCACTTTAACCTTTTATTAAGATATTAGTTAACCAGATATTTCCATTTTACAAATGTACATCGTATCTATGAAAGCGAGCTGTTGATGGCAAAGTAACTAAATACCTAAATGCAACTGTTGCGTCAGGTCATATAGATCAAAATCATAGGGTAACCCATTAAGATATGTATAATATAAGCACATACAATGTGTTTTCCCCTATCAATTAATTTGTATCATCCTACCAAATAACATACAAAATATTGTCTCTGTAATAAACATTATTCTCAATTGAAAAAACAGTTTAATAAATCACAAATACTATAATTTCACACATTACCTGCTCTATTGAAGTCCTGGTAATTAGCCTGACATAATTACCGAATTTAATTAAGCAGTAAAAGTCTGTCGACTTGAGTCTCTCGAAAAACATAGTTTTTCAACACTACAATATAGATTGTAAGCTTTGAAATTCAATCAGCATTATGGTAAGCCAAGCAAATATTTTTGCTTTTCGATGTATTCAAAAGCTATTTTTTTATTCGTCAGTATCCTTTTTTGTGTTATTTTCCACCTTTTATAAAAATAGATTTCATCACATTATATTTATAAGAATGGAAATTGATAATTTTGGGCTTCCTATCTTAGCCCTGGTAAATTGTGTTTTTATTTCATCAATTTAATCTGCGTAAGGTTATCAAAGAAAAGCAATAATTTTAGTGAGTAACTTCATTCTGTCTTGCTTCTTTCACCTGAATAATAATTACATTTTCACAGAGACAACATCAAAAGCTTGTTATACAAAATAAATAGACCTTTCCTCGCAAAATGAAAAGATGTTTACACATTTACTTTTCAACATCTTCGTAGATGACTTTTATAATGGATATAATATTTACATCATAATTAATATGATAATATTACCAAAATATATATTAAAACTTTTACAACAATGTAATTCAACAATTCCTTTATGAGTCAATTGAATTAATTACAATTTTATGGTGCATATAATGAGTTTTTGATAAAAATTCTAGCTAAAATTGTGGTACCTTTACGTATTCATGGTGTAACAATGAGTTACTTCAGTCTTTAAACCTTTAAATTATCTGTGAAATAGGTAATACAAAAAATTTAAAATATTGCTATTTGTAAGTAAAATAGTTCTGCGTATAATTAAAAATGCATTATGATTTACATCTTCTTTGTATAATTAATCATAATTTGAAAAGCTCGTCAATTTTACGATCGAAAAATACAAAATTATAGTATAGTAATAATCTGAGCTGCATGACGTACCGTATGCAACTGTTTTGTTTAAAACGGCACTGAGACACGTCTCGAGCTTGTTTGCTATGAAAAATATATGCTTTCGATTCTTCCTTCTTTTGATAATTTCGCATAGTTTGTTATGTATTTCAGGTTTTGCACACAAACGTAAAATAATTACACTACATAAAACCATATTTCATTTTTTGAAATTGTCTTTTCGTTCCATTGATGCGGTTATATGACAAAACCCACCTGGTAACGAAATGTGACTGCATGAGATCCGATTTTTTTTAGCATGAAAACAGAAAGGTTTTAATAATGATTCGAAATAAAACACGTTTTCTAATTTACTCAAAATTTTAGAAGTTATTGTTGTATTCTTATTATAATGGAATAATACGTATTTTTGGGGTGAGGAAACCACCCTTATTGTTTAAAGTTGCTAACATCTGTCAAACTTATGGATACGTACAAAATCTTAAATAAAGTTATATTTCTGTTTGAGATAAAGACCCGATGAAACTAGAAGGAATTTTAAAGAATTTGTTATAATTTTTTTCATTCAAACAATCAAACAACCGCTGTGGCCGAGTAACATCACTCTAGAGTCTCATATCTCTAAAGCAGGGGTCCCATATTAAATAATTGTAGTCGCGGGTGCATTCGAAATTTACAAAAGTCGTAGAGGGTGAAGGCTGGTTTTAAAAAATAGCCAAAGTGAATTATACTGTTTTGCATCCAGGGCATTTTTTTACGAAATAACGCGGTGAAACGACGTTCCGGCAATTTTTTTCATGGTATTTTTAATGCAAAAAATTAGTCAAAACAATATTCCCGCTTACGTATAATTCGTCATCAAAATTAACTTTACATTTCTAAAAAAAATATTTATTTTTATGTTCTTCGTGGCATAAGAAAAGTTGCCTTAAATTTTATTTGAATATAATTTTCTTTACTAAAAATCTTGACAAGAAGTGAGTTCCAGCACCTTTTTTTATAAAAAAAAGCCTTGGTTGCATCCATTATATAATTTTAATTACATTATAAATTTATAGGCCTGTGAGGCTATTTGCAAAAAATCCTTTTCGGATTGTGTTTTTGTGTTATTAATGCTTTATAATGAGCACAAGCAAATAGCCAAGCACCCGCGGGCACAGGGTTGGGAAACCTTATCTAGGGCTTACATTTATCTTACTTGTTTATGCGTTAAAAGTTTACGGATCTGATTTTTCAACCGATTTATGAATTTTTATTTAAAGACAAAAATGTCACATTATTGCAAAACCCAATTTCATTAAATCATCTTTCTATCTTTATCCTCCAGAACAATCAACAATCCTTTAGTACTTCCTTAATACGTTCCTACCGTCAGCTGTTATTTGTATCCAGAATATTATAAATATACAAATTGTCAGATATTTCGGCTTGTTTGCAAGAGATCTATGTGCAATGTGTTTAAATGAAGATTTTTGTCTGGTGATTTTTGACTTAAGTTTCGTAGAATTTGAACGTAACCAAGGCAAGTCTGGTAGCTACGTCACAAGACGCTATCCATGCAAAGTCGAATATTCTCAGTAAAAGTTTTCTGCAAAGTGGAACAAATTCCATGCACATAATATTATGATTATGAAGCGGCCAGAGTTTTATGTATTAACTCCAAGTTTTCCGTTGCGAGGTCATGAAAATATCAAGTTTAGTATTCACAAGCCGTGTGGAATATTAATTTTACTGCTACATATTTATTTATTAAGATATTATGTTTGTTGCTAGTGCATAATTTTGAGAAAGATCGACTGGAATGATTTAAGTTTTTATTAGTTGTGTGAAATATAACATCACCGTTGTTAAGACTGAAATTCTATTTTTGAGTCAATCTATGCCAGTCAATCGGATACAAATATTGAACAATGCGTTATTTAAATGTTTTTAAAATAAAATTTAATGAGCTTGGCTTCAGTTACGGTGTTCACGGGTTTGAATCCCAGTAAGGACAGTTTCACAAATTGTTTATTCAACCAATTTATAGATTTGTATTCGAAGGAAGTCGGCGTTGTGTAAAATTCAGAGCTCGAAGCGATTAGCTGACTACTAGTCCTGATCTAGACCTATCCCTCTATCGTTACTCTCTTAAAAAATAGAGGTTGAGCGACTAAGTATCAAACAGTTCCAAATAAAAACTTATCTGCTCCCAATGTGGAGCATATGCACTCGTAAAAGATGTTGAGATCAACAAGATTTGTTGTACGAGGACATAATACGCTGTAAGTAAAGTTGTATTAATTTATTTACATAAAAATATACTTAACAGAGTTTGTTTAAAATTTAAATAACAGAAAAAATTCTAGGATTGTTTTAAGCCAAATACATGATTTATATAAATATATTTAATTTAACATATTTAAAGTAATATATAAAAAAAATGTCAACACTATATTAAACTACAAATGCACAGCAGTATTTTTTATTATATGCATTTAATTTTTTGTTTTAAAGTTAGTATTGAACATTTACTGAATTGTTGCATTCGTTATTATTTACAATTTTAGGCCGAGGCCAAATTTTGTTGATACGTCAGATTTGAATACACTTTTATTTTATTTATTCAGAACGAAGCAAAAGAGTGAATACTTAATACCGAACACAAGAATATATAAAACAAATCGAATGCAGATTTTTTTTGTTTTTCAAGCTTATTTATTTATTGTCAAACAAACAAACAAACAAAAGATATTTTCATAGAATATGAAAAAAGCAGAATAGAAAAAATAATTATATTGACATTCAAACAAGAAATAATCTTATTAAAGTTTGTAGCTGAATATACATATATATAGGAAATGCATTGATCAGCTAAACCGCCCTCGCAACTGGCGTCTCAAATGACCAAGGTGATATTTCGTTTGTGTTTAAATGCGGTATATTTGAAAAAAATATTAAATACTGACGAATGAATTATCGACTAAATGATGTTCTTAGATTCATGTGGCCGATCGGGACCAATTTTATTGCTACTATTTAGTTAAACTACCTCATTTGGAGTCGATCCTAATCATTAAAGAAAATTGTGAAATTAGCACATTTTTTTAAAAATATTTCCAAAGAAATACATAAATTTCTTGCTTTAAATGTTATGTTATTTCTTTCTCATACGACGATCTAAAGAAGAACACTTGACACATAATTTCAGTTTTTTTTAAGCTTTGATGAAAATCTGCAACACATTTAAAATGGCTCCAGTGTATCAAGTGCTCGCTATTCAAAAGAAATACTGTTGGAATAATTGCACCAGATGGTGTAGAGAGATTGGTCATGCTTCTTACCTTTAAAGAACAGTCTCCACTTGTTTGAAGTTCCCTCAACCGCCTTTGTTCACAACTGTGCTTAGATAGATAGCTCTGTATTTTTTACTGCATCTCTACATTTTTTTTGCAAAGTGCTGCTGCGATGAAAAGTGAAGTCAAGAAGACTACAAACAATAAATGTCAATTGAAATTTTTAATAACATTTATTTAAGTAGGTGAAATTGAACAAATAAACTTGTCATGCATATTATTAATCACTATTTTTATCATCTGTGCTTGTGCGATATTTTTAAAAAGTGTAAAAGTAAAAAAACTTCCATTATAAAAATTATATACCTATATAACAGTGGTACTCAATTAAAGTGTGGTCGCATACGCATTTGAAATCCAAAAAGATATTGGGAGGCACAAGGGCGGTGCCAATGACGTTGCATTATACTACCATATTTTGTTATATAACTATATAATACAACACAGGACTAAAGCGACACATTTCACTGGCAGCAGTGTCAATATCAATAAATTCTAAGGTGACTGAACAATAAAGTGGATGGCTAAATTGCGTCAAATAATCAAAAGACTGTTTTGATATTATACAGGTTCCACTATCATGTACTATTTATCTTTTGTGTGACTTTTTTGTTGTTATCGAATTTCGAAGATGGCCCCCACAGCAAGATTAAAAGCTGGTTAATGATTGCAGCCCAACAAAGCTTATTCCATAATTAAGTTTTTTGTATTAATACTGGTATGAGTTATATAAAAAATATTTATACTGCTGTGTGGGTTTAGCATGCTGAAATACAACAGTCGTCTATTGTAAAGGGTGTCATAATATGAAAAAAATACAGTCTTCTGAAGCTTAAAAAAAAGACAGAACAATTTTATAATGTGTGTATATCATTATTGATATCAGGAAAATCGCTGTGAAGTAAAACGATTTCTAAACAATTCAATATCAGAATAAAATCAATTTTGCTATATTTCGAATAACTAAATTTATATTTATATTAAATAAATCTTTTACTAAACTGTGCAGTTTATAGAACAATATACATTTTACATGTTAATTTATTCCTATACTTAACATGGTTTCAATGAGATTTTGAAACTCCATTAATCAAAAATGTTATATGGAACTATTTCATATTCGCAGATTTGTTTGGAATGGCTCATAATATCTGCATTCTGAGTGTATCTTTTACTTGGTGGTGGGCAGTGGGGGCGTGGGTTTGCGTCAACGTTTTCAGCTGCCACTAGCTGGCGGCTTGTAAAATTACGGAAAGCGTTTCAGTTCGCTTAAGAAAATAATTGCATGGAAAATTAAAGAATAATACGAAATGCAATATTCCACTCGTGCCTGATACTCTACTGAAATTAAAATGCACTATTTTAATAATGCAGCGTTTAGTTTCACCGGTGCTCGTCTTGTACACTTTTTAAAACGGGTTATGCGGGAGTTGTAAAGATACAGACAAAAAACTTTAATAAGATAAAATAACATTATTCTTCTGTACTAAAAAGTATCAAGTGTGCCTGTAAGAATAATGAATTAATGTTAGATCATCCATGAAATCCATCAGTTCAGTCATATTACAGATAAATTTTGGTACAATTATACATTAGAATAATTTGTAATGTATTACACTAAATTTTCTTACACTCCAATATTTTAGATGAATTGTGTAAATATATTTAGAATTGAAAACTTCATTATTAAACCTGTTGTCGATAAGTGACAAAATTAATGTAGTGTCCCAAACTTCAGCTTAACATTAACATAACACTGTCTTTTTCACGTTAATTTTGAAAGTTTTATATACATGAATCTATTTATGTCTAAGTCTATAGAGTCCCAGGTGTTTAACTTCGATTATTGTTTTAAGGAATGTATATTATGTTTGACAAAAAATAGTTACAGAAAACGTACATTTTTGTCGCAATAGATGGCATAATAATTATGACTGTATAAACATACATCGTCGGGTCTGCAACAAAGTTGTCAAAATATTATTTTGATTGAATTTTTTGATGTTACAAAGCGGCATAGGAACTAATTTATTATTCACTATGAATCAAAAAGCTTCTCAAAATAAAGGAAGCCAGAAGAGTTGAAAACACTAGATGCTAATTTTGAGAAGTTAAAAGTTGTACAAGAGTTCGTGCTATGAAGTAAACCTAACGCTTAAAATATATTCTAAAGCACGTGAGCGCAAAAGCCTTAGGATTGCTTATGTAACGCAACATTACGTGCAAACTGTTGGAGGTACCGTTTGTCATGCACATTTTCTACATGAAACTCTAGCAGTGCCCTTGTATAAAGAAACCTGTGAGAGGTAAACACAGTAAGTTGGTTATTTTTATATAAATTATGTGACTTAATATTTAGTCAGTTTTATAAAACGCACCAAAAATATTTGTTAATTTTTTGAAGGTTATTAAAGTACAACGATTTTGAATTGTGTTCATATATAATATGTATTATATTCATAATAATATTTGAAATACGCAAATACAAGTAACTCATACACAATTATGAAAAGGGTGTAAACCTGACGTGCATTTGAAAGATGGAGTGTTGAAAAATGTTAGACAATTCGTAGAAGATTCAGAAGACTGGACTGGGTGAATTGGACTGAATTTGATATATAACGTCATATACACTTAAAATTTTATATTCTGTAAATTATTTTGAATTATGGTGGCAATATATTTATATTATTATTAGCAATACTCATGAGAAATACACATCTTTGTTAAATAAAAAAAATGTGACTTTTTTAAAGCGTAAATGTATGTTTATTTTAATTGAACTAAGTTTCTGTTATTTCGCGATGGAAAAGGTATCTAAATATTTTAATATTTCTTTCGAGATTCTGTACATTTTGTCTTATTTATGGTAAATTTCAATTTCTTATAATTGATCTTTTTTCATGAAGTGAGAACATAATCGTCTGAGCTAAAATACATAGAAAGATTTTAGTAGAGTAGTATTCTATAATTTTAAAATTTACAGAACTATTTGAGGCGAATTTGAATTTCTTAAAAATTGAATTATTACCGTTTACTTCTCTTGAATCCGTTTTATACATACCAAGTACAAAACACTTTGCGATGTGTTGTGGAAATTAGTTTAGGTATGTAAGAAATTGCCCTAACAAATTTGATTAGTACTATTTCTCGCAGAATTGGAACACAGAACAACGCATTATTATACTAGGAGTAATAGTTATTGAATATTAAAATATAAACATTTTAGGTAAATATTCGGTGATAAAATTTTTGAAAATTACTTGAATAAATTTTGATTATGATATAATGGAAGGTCGCTACTGAGTTCTTGGATTGAGTTGTAATATTTTTTTGGTAAGTTTAATATATTATGTAAGTGTTAAATTTGACTATTTTCAGAATAATCACTATAGAGTTTTTAGAGTTTTGTTTTAATGCTTTAAAATGTTTGATACCAATCTTCGTTAAAAACAAATTAATTTTAAGACTAGGATAAAATAAGACAAATTGATATTTTATCGGTTTTGTAAATGGAAACAATCATCGAATTGTATAAAGTTATTAATTTAATAAAAACCATCATGTAATATTTATCGTAAGGATTGGTGACTTTTTAGAAAGTTTAAACAGAAATAAGGCAGTGGCTTTTTAAATTTAGAAGTAGATATTTAAGTTCCAAATCATCTTATAGTAAGTTAAAAAGATTGTCGGCCTCTGTGGTCAAGTGGGGTTAAGTGTTTTCCAGGTGAATCCTGGCTCAATTCCCAGCAAGTTCAATATCAAATTTAGATTTTTTCAATTTAATTTTGTGTTCTGGACATGAATGAATGACTTTTAAAAAAAAATTCTTGTCGAGTTTATCTCGTATGATTTTCTAATTTACAAAATGTTTGGCGCATTGGCTGTCAGCTGTAATGCCAGATATTTTTTTAAAAATATAAAAAAAATGATTTTAATAATAAAATAATAAACAGAAATACGCAGTCGTGTCAAAAGTGAAATTATGAAAAAAGTATAGAAAAATTTGTCACTTTTATTTATTAACATCAATATTTTACTGAATATGATACTTTTTAAGCGATAGTGGACAAGCTTATACTTTTCTTCTCTTGGTCAACAGAATAATAAAAAATCCTTAATTTTATTGTACACTCAATACTTTAGTGGCTAAAACAAATGTCTGAAAAAATCGGGGTTTTATTTGCGTTTGCTTTTGAACAAAGTAAAAACATAGTTATATCACATAAAGTTGAAGTATTGAAACAATAATTTTCCTTACAGAACAGCTTGTAAATTGAAAGTTTCTTGCGAATTATGAAAAAAATATTCGTTAATATTCTTATGATAAGAAGATTATCGCACTATACAATAGGACGAAGATAATGTTGTACACCATATTGCTGTAAAATTTAATTCTCTTTAAGGTATTTTCACTTACGAATACAATTTGTTACTTCATGATAATGTAGATTTTTATCATCCATTTGCTTCTCCTACAAAACTTCCAAACAATGTTCGTGCGGATGAGGATCATTAATTTAATTCTACAGGTTTTAAGCAACCGTGTTTTTGTTTTTTGTCGTCAAGTTTGATTAATAAAGTTAGTTACACGACACAAAGTTTTGAAAATTAGGCACCCACATAATCGTGTCGCAGAAAATAAAATAACACCCTATGACGGGGAAATAGGATTTATTAACCTAAATACGTTATTTTTAGTCAATGAAAAACAACTTGTAATATTCAATAATATTCCAAATAACAAATTGTCGTAGTTTTAACATAACTTTTGTTGCAATTTCTCCATGATTTTTGACATGTAAATTTAGACTTTATGTTTTCTAGGCAGTAGAGCTTTAGAAACGATTACATTGTTTAAATTAACGTAAATATAAATTATTAACTAAACGCTAATTAGCAGAACCCGGACGATATGGAGACGCGTATGGTTTGAGAAAAGCAATACCTATGCTTTGCTTAAATGACCACTGAACTTCACAAAATCAAAGGGCTAAGTAGCGTTCATAATTTCACAAAAAACCGCAAGATTCTCGGTAACAAAACTAGTGTGTGGTAGCTATAATTGCCACATTCTACTCTAGATGGCACTGTTTGTAAGAAATTGATAAAATTTCCTGGCAATAGTAGAATTATCAGCATAGGTGTGAGGCCGAATATAAATACTATTGGATAGGCTCAAAGCTATGTAGATTAAATGGTTGGATTAAGACAATTATTGCTGTATTGCAATAACGGTAGTTAATTGAAAACACAATCATTATCAAATTTGGATTATTGAGATTTTGTACACTTCCATGTATTTTGTCACTAACGACCCGGGTTTCGCCTTTCGGCATCTTCAGGCATTCGAGCACACGAATGGACTCGAACTGAGAGAACTCGAGAACTGAGAGAACTCGAACTCTCAGTTCGAGTCCATTCGTGTGCTCGAATGCCTGAAGATGCCGAAAGGCGAAACCCGGGTCGTTAGTGACAAAATACATGGAAGTGTACAAAATCTCAATAATCCAAATTTAATATTGAAATTCCATCAAGCACCCTCAGTCGATGTCTTAAACAATCATTATCTTTGCTTAACCAGTATGCAGTACAATTGAGATACGTACTTTAAGCCGACCGTTGATAGAAGACAGCTAAATTATTGGATTCGCCTTTACTTAAATTTAACAAATAAATACAATGTTTTATCAATATAAAAATAGTGCTGCTATGTTTTAAACAATTCATTGTTGTTTATTTAGTGGTTTCAATTAAAATCCCTGACTTTAGAAATTTGTTGAATAGAAACTCGATATTCACTTTTAAGGTTTTAACTGTCAATTGTTGGTGGAAAGACATCAAATTTTAAAAAATAAAACACAATTCATGTGTACTACTTCCACATGTTTATAATGAGTGAAACCGGTCCTCATCATTATAAAGATGGGTAAGTAGTGCAAATTAATTGTGTTTTATTTAAAAAAAAAAAAGAAAATCAATAAATGTTTTTAAAATTTTTTTTTGACCAATTAAAAAAAGAAAAATAAAAGTAATTTAGAAGTATATCGTTCGAGCAAGCAGCAGTATGAATATTTTGACGTACACAATTAAGTAGTTTTGTGAAAGTCATTGACTAAAAAACCATGTTCTTTGGTAAGTGAACTTCTTGACACTTGAAGTAATGATTATGATTTGTTCTAGCTATCTGCAACTATATTTGATATATTTTATTTTGTAATACAGTTCTACCACATGTATGCCGTTTTGATCTGTAGAAAAACACAATAATTTGGTCGCAGTATAAATAATATACTAATATTGTACTTTACATATATACGAAATAGTTCTGATTGCCTAGCGTTATCATAAAGTAAACCTCATGACTTGGTTAAGAATAAAGGTACGTATACTCAACTCATGCGTAGTAATTTCATCCAAGATGATTATTACTAGACCAAGTACACTTTGATTAGTTGGAATAATGAATGGTGTACAGTGTGTATCAAAACTTATTTAATTCGTGCGTATAGAAAAAATATTTTTGCATATTACACTACCTTTAAAATTAAAAGAACTGTTAATTGTTTGAATGGGAATAAGCTTGCGATTTAACGTCTTACTTCTATATGAAATAGCAAATCCTTAGAAGAATCTTTACATTGCTAAAGGCGTGGCCTTACTATGCGGATTGTAAAAAATGTTATCTTGGAGGAATTGAGAAGAACATCATCATTTTTAACCTTAATTAATTTTTATTATTTAAAGAAAAATCGTTTTATTTACCAACTAACTACTTTAAATGTTCCCGGATTTAGTTTGAGACTTGATTTGTTTTTGGTTTTAAAATATAACTACATGATTAGTTCAATAGATTTTTATGTTATACCTATATAAATAATAAATTGAGTCGAACAAAATTCGTTTCTTTAATTTAATTTCTTGTAGTGATGTTGTAATTATTAACATGAAAGTGAATTAAGAGTTTAACCATCTTAAAACAAGCTTGGAGCATCGTTTTTACCCTATAAGCAGACTCAATCGTAACAGTGGAACAAACTTTGTGGCTATCAAACTTTTAAGAGGTTTCGCGCGCGCCTGATTTCCACTACCCACTAGGTTCACTACCCATTGAAGTTCGACAGATGTAATACCTTAAAGACATTATTGGTGGAGCTGAAGCAAGCCTGGGGCGCAACTTAGCTGTGAAGAGAGAGACTCGCACGTCTTAAACGTATGGCGTAATGAAGTAACCCTAACTTCATGTTATTGGCTCAAAACTTACGCTTTGAAAAGCAAACTTGTTGCAGTTTTCACCTTTAAACCATGCTTCTAAGTTTTCCCATTTGAAGGAATTCTGTCACTGCTTAATCGTGGAGTGGGATCACATTAATCAATTGTTAAAGATAAGCTTTTGAGTTTGATAGTTTTAAGCGTTGTGAATTTCGTGCATTAAAACTGAATAAACATTTTCGAATTCTTAAAATATCATTTTATTCGTAATGTTTGTTTACGTAGCTTTAACTTTTCTTTTGTGGAAATGACATCATTTCAGAGATGACCATAAAACATTTATCTTTTTGGAATACGATTCTTAAATAGTAAAATTGGTTTTGCTTGTGTTTGGGTGGCCTCTAAATTAAATCTCTAAAAAATCAATTAACTATTTTAAATACGACTTTATAATTGTGTTCTTTGCTCCAACACTAGGGATTACAACTATTAGCCTGTATCAATTATTCGGTTATCGAATAGTATAACTGAAACTATTCGAATATTTTAATATATTCGAATATCTGAAGTTTGAAAATAATGTCGGCCTCTGTGGTCTAGTGGTAAGAGCTTTGCCCTGGCGATTTGGTAGGTCCTGGTCACGTCCCAGCAAGGTCAATATCAAATTTAGATTTTTTCAATATAAATTTGTGATCTTGGACATGAATGACTTATAAAAATTCTCATCGAATTAATCTGGAATGATTTTCTAATTTTTAAAATATTTGACGCATTATCTGTCAGCTGTAATGTCAGATATTTTTTTTAAATTTAAAAAATTAAATAAAATAAAAATTTTAAAAATTCGATTCGAATAATTAATTACATACATTATAGATATACTAAAATAAAACATTAAAATTTGTAGTAAAACGAGCTCATTAATAATAAATCCCATTTATTATAATTTTATATCACTGATATGTACATATCGATACCTCAATTCTATAGTGTAACAATTCAAAAAAAATCACTTTTGAGTTGAGTATGAGGGAATGGTTAGAACACCGATATCTATCAGTCCAAAAATGTAACAAGTGGTAATCTGTGGTGGTTATTTTAGATTGGCAGTGGTTATAGTACTTTGGATTCAAACTGTTACAACTAAGAAAATCATGTAAAACTTCTGAATATCATAAATATAAATATATATTCTAGGTAATCCTAGAATTTCATTAAAATCTACAAAAATAGATGTAGGTAAAATAAAAGATTAAGCCCTCCCAAAATCTTGTTTTCTTATTATCTCAGAACTATTTTTTTGAGGTGTTACGCTATGGAACTGAGGTATCGATATTAGTAGGATGATATATCTAAATTTTATAATAATTAACGATTCATTCTTTCCCCACTTTTTTAAAATCCCAGATAGAGACAATATAAATAGTACACATTCCAATACTGTTCCACTGTATTACAATATTTAAAATTTTCAGCTGAGTCGGATTACTCCAACGGTATTTCTTCAATTACTGAAATTACGGCATGTTCAATGGGTTTGATTTAAATCCAAGTCATAAGTCAAACTCAAGCATTCTGATAAGATATTGAGTGTCCTAGTTGAGTGAAGGCAAAAAAAAACCGCTTCCTAGGGTATTCATTATTTTTCTCGAAATTTTGGGAAATTGTGATCTGATGTTTCGTTGATTTTGTTTAATTGTTTCAAATAGTATTTGAGTAGTTACTTCTATTTTTGAACATCGAATAGTTAAAAATGGGCCGAATATATTTCGATATTGAATATTTGAATATTCGAGTTGGAATCCCTACTTCAATTTTCCCACATTTTTCTACCACAACCAAATCAACGCAAAACCAAACAAATAATGCAACAGAAAACAAAAACGACTGAAAAAAGCTCAAAAACGAACGAAGGAAATCGTGTCTATGTGCTAGTGTGCTGGAAATGAACACTGAAAAAGTTAGAGCTTTATAAATGACAGCTGCAAAACAAATGCGCTGTGATACGAATTGATATAGATATAGTACTGGTGTCGATGAATCACAGCGATTTCATACATGGATACGCTTTTGTCCGTGCAAGAGTTCATAACTAGCTATCTGAGGCTGGGAGAGTTATGCCGACCGTGTGATGTAATAACGAAATAAAGTAATAAAAAAAACAGTTATCTAATTACAGATATGATTATTATTAAGTTATGTCAAGAAAACTACCTATATTAAAATAACTTCAACGGAAGCTAATAGATTAATAAATTGATCGTGATTATTATTAGTTTAAAATATGTTCATGAATTGTTTCAAATATAAACAAAAATAGTGAGATCTCATGTCCAGTGTATTGATCCAGTGTCAGATAAGAAATACATTATATGCTTATACTGGCAAAGATGGAGAAGTCAATAATCACATAAATTATTTTTATTCATCCATCACAGTATGAACTTTGTTAAAAGGAAATGGAAGTTTGTGATTGTTCTTCTCAATTAGCACCAAGAAAAATTGATTATATGATGTTGAATAAATAGAATGCTTAAAAATGTCTCAGGTAAGCCTGTCTTACGGAATATTTTGAATGCTATTTTTTGTTTTTCTGCAGACTACCGATCCTGCCATTGTCTTTCACAATAAAAAAAATATAGAATTTTCCGATGCTGGGCGTAACAGAGCAGATCAAAAAAAAAATGGATAATTAATTTAAAAATAACGTTTCTTAAAAATCATAAATCACAGTCACGAAGAATCGATTCATTTTTAGAACAAACTTATTCAAAAGATTAGTATTTATTTCGATGTCAAAACAAAATTCAATACAAAACTATACTGGAAGGAAAGCAGCTCGATAGCTTAGATTTTCGTCATCTTAATAATGTAGGTATGAGGAACGCTTGTATGTTTTCACTGCTAATTTTAAATTAGTGTTGAAATCAATATATACATACTATGAACGTAGAAAAATAAAATATGTATACATGTCTACCTCGCGTTTCGTTAGGCATTGCTTTTTTGTATAATTAATTAACATTTGTTTTGTGTATTTTTCCCCATAAATGTGAAAATTTTGTTAGCTTAGTTTTAATCTGCTCCGTATTGTTTGAAAAGTAATCTGAATATTGTTTAAAGATAAAAAAACAGGTTTACAAACATTGGTAGATACATATTGCAATAATAAAAAAATAATAACTGAAATTAAGCAAATAGTTTCTGAGGTAACATTTTTAAACAGTAATTACATATGGCGTGCACGTTTTTTTCTGTCTCGAAAAATGAAATGTCATAACCTCCAGTTTTTATAACGGCACGACGAAAGTTATATGTTTATAGGCATATGGCTTCATCGTTATAATATCTTTAATAGTACGCTGAAGGAAAATTAAAACAATTTTTTTTCTAAATTGGCCTTTAAGATTTTTAAACATTCTTATAAAACACTATAATTATGCAGTGTACGTACTTCTAAAGGTTGACAGTTCATTAATTACAATGCTTTGATCATGCATACTCAATAGTGATTGAAAAATGGAGAGGCGATATGAAAAAAGGTTAAAATTATAATAATTCATATGAATGTGTATTTCATATTCATTTTTAATCAAAATACACTTAATTAATCAAATCGTTATAATTTGGATTTGTAGATCACTTCTCTCTCTCTCCTAAAAGTAATAATTAACCCAAGTTGGTAGTCGCTGCGTCTGTAACTTTCTAGTATGTAAGTAATTCATTTTCACTTTTAAGGTGTTAACTGTCAGTTCTTGTTGGAAAGATATTATATTTAAAAAAAATTAAATTAAATTTTGAAAACGAACCAAACATTATTAAACAAATTGCCATTAATAATGGCTATGAGGCGTCTCTTATAGATAGTCTTGTATCAAACGTAAATTAGCAGAAAAGATGCTATATTTCGGGAACTTGTCTAAAGACATAGACCAACCTAGGAACTGGCATAGAATTAGTTATTTAGGTTGCACAAGTTTTAAAATTAAAAAAACAACTCGCTGATAGTGTCAGACCGGCGTTCTATTGCAAAAATTCTCTAGGCAAATTACTTATTAACAATAAAGATAGAGTTCATTTTAAGAACAAATCTGGTATTTATAAATTACAATGCAGTGATTGCCAACATTTCTATGTGGGTAAAACCACACGTACATTAAATATAAGGGTATCAGAACATTTAGCTGCCTTTAGATTAAAAAAAGAAACTTCGACATTCGCAAATCACTTGCTAATGGAGAACCATACGTTTAATGCGGATGATGGGGTTAAACTGTTGCATAAAAACATGGGGATCATAAATTATTTTATCAAGAAATTTTGGAAATCAATAGAGCCCAGTTAAATTCCTTGCCAATTCTGAATGAGCAGCTGAACCTTCCTAATTCTCCGTTATTATATCCTATACGTTGAAATACCTAACAGATGTCACTAAACGTGGAATGATTGTATATATTTACCCTTTCGTCGAATTGCATCCCGTCGAAACCCACAATGCTATTATAATTGTAAAATCACTGGTAATTCCATAAGAAGTTGGAAAGCGGCAATTCGCCACTCTGTAAATGTGGTGTTTACAAAATAAGGATTAAGGCAATTCTCGAAATTTTAACTCAGGTATCAGTGTGGCTCTCAGACGTATAATATCTTACCTCGTAAATAATATTTGTCGTATTTGTATCTTCTATATAAACGTTAGACACTGTTTACTGTCTGTCAGCTCGAGTCCATTCGTGTGCTCGAATACCTGAAGATGCCGAAAGGCGAAACCCGGGTCGTTAGTGACAAAATACATGGAAGTGTACAAAATCTCAATAATCCAAATATGATATGACACACCCTGGTTTTTCTTAAGTATAAGTGTCATTAGTGTCCTGAACTGAAATCGGCCTGCGGCAAACAGCAATATTTCGCAGTATAGGTTTTTTTCTTGTTGTCAGGCGTTTAAAATAGCCCAAGGCTTCGGCCACTGGACGAGTCCATTTTTACGGAAAAGGGTAGCTCCAACTTTGCACGGAGTTTTTTTTTAATTTTGGTGGACAGTCGATGACGAGCTGCCGAGTCGGACGAACGAGGTCTCGTCGCGACGAAGGTGATGTGACGATGTGAACTGTTTGTTTGTTTTTTGTGTTTTGATTTGCGTTGGATTTAATTTAAATTCGTTGTGTTATTTGTATTATAACTTAAAGTAAATTCAGTTGCTAAGTAAATGTAAATGTAGAATCAATTTTATGTGTTAAGATTTATATATTTGTGTAATATTAAACCACTGCATCTTGAATGGAAAATAAATAAGTTTTTAACCGGATCTGAAATGGTGTTTGTCTGAGATCAGCCCTTCCAGGACTCCGGATAACCAGCCGCTCGCCTCTCTTCGATCCGGGGTCTTCTCAGATATTGAAATTCCATCAAGCACCCTCAGTCGATGTCTTAAATTAAATCGTTATAAAATTCAACATTGTCATAAACCTTTTTAAAAGCCCACTGATAAAAACTTGATATGAAGAATATTTTATGGCGAGAATCGAGAAGGAGAATTTTTAATCGTGGTGTCATGTATCATTAAAAAATGAAACAACTTTGAGATTATAATGCAAATTGATGCTGGCTTAAATGGGATATTACTTATACGGTAGTATTATATGCGATTTAAAAAAAAAACTATCATATTTTTCTATGGGATTTTCCTTTCCAAATGGTTGTAATTAGATAGTAATATTACTATAAGCATTGTTTTTATTTTCTCCCTAGTAAAATAAAAAAAATCCTTTCTTAATTTCTCATTTATAATACAAGTAATAAAAACATCAAACAGTTTGTCTGGTGATGCTTTCTAAAAGAGGCGACCACATTTCACATTTAGTAACGTTATCAGTAAAATAATCAAACCAGTGCTGAATTCATCGAAATTCTTAAAAACAGTTTAATTAGCAGAGTTTCAATCGTAAATCATATACCAACAGCATTCAATTTACAACAGGTTATGTGGTAATAAATCATAAATATATAAAATAATAATTTATTCCTACATTTAACTACAATATGATGCGGTCGTGTTTTTGGCACGTAGTTGCAAAATCGAACACGTACCTAAAAATATAATATAACGTATGATATTTGATATAACGATAGTATTACAGAAACTGCACTTATTCACGTAGAGAATCTTCTATTATTATTACCCAGTGATTATTACATCAAAATTCAGTATTTGAGACTATCTATCGTATGGATTTTTTTTATTGATAAATTATCTTTATCCATTTATTTCTCGAAATTGTGAATTGAATTTATTTGAATGGTAAAATGGAACTAATATGATACTTGAACTGTTATTTTTGACTAAGTACACAGTTCATGATATTTTTATTCTGATTTTTTACTATGTGACACGAGTGTTTTTTTTTTCCTAAGTGGCATATCCTGACACAATTACAGTTTATCTGTAACAAGTTGGTTTTTTTCCATTAACAATCTGATACACCCCCATTTTGCAACATGCCCAAAACTGTACTTAAGTTGTCTTTAAATATGGCAATCCATAATTGTACCGCTTGGCAGACAATTATTATTTCATTTGACTTCGTTTGTGTAAATCGGCGGAGTAAAGGTAAAATCATTGTGAAGGACGTTCAGTTAGAAATATACACCTCGGGGCGGAAACGTCGTATATCCGTCAAAAAGTTACAGATTTCAATCTTCGAACTGTTACAAATCGTTGTTTTCGTCAATATGCATTTGGTCGTCGCTACGTAAAAGTCAATTGTTTGTTTTCGCCCTGTCGGACAGGGCAACAATGTCTTGTTTATTTGCCAACGCGACGTTCATTTTAATTTGTCTTAAGTAAAATGTGTTTGTGTATGTGTCCTAATTTTGTAACCGTAAATATAACAGCGATGTTGTAATTGTATTCAACGACTGCGTCTAAATAAAAAAAAAATCAGTACCGAAGTGGCGTTTGCATTGAAACCCTCCATTTCATTCTAGATGACAGTAACCAATCATTCGCCCCTCTTCGACTGGGATTTCTCAAACCGTTGTATATGTGCAACCAGAGTCACATGACTGCCTTCCACAACGCTATTGACATAAAAAATGAGTCTACCCCTCACATTCATGGTTCACGGATGTCAGCATAGTCCGCGTGGACGAGAATGAGTGATATTTTTCTATGTTTTAAATTATATTTTGTCTGAACACACTCGGATGCAGGGACGGCTTTTGCAAAGGAGCAAATTGTGCACTGCACTCCAATGAGTCCCATGTACATATTCTATTAATAAATGATATTCAAACATAATAATTATACTAATTCACTCATTTTAAATTTCCCGCGTGTTCCCGATAGGAAAATATTGCAAAAAAAGAAATTATTCCGCGCCAATTCAGAATACGCATGAAAGTCGGTTGATGACGCGTAAGGAGAGCATAACACGCTGTGCACCCCCAACCGAGACACAGACGGTTAAATTTAGTATGGTATTTGTGACGTCATGCCAGTATGAACCACGTGACACATAATTTTTGTATGCAAAAGTTGGTCGACGTTGGAGCATTGCACTCCCTATAAGCTAAAATTTTGGGACCGAAAGAACGAATGAAATTAACGAAACGAGCGTTACGATGAGTTATCGACATGCTTGCAATAGGTAGTTGTACGGATTTTTACCTTTGATTTCAATATAACTCCCTAACTACACGTACAATAATAATAATATATACCTACAATGATAACTTTCTGATTGATCAATAATATTTATAACATAATAGCTATGATTGTGTTTCACAGTTAAGGAGTTTTTTTTCAATATTTAAGATAAGACAGCTTAAAATGTTTTTAAGGGCTGGCTACAGGTATTTCATAATGTTCAACTGTGTATTCGGCTCGGTCTTATAATATACATTCTTCTAATATTTATACACTTCAATAATGAATTCTACAAATTACTTACTCCATTATATTATCCACTATGTAATATAGTAAGCGATAATATATTGGATCAAACAAAAGGTCATTTAATTACAGTTAAATTGACTTTCAGTGAAAAATTTCCGGGTTAACACAGAATTTTTCCAATTGCAGACTTTAATGTCAACTTAAAAATACGATTTCATGGTAGAATTAATCTTTCACGAATAAAATCGTACAATCCAATGTCGGAATTTAAGGTTAGCAACATCCAAAAAGAGGAGGATGGATTTCTTACACAAATAGGTGAATTTTTTCTTGCACCCCCTTAAATTCTTGTCACCGGCCGCCACTGCTCGGATGACTTCCATTCCAATTCTCAATGATGACTAATTTTTAATTCCCATGTTTTTATTATTCCTCACGCTGCAAAAGCAATAAACCTAAAATGTGTATTTTTTGTTTTGTAAAATAAAGTGAAAATGAATTACATACTAGAAAGTTACAGACGTAGAGACTACCAACTTGGGTTAATTATTACTTTTAAGAGAGAGGGAGAAGGGATCTATTTACCTAAATACACGCCTGAATCGGTTTATAATGAATCAAATTTCATATCAAAACTTAGTAACTCAATATGCGGAATAAAAAAATATTGCTTGTTTTGAAAATAAGCAAAGTATTACAAAATAAATATTATTTTAATTATACTCACAAGTAACATTTTTTTTTATTTTTTAGAGTTATTTAATATTCGTCCTAGTGTTTCAATTGTAAATGAATAAATTGGAATTCCTAAATTATTGAGCATTTTATTCGTAGAATATTCCACTATATTTAGCTTCAATAAACATATTGTATGATGAGGAATGTGAAGCAAAAATTTCCACAAAAACGTAATGACGCTTTTAAGAACTCTTTATTATATTATCCACGTTTCAAAAAATGTTTCAGTTTCAATTGTCAAATTTTTTCTGAAAATTCATACCAATCTAAAATTTATGTATGTTAAATAATTTTTAGCAACAGAATTCTGAAATCAGTTTCAATTATAATATAAAATTATTCACATTTTGAAAACATGGTAAAAAAAGAAAACAATTCCCAAACAAACACCCAATTTTTTAGAAAAAATTAACATATAATTATAGTGATTGATACTTTGATAAAAATGTAATGGTTTCATTGCCAAGAAATTGACATCGTTTTAAATGAATCACTAGTTGACAAGTCAAAACATGATCTGCTGCGTGACACATACCGTCGTCATAATAAATTGTCATCGAAAGGCTATTAAAAACCATACTGTCGCTCCCGCTTGCAATGGCGGCGTGTCGCGGTCAACTGTCGCTGTCGCAGACATCGAAAGGCCAACTTGGTGATAGCGCATTTTATTTTAAGTATTCAAGAAATGGTAAACATTAATTAACGATAAAGATCTTTTGATTTTAAGATTATAATATGTGAAAAATGTTTCTAGACTAAAATGCTCGAACTCTTACGAATGATGCAAGCAACGATGATCATTATTAAATAATTTAAAAATTCTGTAAAATAAGATTAAATTAGTTTTCATTAATGTGATTATGTTCTGCCGTGTAAATGTGAATTCAATGTTTCCCTTTATAAATGTTTAATTATTTCCAGATAAATAAACAAAAATATCGCTTGTTAGTGGACAGCTTTTAGCAAGGTATTTTTTCAAAAGCTTTTTTGTGGAAATAAGCTCAGTTTCATTAAAGTAATAAAACAATGCTGAAAAAGGCTTTTATGCCGACCCTGTTGACAATTAACATTGATATACCAAAAAGGCTTTGTGTTGTCCGGTTTCAAAAATATAATTTGTGTGTGAATGACATTTATAAATGAACAAACTCGAGGTTAACAGAAATAGTAAACGTTTACATAATCAGTAAAACATTTTTCGCTAAAAAAAAAAAAACAAATACTGGACATTTATTATTAAAATTTTAAGTGACTGGAATTTTTCACTCATACCATATTTTGGTGATTATCACGATTTAAAAAATAAAAAAGGTGTTTAAATAAGACATAATTGTAAACCAAAAAGTCAGTGTACAATTGAACATTTATTCATGAATAAAATGGGAAAAATGTACAACGAATAAATTAACCAAAAAGGATTAAAGATCGGTGTTAAGATGGTTTGAAATTAAAATGTTATCATTTCATCTTAAAATATCATCTTAATTACTGTCGAAAGAATTTCGATAATAGTTTTAATGTATTCGGCGGTAACTAAGTGGACATGTTTTTTTAAATTTAATATTACAATTGATAACATTGTTGAATTCCTTTGAAAAAATATTTTTTACAAAAACAATTGAATACAAATATAAAGTTATTTTTTATGTAAGTATTTGTTCATTTTGGAATGCCACAATTTATAATGAGCTTAATTTATTTCGGCTTGCAAGATAAATATGTAATTCTATATAATTTTATGTAACTACTGCCTATTTAATCTTAATATGTATAGAATATGGAAGTCAATACAGTATTTTTTTAAAATTACATATTCGCTAGTGAATTACAATTCAAAGTAAATGTATTAAAATAACCCCGAACCATACTTATCACAGATCTTGATAATGAAAATACTTGTATGAAGTAACAGCAGTGAAACACAATGCTTTGTTGCTCATAGGACAAATTCAAACATAAAATCCGGTAGAAAAGTACGACGACGACAACGTGCTATGGCGTCAGTCTATGGCTAACAGCTACAGATATAGAAAAATTTCTCGTTATAGACTAAGCAGAAAATTTAATTTTGAAAATAATATAAAATTTTTTAGTTCTGAAAACCGTATTGTAAAGAATGTTCATGGTGGTGATCAGTGGCGGCCGGTGACAAGAATTTAAGGGGGTGCAAGAAAAAATTCACCTATTTGTGTAAGAAATCCATCCTCCTCTTTTTGGATGTTGCTAACCTTAAATTCCGACATTGGATTGTACGATTTTATTCGTGAAAGATTAATTCTACCATGAAATCGTATTTTTAAGTTGACATTAAAGTCTGCAATTGGAAAAATTCTGTGTTAACCCGGAAATTTTTCACTGAAAGTCAATTTAACTGTAATTAAATGACCTTGGCAAATGAAATGGTTTTTCGTTTGATCCAATATATTATCGCTTACTATATTACATAGTGGATAATATAATGGAGTAAGTAATTTGTAGAATTCATTATTGAAGTGTATAAATATTAGAAGAATGTATATTATAAGACCGAGCCGAATACACAGTTGAACATTATGAAATACCTGTAGCCAGCCCTTAAAAACATTTTAAGCTGTCTTATCTTAAATATTGAAAAAAAAAACTCCTTAACTGTGAAACACAATCATAGCTATTATGTTATAAATATTATTGATCAATCAGAAAGTTATCATTGTAGGTATATATTATTATTATTGTACGTGTAGTTAGGGAGTTATATTGAAATCAAAGGTAAAAATCCGTACAACTACCTATTGCAAGCATGTCGATAACTCATCGTAACGCTCGTTTCGTTAATTTCATTCGTTCTTTCGGTCCCAAAATTTTAGCTTATAGGGAGTGCAATGCTCCAACGTCGACCAACTTTTGCATACAAAAATTATGTGTCACGTGGTTCATACTGGCATGACGTCACAAATACCATACTAAATTTAACCGTCTGTGTCTCGGTTGGGGGTGCACAGCGTGTTATGCTCTCCTTACGCGTCATCAACCGACTTTCATGCGTATTCTGAATTGGCGCGGAATAATTTCTTTTTTTGCAATATTTTCCTATCGGGAACACGCGGGAAATTTAAAATGAGTGAATTAGTATAATTATTATGTTTGAATATCATTTATTAATAGAATATGTACATGGGACTCATTGGAGTGCAGTGCACAATTTGCTCCTTTGCAAAAGCCGTCCCTGGTGGTGATGTATAAAGATTTTTTGGGAAAACCTTTGTAGGAAATTTAAGTTTATTTTCAATGTTTCAATCCAAGCAGCCAAGTAGCATGATAGTCAAATGCTCTAGTGACGTAGGAAGTTGATTCAGCAAAGGCAGTGAAACACAACCCGTGGCTCATGGGCCGAATGCGGCCTAAAATAACAATTAATAAGTAGTAAAAATATGAAACTATTAAATTAAAAACAATAAAATGCAATCTTTTCTAGTATAATATATCATTACTTTACAACACTTTTACCCTCTGCGGCCCATGAAAAATTATAAAATGGATAAACTGGCCTTTCTTTCAAATAGGTTGTGCACCACTGACTAAGGCTATGATATTGCTTACTTTTTTGACTATTTATTATTCATTAATTGAAATGAATTTGTGCAATGAATGGTTGTACAGTACTTTGCTATTTTTCAATAGCTAGTAAACTGATTAAAAAAATCCAGTGTTTATTAAGTTTGAAATTTTGACGCAGATAGTTAACAAGTGATTTAAATTTATTAAAATATTATCATAGCCCGTATCTTCTGCTCGGTATATATATGAGGTAAGTAAATTAATTGGAAGGTCAGTAATTTATACGAAATGTTCAAATACACTTCATAAATCTGTTACGGACAAAAATTATTAATTGATTGAATTAGAATTTACTTAGTAGAGTTTAGTTGTAATAATTTTTGTCACCTTCACTTTAAATAGCTATTAACTATGTCTCATTTTTCTTGGAAAACTAATTATTGAATTTTGATTATTTTATCTTATTACAATAATATTCATTTATTAACGCCTTATTTTTTGCTGACAGTTTTATAAATAGTTAATGATTATTTATAATGCCAATTATTTACAGTTTGTGCAATGAATAGGAAAATTCCTGAAACTAATCGAAGTTGAAATCTCTATCGGATATATTAGTAGAAAATAAAACAGTTACTGACAAAACTGGTTTCTATTTTCTTGGTTTAATTTTAATTTATACAATCGATTTTTGATCCAGTCAGAATTCAAACCGAGCATCAGTTGGAAACAGGCATGGTAACTTTAATCTGTTCACATTATTACAACTGCACGTGATATAATAATACTTTAATTTTGTGACTTGTTTTGAAAAATTGTTTTAGCAAGTAACATATCATAACAGTATTGTATGTACTTCATTTGAAAAGGGCTACATAAAGTTTATTTCGGGTATTTATGTAAATTAAAATATATGGAATTAATTTGCTGGATGCACTTTCTAAACAAACACAGACGTAGAGAGAAATATTACCAAACCTATAGTCTATTCCAAACTGTATTATTTTTTCCACACCCTCTCCAAATAGAGAGAGAGGTCGAGCAAACTTAGTTACATCCAATTTTTGTTAAGATTCTACATTAGGAGATATGATTTAAAAAATAGAAAATGATTTCAATAATTAATCGTTGTTGAAATCTAAATAAAAGATGTATATTATTATATATTCAACGATGTTATATTACCTGGATAAGTGTTAATATTATAAAATGAAAATGTTGAAGTCAGCCTTTACGTCTACTGTTACTGGGAATGTTTATAATTTATTCTTTTTCATAAATCAATGTTTCGAGCGTACACTCTATCTCAGGTCTAATGAGTTACGCGCGGTCACGTAAGTGTTGGAAGTTTAGTCACGAATGTACTGGGCACCCTTTTACAAGCCCGTATCAATCTTTGTTGTATAGAAACACACCACGGTTATGAGCGAGAATGCGGTTACTCATTGTTTTCATACAACACATTCACTACATGTTCCACCTTCAATTGTTAAATTGAAGAAATTTAAGATTTAAAATTCCGACTTTCTGCCTAGAGCCTCACAACTCTACAAAATTAACAGAAATAAATTAAATATAATAATGAAAGCTATCAAACTGAATAAACTATTTGTATATCATATTAGTATTTTTTACCAGGCTTCGCCCAAAATGGAGAACGCTTATATTAAGTTATTTAATTTAGATGTTGGCGAGCTAATGTTGAAATTTGAAAATATCACCGCCAATCGTACCTCTTTTGTTACACCCACAAAATGTAGTCCACCAATTAATAATAGTTTTAAGAGTTGAAACCAGCTATAATAAAATATGACAATTTTGCCACCTGCACACTTGTTATGGCTCCGCAGAACTTCCCGATATACGGCTTGTTGATCTGCATTTAATAATGGCTCCTGCAGCACCACAAATTAAACATACGATCAGAGTCATACGCTAATTTTCGGTGACGATTTCAGATGCATACCAAGTTGTACGAATTTACCAAATCATGAACATGAAACTCGATTTTAAATTCGAAACTTTTAACATGAAAAAAAAACGTTAACGTTACTATCTCAACTGTCACTTGCAGAATATATTAGTATTGAGGTGTTGCTAGGCGACTATTATTATTAAATTTTTCATCAAGCATTGAAACATCAAAAATATAGCGTTTTAAGTTTAAGGGTAAAGGTTAAATGTTGAGAGTTGAAAGTTGAAAATATCGCAGTTCAACTAACAATTGCAGCTAAAATGACGTGTGAAAATTTCATATCGGTAATATGCGCCGTTTGGGAGGAGTTGTGACCGACAGACATACAAACATTCAGATTTCTACATGTATTTTGGGGTATATACCTAGTTGAGATTGATATTTTATTGAATTGATATCAGAAAAAATCTACTTAAATGAAAAGTTTCGTTATTTTTTTCATTTACAATACTTGCTAAGAACTGAAATGACGATGAAAAAATAGCCCAAATTTTTCATTTTTAACATTACTTCAAAACATGAACTAAAACACGTTATTGAGAGTAATAATACTAATATTCTCATTTTGAGAACCAAGGATGCTGAATTGAATATAAGATTCCTTATTATTCAACTCGTAAGCCCATCTGTATTATCTAAAGAACACTTATGACATTATATTGACACCCATTCTTTTACTTTATTATTGATTCAGATCATTTTCGTAAAAAACTTTTGTTGAGATACCTCCATTAGGAAGGCACACTGTCGTAGCAAGGGGGGGGGGGGTGTAAGGCAGCTCGTTTTAGGGGGTGGCATTTTTGAATGCGTAATCAATGAAAGTATTACATTCATCATGTTTTATTCCGTCTAATTTATATACTATCTTATAGCGGCATTTTTGAAAATGAGTAGAAAATTACGTGAGTAATAAGCAAATGAAAATTGTTATTCTTTGTGATATTCATACAAAATGTGAATTGTGATATTCTGACAAAATATAATATTTCCTTTCTGAAAGATCTAAGGATAATCACGAGGCTTCAATGTTTGGTGAACAATCAAAAGATGGTGAATTGTTATTCGAAACATACATAAATATTTTTTCAAGAAAAAGTTAAGAAAAAGAAATTTTCAAAAAAAAAAGTTGTCCCGCTTAGAGATTGTCGACTTACAAATTGAAATTCTCGATTGAAAATGCTCACTCGCTGCTGTAGAGGACCAGTTAAAGCTAATTTAATTAATTTTTTTTATAAATTTTACTTAGAGAACAACGTAATATAATTTCAATCTAACTAATTACCAATACTAAATAGTTGTTGTAAAATATTGGACCCTCGCGTTATTTTCATTGCTTTTCTTGTTTATTTCACAAAAGTTATTTATCTTCTATATTCAATACTTAAAGTATTTTTTTCATTAAACACAATGTTATTTGTGGAGACAGGTGATTATGTAAACTAAAATATCAAACTTAACAACGAATTCGTCCTTCATCAATATTTTGCTATTGAAATAAATTCATTATTTTAAAGATTCGCCATAAATTTTCTTTCATTGTTCCCCACGTGCTGGGTACTTATTATCCACGTACGGAAATAATTTATTTCATAACAGAAAGTAATTATTTTGGCGAACACCGCTTAGAAATACATCAGTAAGTTTTTTGTGGGGCTAGGACCCCATTGATTGCCTACATTTATTTATGATGTCTTTTGTGTTGTCTGTGATATATTCTTATTTTTTTATCGTAAATAAAACGTAATATATAGAATATTTGACTCGTTTCATCAATTATCAACATATATTGTATTTTCTGCATTTATCTTGAGTGGACTTTTTTATAGAAATCCGTAATAATAATAAATCGTTTACTGGTTATAACCAATTAATAATTTAGCGTAGTTAATCTTGACGGAAAGTTTTGTTGCTGATGATAATGATTCTGTACTACAATAAAAATATTGAAATAGTGTTAATTATATTGTTATGTAATCGATGGAAGTGGACAGTTAGAGTAAAAGTTGAATACAATTTTGTATGTAAGCAAATTGGTAGTGGTCAAAAGATACCTTACAATAGTATTATATTTTAGATTTTTTCATAATATTCAGAGTGTTTCTGTAATTGAAAAAACTATGGGAATCAAATCTAGCTTTGTGAGTCTCAGTTACTAATTGTCTTTTTTATGTTCTTATTTCTTGGAATGGGGAAAAAATTACATGTAGCAAACTATTGGTTTGTTGGTTTTTTAAATTCTATAATGCAATTCATCTTTTAAATAAGGTGTCTATGTTAAGTCCACATACCTTGTTAAATTGAATTATCATACCTGCATTTAGAAAAGTAAAAGAATTCTACCAAAACCTTTTTGTAGCCGTTCAATTATAACAATTTCCTTAGTAATTCATTATGTAATCTCTAACGAAAGTTGTATCTTATCAATAAGAAATCGAAAAGGAAAAGCTTCATTTTTGTTTGTACATCACGGGGAAAAATAATCATACATTTTAGATCGATACCTACAATTGTCAGAACAGAGCAAAGTCAATGAAAAGGGTATATATATATACAGAAAGTGTTTGTAAAATTTCAATAACCAAGTTAAACGAGCTTTACTCGCAATTTTAAAAGGCTGTTTGAGTTCTTCCTAAAAAACCAATTGGTGTATGATAGCATGCTAATGGAAAACCTCTCGTGTGATCCTACTGGGACCAACCGAAGAGGCTTACAAATTCTTTACGACATAGTACCAATAAATTGGAAACACGCTGTGGATACAAAAAGCATCGCACTGCTCAGATTTTATTCTTTATGAAACAAGTGATTAAAATCCACTCTTATTTTAATGTTCCATTGCGGAAATTTTTATGTCTTGCCTACGTGAGCAAATTACTATTGTTGGAGGCTTTAATATTGTTATGTAATATCAGTTGATATTGCAGATACTACGTTTGTTCTATTATAAAAAAAACGAATGCCACTAATGATTATTATGTTTTTAGTTATTTGAGAAATTGTAATAACACATAATTATTATTGGAGAGTTGTTGTTGCTCAACATAAACTTACCAATCTGTTATCGATATATTCTATAGAATATGGTCACCTTTACCAAATGCCGTAGTTTTAACTATCAATCCTGCATGTAATCAAATTATAAAATTTGATGACAACAATATAATATTTAAAATAAAAACGATTTATTTTTCCAACGTTTTAACTGGTTTCAAGTGGCATGCGACTATTTTAATTGACTAAAATGTCATGGTTTGTTCTTAAAGCACATGTTTAGAGTCAACTTTTGCCATTCATTAAAATTCAGAATTTATTACGACTTTAAAAATTGAAGTTAATACAACACATATATAAAATATATTAGAACAAAGAGTACTAGGTTAATCTAACTTATCGTTCAATTCTAATTTTAAAAAATACAACACATACGACGGCATATTATTTTATTTTCATGGGTTGCATTAAGGTGGCGGGATATGTTGCAGAACTGAAAGTTTATAGAGCTAATCTTTATGTAACCATATACTTTTAAAAGCGTATAAACAATACTTTGAAAACACATCGATTCCAATCTGACATCTTATTGATAATTCACGAATATGTATTTTTTGTAGTCGTTATATATTTGCCATCGTTATTCTTTGACAACTAATTTACATTTTGCCCAAATAATGGAAGGCTGTAATAATATCTTTAATACAAAATATAACGTTCACTATTATATAGAAAATACTATAAATAAATAATATTCATTCAAAAAACTTTCAAAGATGAAGTCATAATTATTTGTGTGTGTGGTTTTAAATATTTTCAGCTATCTACGTCATTCTATTTCAGATTTATGAGTTGACGACTATAAAAAGTTTTACATATGTTTTTACATAACCTTGTTGAATCATAAAAACTCATTTTTTTGCGAATGAATTATTTCTTTAGATAAATTATTTTAACTTTAAATAGATTATTGTCAGACAAGATTTTTTTACATCTTTTCTAATATAATAATGGACTTAAAAAAAACATTTAACATTATCATTACATCAATGCAATAGTGGGGAAATCGACAAAAAATGTATTTTGAGTTATGACTGTTTTTTTAAAGCAGAGCAAAATGACGAATCCAATGCAATGGCAAGATATTCTATAATGTTGAAAATGGACATTACCTGCTTCAGAAATATTGTATTGTTTTAAACTAATCAGGACAATAGCATCCCTTTGCCGTAGAATAGTATGACATATTTATGAGAATACAAGCTCAAAATTAAAATAGCCGTTTTTTAACCTTATGAAATAAAAAAAAATTAAGATTATGCAAAACATATAGTTGCTATTGTTTCCAAACAGAAACTTTTAGATTGTTCTACTGTATTGGTTTAGCAATATCGCGATGTGTAATAGAAATATAGAAGTAGTTTAGAATAAAATATTTCTGTAGTCATAATGAATTAAGTCTATGGATAGTATCTTGTGTGAAAAAGCTATTTGGCAAAGAGGCTTTTATACTTAGCATCGATCTTCACGATGAGTGACATGCAACCCCGCCAATGATAACTATTCTCATCTCTGCTTCTGACCAGTACGAGATGCTCTCAGAGAAGAACCTGATAGCATCTGTCATTTTACAGCCAACCCTTGCACGAAGAACGACGCATAAGATTATGGCGGACCTCGTTGTTGAATATAGCATCGGATAAAACAAGCAGGCCAGTACTCCGTATTATCGCCCAACGAACCATCCTCCTTTGAGACTCGCTTTCTGCTCACTCTTATCACCAGTGGTGTAGCGTTAAAAGCAAAGTCACAAAACACCGAAATGTTAAGAATAGTATTCTTTACAAACTTTCTTATTTTGTTTTCCACTATACTCCAATCGACGTGTCGAAATAGATGTATTGGATTTGTTTACAAACTTATTTTCTCACTTCTCTTCTATTTGACTTTATAAGTAAAGGAAATTTTAATTAATTATCTACTCAAAACTAGTTTCCATAAGGAAATCTATTAAATAAAAAGATTTTTTTGAACTACAGGCCGGTATTGTGTGAAAAAGTATTGAATTTTTAATTCGCATCCCATTATATACTATGATTTTAAGACAGATGAAGGTTATTTATTTATTATTTAAGGTGTTATCGGAGAAATTAAAATAATGTGTGAAATATACTTGAAATTTATTTATATCTAAAAAGCTACTATGTAAATTATAGAATATGTTGTGGTACTCAACTTAGGGCGATGCTTACAATTTTGATGATGATAATTACATTTTTAAATTCGTTTAGTAAATTATTGTTAGTCTTCTTCTGTTCTTGTTTTTGATTAAATGGGTTGTAACATAAGTGCAGAATATTTGAGAATCCTAGGTCAATCTTGTTAGATTAAAGTGTGTTTTTAGAATTAATAATTCTTTAATAATTAGCGGATTAATTATGTAATTTAAATTTCTTAACTTGCACGTTCAATTATGAAATTTAATGGAAGTATCTGCAGAAATAATGATTCTGAAAATATGTAAAAGCTGAATTTGACCACTAGGGCATTAAAAATCAGATACATTGGAGCTACGATATACTTTTTCTAGATAACTGACTTACTTTCCTGGGACTTTATAACGGTACGTATGCTGTAATTGATGTGATGCAGTGGATACCTGTAACAGAAAGCGAATATTACTTTAGTTTCATCAAACAGTAATCAATGTATGGAAGCTTGCTGGTTGAAGCGCTAGACTGCTCACTCACCCAAGAAGCATGTATTCACATATACAAAACCAACTGCGAATGATAGATAGCGCAATATAAAATGGATACAAATTTCGCACGAGGCACAAACTATCGCCTCTTTCAGGTCGACTATAACTCCGTTTTCTTCTTTGTTGATAGATTTCAATTGGTCA
Source organism: Himalopsyche phryganea (assembly GCA_022494535.1). NCBI lineage: Eukaryota > Metazoa > Arthropoda > Insecta > Trichoptera > Rhyacophilidae > Himalopsyche > Himalopsyche phryganea. The sequence continues at coordinate 6,210,181 of JAGVSL010000008.1, read as the reverse complement.
GTGAATGTATACCTGTGTATCGCAGATAATAAACCATACTTGAAGAAGTTGATACGCTGGCTCAAATATAGGCGATTAGACGTAGTGAATAGAGAACAGAGACGTTTTAGTGGATACATGAAAGAATCTAGCGGAAGGTTTGGAACTATGGAAGAGATATTTAACAACCCAGATATGAATATGATATTGCTAAATATTCATTTATATATGTGTAGATTCTGTATAAATAATCCGGCTCCACCACAACAATGCTTATCATTTCACTTTTATTGTATGTGTATATCTTTCTATTCTGCGCCATTCCTTATTTCGTGGGCCTAAAATCTTTGGTTCTCTATGGGAGATTCGGGATTATTATTACCACTCAGTATTATTGCCTTAAGATGCGGACACGAGAGGGCTATCGCCGCAAATATCTGCCGAGTGTTCAATTATTTGGTTCTATCCGTTTACGGTCAGGTCGTTACCTATCGCGTGGAGGGATATAAAATAATTTGTAATGGCGCCTGATATCTTTTTTATGAGTATTATCTGTGCGGACTGCTCACTATACCGATTCGATGACCCTCTTTTGCGATAAGTTCTGTTCAATACGTAATAACACCAATGTTCTTAGCGGCTTATACAGTAAGTACGACAAAAGATAATATCAATAAACTTTATGTTGGGGTGTTCGCTATTGCTAGATTATTATTCTTTCAACGTATTTCAAAATAATACAGAATAATCTTTTAGTTGATTATGTTTTTTTAGTATTATTATTTATAGTATATTAGTATAATTATTTTTTAGTATATTAGCCAAGTAAGCTTACACCATTCTTGGTTTCATGAATTACTGCTCGGATTCCCAAATATATTTTTTTATTCACTGATTTGCAATCGATTTCTGGATGTATAATGAAAGGTACCTATGGATGGATGTGGTATTTTCCCCCCTACAATTAACTCAAGATTTGCCGCAGTAAAAAGTGCGATGAGCTTACAACTACTTCATTCCTAGCTTCATCCATTTACCATTATCCTAACCTAAAAGAGGGGTTTAAGTACTTTCAACCATTTTTCGCTAAACATCTATTATTGAAATGCTTCATTGCAATTTATTAATATAACATGAAAAAAAACATTTATCTTTCAAAATACATTCATATGCTATAATTTAGTCAGTTCGAGTCCATTCGTGTGCTCGAATGCCTGAAGATGCCGAAAGGCGAAACCCGGGTCATTAGTGACAAAATACATGGAAGTGTACAAAATCTCAATAATCCAAATTTGACATTCATATGATATTATTTAATTGTACTATGAAAAAATCAGTTGATTATCCATGCCATGGTCTGTTAAAATACCAGCTTCTTAGTTTTTCCGTTGCTTTTTAATTGTACCTATCGTCGTATAAAAGTATAATCTGTATAAAGAACATTACAATATTAGTTTTAAATACAAATAATTTATATTGAAAATGGAAATAATTAATAAAAAATGTGACAGACAGTTTTATGAAAAAAATATGGTTTTTTTTGTTTAGCCAACCCTGACATTTTATGAGAAATCTTGGAACTTTCAAATGAAAACCGGGAAGACACTATACCACCCATCAATGTAAGCAAAAATACTTACAATTAATTTTCCCCGTTTTTTTGAGGGCTCTGAGAAATACGCGGTACATGAAAAATACTAGTAATTTATTTGTACGGCACTCAAGCGGTTAATTATATTGTGAAACCATTTTTATATCCTAGACAGGTATTAAGGTCATACACACCTAAGCAATGTGAGCTTTTACAGGTATACTTAAAGTTTCATTACACCATATGGCTGAAAAATAAAATAAAACTTTAAAATAAAACATGCAATCACATAAATTGTAAGTCAAACCCATTAAAACATTATGCGTCATTTAAAACTTAAGCGAAGTGGGTTAAGCTATTCGTTAAAATGTTAAAAGCCAACGGGCAATAAGGGAAACACATTATATGCAAAGAAAATTTTAAGTAGGAAAATACAGCTTTAATCAGTGATTAGGAACTATTGACTTTCATAATAAAACTATTCTTTTGGAATTTAATAATGATATTTAAAAATAAAACGACCAACAAAGGCTAAAAAACTAATGTTCTTTATAATGAGTATTTAAGGCGTGTTGTCGAGCTTAGAAGAAAGCAAAACATGAATGACACTTCACCATTGACCAAGTATTTTCAATGGATTATTTTAGGTGACTCTTACAAATATAACGCACTACGAGTCAATAATAGTTTCCATGTCGTAATTCGAAGAAGTAAAATATTTTTTTTACTATCCGCTACGTATGTGCTTTCAATAATTCATTGTGACAATACTTGGCTAGGTGCAGTACTCAAAAAGACCAACATTTTAATATGCACAATAATTGTTTGTTTCAAAGGGAAAAAAAGAAAAACAAAATACGTCGAGACAATTAAATGGTCATTTTCCATCGGGTATTTGAAAGCATACATAAAATTGTGACATAAACAAAACATTTTGCTTCGTCTCTCACATTTCAAAGGTTTTTAATGAACGTTTGCTATAAATGAGTATTACATAGGTACTATTTGAAGTCCAGCTGTATTTATTTTCGTTACTGGTATATTTTTAAATATTTTTTGTGGAAAAAAATATTTGACATAACGATAGCCGAGGCGCAAGATAAAGCCACTCGAAATCAACTCGAAAAGAAAAGACATTTCAAACACCCATTCGCAAGATCTAAAAATCTAAATTTGACATTGAACTTGGCGGGACTATAGCACAGCTCTTAACTTTAGTCCACAGAATAATTCCTATATTTAGGTTCTCAAAGCTATTGTAAGCAAAGTTTTTATCCAGATCTATATGAATAAAGTTCAAAATCCAAAGATATTTACTTATAAAGAAGAGGTAAAAAAGATATGAAAAAGAATATTCTTTTTAGTGTTTTTATATCTGATTAGAATCAGCTAGCTGGCTTAAAATATATTTAACCCTTATATATGTTGCATATCGATCGATACACAAGAAGGTTGTCGTCTTTATAATGTAACTAAAACAGTTTCCTACTAATTCAATAAATCAGTTGTCGAGTATTTTTATAGTGGACGTAATATATTAGAAAAATATGGAAATAAATGTAATGTTCTGTAAATAAATCTGTCTAATACAAAAACGGAAAAATATTGTAAAGCGTAGTCACATAGTATTAAAATGAAAATAATACAAATACAATATACATACTAACGCTATTAAAAGATAGTGCTTGAGTTTATATATAATTTTGATAAATTATATTTATATTGCAATAAATACCAATCAATAATTTTCTTCTGCATTTATCCAGATGCGGAGTAATGTCACATCTAAGGAACAAAATTTTATTGTATAAACAAAATCAAAATTAAAGTAACCGCAAGCCCCACTGACTAGAATACTGTTTTTTTTATTTGATGAAAACAGTAATATTGATTTTTTTATACTGCATATAAACGAAACGATTTTTATATCATAAAAAGTATGCAATCCTATAAATATGTATTATTTTATAAATCTGTCAGCGTATACCAATGAAAGTATGGTTAGTATTAAAAACATATTAAATTTACTGTTGTTCTATTTAAATCATTTCTTGAATGGATTTTAAGGTAATGTAGTATTTTATTTTAATGTAAGTTCATTTAAAATACACATAAGCCGACATTTACCAAAAAATATTATGGAATATTTATTACGCACAATTGTATTTTTATAATAGCTGTTCTATTGTTAGCTGAATCAATAAATTAATGTATTTTTCAAATATCGCCTTCTTACAAGCAGACTTTAGTAAGTATATCGAAAGCAAGGTTTTGAGATAATTGAATTCAAATATTTTAGCCACACTCAACTATACAACAAATCAATGAAACTATTATTGTTCTGTCTGATTAAACTCCCCCCCTTATGTTCTCACTAATTAAGCATTCTCATAACTATTTTTGCCTTTTTATTTTCATTCTCATATTTCATTTTGATACGAAAGTTTCACTTTGAGATAGACGATTGAATGGAGAAAAAGTTTTATAACTCAGTACTGTATTTTTTCGAGGTATTACAGTCTGTTTCTAGGGTAGCGATACGTTCTTGTCATGAAAGCGTGACTATATTTGTGTTTATTTATTTCTAATAAAATACCTATTTTAAAATAGCTATTTAGGAATAGGTTTTGCTCAGTATTTCATGAGTTGATAAATGTCTGATAAAAATCGTTGTGACTATAACTGGTATGACCAATATTCAAAAATACCAAGCAAATGTCTACATTGTTGAAAATTTATTTGCAGATACTTAAATAACAATAAAAATGTAGACCCAAGGTAAAAATTTTATTCTCAGATATGTGTTAATGGTACTGTAAATCAAGTATTCATATAAAAATAATATGAACTTATCACGCCCTCAATAACATTCTTAGATTAATAAAAAGTACGCCGTTTCCGAGAATTCTATTTTAATATATAACTCTGTATAATTTATTTAAGTCAGTATTTTTTCCAAGGTGATATTTTACTAAAAAAATATGGACAGTCTTTTGTTTTGTCGAAATAAATATATATTATAGCAGTAAATTAAACAACCATCGAAGCGTAAGTTTATGAATTATTTTAATCATATATAATAATATATTTATATATGTCTAAATATACACATTGAGTTGCCATGGACAAAATCGGCCTGTGTGGTCTAGTGGTAGAGCTTTGCCCTTAGATCAAGTCCCAGCAAGGCCAATATTAAATTTAAAATTTTTCAATTTAAATTTGAGATCTTGGAAATGAGTGATTCATAAAAATTCTCATCGAGTTTTTGATTTTTAAATTATACAAATATAAGGCGCATTAGCTGTCGGCTATAATGCCGGATATATATATTTTTTAAATTTTAAAATATATATATGAATTAAAATTAATGAAAATGAAATTTGGTTAGGTATTATTAACAAATAGTAATTCAAATTATATATTAACTGAATGCACTTGAAACTGAGGAGCCTTCCCGAAGAAACGAAATATGGGCCATTGTTAGTAACAAACCAGTTACTTAAATGACAAAGATATCAATTTTGATTTTGTGTAAAAAGGATGTGTTATTTTATATATGAATTTATCTTCAATGCAGGACTTAGACATCAACATAAAGTCACTAGAAGTTATTAATTCTAAAAAAATAAAAGTATTTGAAGCTATTTTAGCCGCTGTGTCATAACATAACTATGAATAAAAATACTCTTACTAACAGAAAGGAATATCGTAAAATGACAGAACTGAATTATGAGTGACATATATTTATTTATAGCGCTAGCACAAAGCGTGCATTAGAGGCATCCATTATTTGGCTTAGAAAGCTCATATAAAAATGTTAAAAAGGCAATGGTCGTTCAAACTTACGACTCTTACGAGTAGGCATGAAGCTTACTTAAAATTATGATTTGAACTTTTTTCTTTAAACTTTGAAGACTTTTTAACTCTTAATCTTGTAATATGTCATTATTAAATTTATCTATATATGTAAAAATGAACGAATGTTTGTTTGTTTGTCCCTTATGCGTTCATATATCGTTCATCAGATTACGATGCAACTTTCGTGAGTTGTTGTGCGCATACCCGCTAAGAAAAAATCTAAAAAATAAAATAAAAAAAGAATCAAATATGTACAAATAGCAACATTGCAGTTCGTGTGTGACATAACAGGTGGTGATAATTGTTAAATTCCAATTGCCGGGCTTAAATGGAAAATTTAAAGGAGAAAACGTCTGCAGTTTCCGGTGAGACTCGCCTTTGCAATGACCATCAACAAAACAAAGGGACAATCGCTACAAGTGTGTGGACTAAATTTGAAAAATCCATGCTTCTCACATGGACAGCTGTATGTGGCCTACTCACGCGTCGGAAAACCTTCTGATTTATTCGTGTACGCACCGGACGGAAACAAAAAATATTGTATATCCAAAAGCACTTCAATAAATAGAATTAAAACACACTTTCTTTCTCGGAGTGGCATTGCAACGTATGCCGGGTATTCGCTAGTTAATGATAAAAATTGTCTTTTGAAAATTATGATGTAATTAAAACAAATTCATTCTGAATCAGTTTTCGTAAAACCACTATCATAAGAGTGTTAAGCATTTAATAACAATTCACATTTATTCGTCTACTCTACACTTAACCCTGATTGAATTACATGTGCATACAGTAAAATCTCTCGATATTATATCGGATTAATACGGGCAGATACCTCTTGCCCGTGAAAGCCAATTTTTTTTTTAGTAAAGTATTTTTTTGAATATTGTATTTCAACAGGTGAATGGCCAGCAATTCCTGATCAAATATTGGATATCGGGATTTTTTAAAAATTGATATTTTAAATAAATGCTTCACAATCTTTGGAATTGAAGAAATGTTGTTTTTCGCTATACAATAAAAAATATTTTACTAAAGTTTACTTCATGTATTCAATAATTATATATTTATTATAGGTAATAAAGCAACAATAAAAATTGATTTATGTCAATGAACGCTTAGGTAGGTTTTACACATGGGATATTATATCGATACATATAAACAAATCAAATAAAACATTTTTGTTATCGTCATACAGGATAAAGTCACGAAGTGTAATAAAGTAAAATGTTGTATAAGAACCGTTTGAATATTTGTAATCAAATTAAAAACCCTTCATATCCATTCACATTTCTGATTTCGTAAACAAGTAAACAGTCTCAAGTAAACAAGGTTCCATCTGCCATTTTTTTACAAAATCACTTTGAATGGCTTTGTTTTCTTCGCATTCAAAGTACGGTTCTATCTGCTTTTAAAAAACCTTATAATTGTTCGCCAATCCATCAAAATTCAAATGAGAAAAATTTTCTATCTGAATATATAATTAGAAATACCGTGGGTAGGAAATCACAGTCTTGAAAGTGGTTGTCTCTTTCATTCACGTATGTGAATGCATAATTGCTTCTTCTGAATAGTTTTATTTTTTGCAGATAGAAACTTGTTTAAACAAGATGACGATTTGTATGGATATGTTGTGTTGCACATTTTTAGACAACTAATATGTTCGTAAAACTTCAAATAGTTCGTGAAAAATGCACTTGGTCACTTTCTCTTGTATAACAGTGTGTGTGACACGGTATAAATATTGATATTTGACTTAACTTAAAAACTTGTCTATTTTGAATTATTAAATCATAATTATTACTTGATAATTTAATTTACTTAACGTTTTTATAAAAAATTTTCAAATATAATTTGATAATGTGTTATTATGACAAATTTCGATATTTTTCTAGTAGTTGGTTAATATCTATGGTTACTGACCAACCGTCGTGTATGCGCGCGTGAATTTTTATCATATTTCCGTACACCTCGGTGAAATATTAACGGAGTTACAATGTTTGTTTTTGTACTGACTCCAAACAAATGGCTGTACGTTTTGTTACATTTATCATAACGCCTTTCTGGTGAGACAAGTCGGCGACAGGTCTAGATGGAATTATCTTGGAAGAGTGTTCGTCCCGCTATGCATACACCGAGTCCGAGTAGGACAGAGGTGATCAAATGTTTTCTGAAGAATGAAATATAAATTGAAAGTATATTTTGTACAGGATTTTTGACTCATACGAATTTCTCACGGGTTGGTGATTTTATCGAATTTTATTTTTTCTGTGATCAGGTTAAAATGATTAGGATCTGTTTCGTTCAGTGGGAACACTATCAACTGATAATTTTGAAACTGATTTTGATCATTTTAAACATGTAGAAGTAGTACATAATTAATTGTGCTTTATTTATAAAATGAATATATTTAGTGCACAATGCTGTAAACAATGAAAGAAATACATTTTAAAAATAAAATTACATTGTCGTTTTCGGTTGTGGTGTTCACGTGTTCGAATCCCATTACTGAAACATTCACAAATTGGTTTTTCAATCGATTTATGTATTTATATTCGAAGGCATGGATGATTGTGATGTTTAAATTTCCTTCCATCTATCCGATGCCAAAGACGGGACGTAGAGAAAGTAATAAGCTAAAATAATTGTCATAAATTATGCAAATTCATCTACCTAACTGTTGGCATATAATATGACAAAGTATTATGAACATGAATGAATTGGGCTTAATCTACGCCTGGATCAAATTTAAACTCTAACAATTATGTACATGTACAAATATTGAAGACCTTTTTGCTTTCAAATCATTCTCTTTTCAAGATTCTCTCTGCCTTAAAGTGTATATTATTTTCTAATATCTGATGTCTTTTACATTCTATAGATAAAATAGTACTCTCACCCTCTCGTGATTCTTCATTGATTCTTTGCATTCATTTTTCACTAACTATATTATTCACGCCTTACTGAAAATCGTTAAATTATGGATATGTTCGTATAATCTCAATGAAAGCGTACAGTGACAGAGTCAAAATATAAAATTGGCTAATTCAGAACAAGATTCTGTATTTAAGTTTCAAAATATAATTTAATTATGACCAATATTTACTTATTATATCTAGTACATAGCTAATCCATATATATATATAAAAATGAATGTTCGTTTGTTTGTTTGCCTTCTATGCGTTCCTTTACCATTCATCTGATTTCGATGAAACTCTGGTTAGTTGTTGTTCGCATACCCGGGAAGGTTTTTAAAGAAAAAAAATATAAACTCTTTCAAAAAATCTTAAAAAAAACAAATACGTACAAACAGCGACATCTCAGAAAATCCTTCTGATCTATTCGCGTACGCACAAAAAATATTGTGTAACCAAAATAGAGGTCTGCATGCGCCCGTTGGCCGGGTCCGGGTAAGAAATTAGAAATTATAAAAAAAATTTCCTACTGTTTTCGGGTCATGACTCAGCCATAAAGCGATAGTTTTCATAACTGAAGTAATTTATTTCACATGTGCTATAAATATCGTTGGAAATATGGAGAAAAAATTGGGCTTTTTTTGGGCCTAGAGAAATAAATCTTCGGGTCGGGTTCGGGTTAAAAGTGTGATAGGGGTCGGGCTGGGTCTGAAGATGACGGTCTCGGATCGGGTGATATTATGAAATTTTGGCCCGGATAGACATCTAATCCAAAAACACTTCAATAGACGGAATTAAAACAAAACCCCTTTCTTTCTTCGAGTGGCATTGCAACACATGCCGGGTATTCACTATTATAAAATAAAAACTTTTTTGCACAAAACGCCAAATCCATCGAAAAAAATATAGTGCTTGGTCGATAAAATAGATCTTGGTGGTAGCATACATTCAGAATAGAATGATATGGGTAGAAGGATTTATTAAATTGACAGTTTTTCATTTAATTGGTTTTGATTGCAATATATCATTTTTGTAAATCGTTTTACAGTAAATGTAAACACTATTCACATTTATGTCAATTAAATTTCATCTTAAGACATTTCAATGTAGAACAATACCACACATAAATGCAATGGCGTATCATAAAAACACAAAAACAGTTAGAACTCGGCCAGATTGACCGTTCTTAGTATAGTTTTAAAATAATACATCATGGTTAATCACAATAAGTGATTTTGTTTGCTCTGTAAATCTTAAAACTCTATTAAATAAAAATAATCAAAAAAAAAAATAGGCTCAATATTTATTCGATCGATAAAGCTTAAATAATAATATTTTGATGCTACTGCACTTGCGCAGCACCAACGTAATTAAATTTCGTTAGTGTGTACATTTTTAACACGATGTAAAAAGCTTTTTCAATTTAAGATTAAAATATTGTAAATATTGACCTACTTTTAGTAGAAGATGCCCTCGCAAAAGAAAAATAAAATCGTTGATTTGTTGTTTTCTTCAGATTATTTATTTTTAAAAGATTTCAATATGTAAATATCTGTTGATTACAAATTTAATTCGTAAAAGTAAGATTTTCCGTTGTGTGATATTATAATTTCAAACACAAAAGAAAATCAGTTTCAAAATCAACGCTGAAATAAATCGATATCAATTTTCATAAAGCTCAAAACGAATGATGAATAGGTTAAAAAAGTGGTTATTTTAAAATAACCAAACTTTTGTAATTTTTGCATTAGCTGTGATTTGTTATATTGTAAAAGAAACCAACGAAAGCGGTCGTAATCTGAGCCACCCGCATTCCTCTCGACGGCGTCCAACTACGAAATACTCCGAGAAATATACTGTTTAAAGAAAACTTTGCACTTAGAGTCGTTTATAATGATTAATAAATTTGTGGAAAGTGTCGACTAAACTTCTTGACGATGTCAAATAAGTTTATCTGTACGCTGAACTTTGTCGTTTCAGAATTAATGTGAACGTTATGCATTTAATATTCACTTATGCTTGTAACATAAAATTTACTAAGAAAATAAATTTTCATTAGCAAATTCAATTAGGATATAGCTTTTGAATGTAAAATAAAAATCTTTAGCCTTGTACGGCGTTATTTGTATCATAAAATATACACTTATTAATTAACATAGTTATGAAAGTTATTATAAATATATCAAAATGACAATGATTTAAATATGAAATCATCCAAAGCTAAAGTTATTGCTATTATAATTTATATGTTCTAATCTGCACTTTGTATTTTATGCGCTATTGGTATTGTCAAAAAATTCATGCATTTTAATGACTCACGTGCATCAATTTACACAATCAATCAATTCGTAGTAATTAGTATGTACCTATTTCCAATTTTTTTACACACGCCCAGATTAGCTGTAGAGCTTTCTCGAATGACCTATTGAGTTCTTATTTTGTTTGAAAATAGTTTGATTAGTATAATATAAATAAGCATTAAAAAAATAACTTAAAAAATATTAAAGAAAAAAATATCTGACAACAGATAATCGCCAATGTGCCAGATAATTTAAATCTCTTACCAATCGCTAAGTGGGACATTTACCTATTATTATTTGTCTGAGTTTTATTAAAAAATATGAATTAATTTATATTTAATACCATTCTTCACTTATTTTTAGGCATAATTAAAAATGTTTTATGAATATAACCATCATTATAATATACAGAATAATTCTTGGATTGGAGATTTAAAAAATAATATAATTACCTTGCTTTGGGGTGGGTGACAGTGGTTAACATGAATATCCACCTTTTGTGTATTATTATGTAATATTTTAGATATGTTGTTTTAAATTTGCTATTGTCGTGACACTTTATTATAAGTAATTAAGGGCTAGAATCAGATTATCCCGACCACGACGCACAGGGGTATTTTAAGTGGTATTCGTTGGTCGTTAACAAAGCCTTCGAATGAAAACCCGCATCTCATAAAGAGCAGGTAGATTGAAAAAGCTCGCAGGTACCAACCGTAAACTTAAATTTCAAAAGACACTAAGAAAAGTAATATCTTCCGCGCAATATAATATATTTAGCGAAATTGAAATTACACTGCAGGAGCGCTGCGAACCGGAGAGGTTGCAAAACGAATTGCTATCTGATATTTGAATAATTATATTTATTAAAAATATTGCGTTTGATAAGAAAGATATTTCTTTCAATTTGATGTAAGAAATTTTACTTTCTATGGTTTAACTGGATTCTAACAATGGACTGAAGTATGGAATCATACAGTATTGATGATTGATACTTTTTGGAGAATTTACAGAATTTATAGTATCAATGTAATATCTGTATAACAAGGACGTTTTCTATTGATGCAATAATTTTAATGACATCTACATTTGTCGATTTATGAGTTTTACTGCTTATCGGTCAAATCTATTTTATTATAATCTGTATATTTAGAATGTGCTTAGTGAAAAATATACAATTCAAAATTATTACTGTCAATATTTTATGCAAACTGAAGATAGTCGTAGGTTTTTTCACGAAGAATAATTATTTTAGACAGTTGAGTCAGTCAGGTACGTATGCATGCACATTTTATTTTATTATGGGAATCCATTTTACCTCCCTGGAACAGAGACCTGGCTACTGATGTAAATTCAGAAATATATCTTAATAATGCTAATTGTAAATCAACTGAAACATTCAAATTTTAAACTATGATTTAAACTCTAATTTGCAAGACATACCGCAAGCTGTAGCTAAATAAAAAATGTAGATAGATTATTAATAAAGGCGGTTAGTTTATCGACGAAAACTCAAATATCATAGTATTTATCGTTCATTTTCCGTATACACTTGGGCCTCGTATAACACGGTTGATGAATTGTGACATATTTTTGTACAACACGATTTATAAAACACGGTTTCTGCATTTTTTTATGGAAAATGAACCTACAATAGAAAGAAGTTTGAAGCTGATGGAATTAAAACAAATATTGGCCCCTTATCACGAAATACGTAAAGATTTATACGCTAAAAGCAAACAATCGTTTATTACAGAATTTTTAAAACCTAAATCCAAAAATATTGCAGAATCCTTCGATAATGAAAACTCTCAACCGATCTCGAACCGAACCGAAAAAGAGTCTAACATTTAGAGTTGTTAGTGATAGCTAGCGATGATGAACCAAAGATCTATTATATGTTATTAAAGATTTTTTCAATACATACGAAAATGTATATTTTTTCGATTGTTTATTGAATAATTGATAAATATTGTTAATCAAAGGATCGATATTTTTTTGGAATGGATACCCTAATTTTGTATGAACTTCAAAAACTCGTATAGCACGGGTTTGTAGAACAAGACGTGTTTGTGGAACCATACGACCGTGTTATACCAGGCAAAAATGTATTTTATGTTTCTTCATTCACCATTAATTGACACTTCGATTTCATTCATAAAACATTTTTTTTATGGATACTTGAATTGAGAAATTACAAAAATAAAATTATCAGCGACAAAAATTTTTCTATATATAGTCATATATATCGGCCTTGTTATTATTGATCTTACATGGTAAGTATAATGATAATAATGATAATTCAACTATTAGATCTATTCAAATGTTGATTATTCTCAACATAATACATAATTATTCTGTCTTTTCTTTTCCACAGTATTTGCACAAATTCGAGCAATATTCCTAGCATGCAGGTGTATCAGGTTGAATAGTGAGTTGGGTGTTGCCATGCCAATAGTTGTAATATAATGCTACACGCATTGCAATTATATAATTGAAAAAAAAGATTGGATCATTTTTGTTCAAATACTAAGGATATTCAATTTTGTATAAAAATGTTTGCTTCAAGTTTAAACATAGTACAGAAGTTTTAAAATATAACCGAAAATGCATTGATTAAACTGAAATTTACTCGTTAGGCCTCCATTGTAATTAATGTAAAAATAGCAAAGTATTTTGTTTTGTAAAATTATAAATTATAATCGATAACTATTTCATAATTATTCTTGCAGAACTAAATACTATTTTTATATTAACAATTTAAATAAATATATTTAAAATACACATGCCTAAGTATACGTTATATTATAATACAAAAAAAAAATTGTAAAATGCGAGATTTTTGACATTGGTACATGTTGATTCCCTTGGGATTAGAATACAATTTGTAGAATATGTATTATACCGTATGAAATATGTTCATTGTTAGCGTTGGTTCAGCCTTTTTAATATCAACAGAAACAAATATTTTCTAGAATCCGAGTAATCATTGTGCGTATGTTCGTACATTATTAGTATACCTGATAGGACCCCGTACAAGTTTGCGTAAACAAGAGCATAAACAGCCCCAAGGAAATAATAACATGTGATACGTACACATTATCTTAGGATCACTAAAGAGATTTCTGCCTACGTTACAAAATTACGTGACATCTTATCATACCGAGAAAGGCGGCATTTCAAACTGATAAAGCATGGAAGGTATTATTTTTAAGTCAATGTGAAAAAATATGAAATGCTTTCAAATTATTGTAAAGTGAAATAGTAGTTTTACCAAAATTTAGTTAAAAATAATATATTAATATTAAAAAATGACCCTTTTGAATGAATTGGCATAACTTGGAAGAACTCATTTATTATTCGGTAAGAAATCGAAATATTTAGTTCCACAAGAATAATCTCTACTATATAGCACAAAATACATGTAGAAATATGTAGGTTTGTATGTCTGTCGATCACAACAACTTCTCTCAAACGGCGCACATTAGCGACGTGAAATTTTCACACGTAATTTTGGCTGAAATTGTTAGTTCAACCGCGCTATTTTCAACTTTCAACATTTCACTTTTAACCTAAAACTGAAAACGCGATATCTTTGACGTTTCAATGCGGGATGAATAATAATAGTCACCTAGCAACAGCTCAATACTAATATATTCTGCAAGTGACAGTTGAGATAGTAACCCGAACGTAAATATTTGTGTTAAATATTGAGTTTCATGTTTGTGATTTGGCAGAAAGTGAGTAAATTCGTACAACTTGGTGTGCATTTGGAATAATCATCATCGAGAATTAGCGTATGACTCTGATCGTATGTTTAATTTGTGGCGCTGCAGGAGCCATTATTAAATGCAAATCAACAAGCTGTCTGTCAGGAAGTTATGCGGCGCCATAAGAAGAGTGCAGGTGGCAAAATGGTCATCTTTTATTTTAGCTGGTTTCAACTCTTAATATCATTATTAATTGAAGGACAATATTTTCTGGTTGTAAAAAAAGAGGTACGGCTGACGGTGATATTTTTAAATTTCAACATTAGCTAGCCAACGTCTAAATTTAATAACCCAATATTAGCGTTCACTATCTTGGGCGAAGCCGGGTAAAAAATACTAGTAATTATTATAAAATATAGTTTAAACCTTTTACTGCATCCCGGTAGCGTAAGAACGAAATATAATTGTTGACATCAACTTTATTTTAAACTTCTCGGAAACTTTTTAAGTTTGCTATTTTACCTTATCCTATAAATAATCATTCCATTTTTTTTTCGACAGATCCGTAATTGAGTTTTCTAAATCGGTTGTATGCTCCAAAGTTTGAACACATGACTGGAAACTTTCCAATATTGATTTTTCAATACATTTATGGATTTGCATACAAATGCGTAGATGTCCGTTATATATCACCGCACCTTCTTCTAATCTGAGCCTAAAAATGGACCGTTCCGGGAACGATTAGCTCCCAATGATTAAAAAATGAAAATATCACAAATGATCATACTATGGGTACAAATCAATACATCGATTGAAAGAATAACTATAATGATTCGAATATTTGTCCGCGTAACCGACTTTAATAGCAAAACAATAAAATATGCTATCAAAGAAACATTTTAATTGAATTTCAATAATGGCTTCATTTGAAGCATCTAGTAATTTTGTATTCGCCAACCGGTTACCAAACACATATAATAACAACTTCACAAAGAAGAACTGGGTTTAATCCAACTGATGTGTGAAATAATTGTAAAATCTATTTAAGAATGATTGTCATAACATGATGTCTCTTAAAGTTTGATATCATCCCATTGAAGGGAATTTATTTCCTTACTAACTTAATTTGTGTATGTTACAGCAAGGGTATGTGTGAGAGAAACTATCCCACGGTAATAACACTTAACAACTGTAACATGTTAAGCTCAATTATAATTAAAATATAACGTAATTAATACCTCAATAAACTTTTATAAGGCTCTTTGCTTGTGGATGGTCTTATAGAAAAGTATATATTTTTTAATGCAGTAGTCGACTCGGTTCGTGATCTAAAAGGCGTTTGATATTTGGATCACGTATAACCTTAGTGTCGTGCCAAATCTGTGAGCCTGACCTGCTTCATCATTTCTTCAAATACTATGTGTCTTATATTGAGTGGTCTTAAAGTTAAGATACAATGTTGCGAAATCCAATTAAAGCTACATTATTCCTTGGTGGCGGTTCAATAATAAAACTAATTGCGTGTTTTTCGTCTACTTTTTCGCTGTATTACTGTAGTTATAGAAACTGTAATATGGGAAAATATAAGAATATAGTGAATAAAAAAATATCTAATCTTCTGGTTATACTTTAAATGTTAAAACAAGGAATTGTTGTTATCCGCATGCATAGTTTTAAAAGGTATAAAGGTGAAGGAAAAACGAATGCGGTATAAAACTGATTTTCTACTTTAAAATCACATTGTTATGGAAGATTATTATATACTTTGTTACAGTACTGCAATACATTGGGCATAAATAGTTGTTTGCCACGCAGATACAACTTGATTGAATATCGTTTGTTTTCTATTCACATAATAGAATTGTCATGTAATTTGCTAACATAGATTTTTACAAATTGCTTTTTTGTACTCCGTTCTTGCGTGGATTCAATGGAGGAGTGCTCCGCAACCTTTTCACACCCACAGCACACCACAAGCCAAAATAGAACACAAACAAAACTTATAATTAATTACTTTGTTTTTATTTGAAATAGTATCTCATACATTTAATAAAACCTAATTAAACTTCTTTACCCTTTCAAAGTGATGGAATAGTAAACACACATTTTTTTTTGAAAATTACAAATTAAAAAAAAAAGCATTTCTAAAAGTTGTAACTAAAGAAATTAACAAATCTTGACTACTATCAATTGGCTAAGCTAAGATGAGTGTATAAAAGTATTGCTCAATGTTTTGTTTACCCAAATTCAAACTTCTGTTTTTTTTATAATAGTCTCGTTGGTCCTTCGTAGCATTTTGAATGATCCACGTCGTAACTCGCTTTGCTAATGTAAGAGTTTCTGTTTGAACCCGTTTTATTTGCCTCAAATATGTCAACCATGTATCTAGTTCATCCAAAGGTGATTTTGGTTTTGGAAATGTAAAAAATAAATTGCTTTTAATATATGTGATGTCGAGTACATATAAACAAAAGCATGTATTTCTTATAATGAAAAATATTTGTTTTTTTTCTCATCTTGGACGCGCTGCGCCACGCCACACCTGGGCTCGTTTCGCGGCTCACCGGTGTGCCGCCCGAAACTGCATGAAGAGCACTGAAATATAGCACGCTGACTAAATTGCAACCAAGTCAAATATCACAGATTTAATATGAACTTCACAATCGGTTGAGCGAATCACGTTTATCGAATTTGTGACCTTTTTATTTTTTTAAGCGCACTATTGCATCATTCAAAACAGTCCTAGCTGCATATGCACAGTGTGTTGTGGTGAATATACAAATAATAATAATGTAAATTTTATCAGTTGATCTATATATGTATAAATGTATTCTTTGGACAATCATTTTTAAAAATATAATATCTACCGGAAAATTGTTTGTTGTTCGAACTTGGTATATTCCATAGTTTAATTAACATTTTCATGTTTTGTCCGTTCTAACTGCTTTCGTGTAGCCGTCTCTTTTAGTTTCCCTTGGATGGTTTAAGTAACCGCTATCTCTCACTCGTAAATTAATTTCATATCACTTTAAGTCCCTCGTTTTAGGGGTTTTAATTGTTTGGCCTAGAGGCATTGAGGGCCTCGGAACAATTGCGTTGCCACTTTATTCTTGAGAGCTCTATTAAGATTGCGCTTGATAACATACAAGAGATTCCGATATTTTATTATTTTCCGGCATTCTAACAAAACACTCATATAGCGTTATTTGGTATTATTTTTATTTACTTACTCAATTTTTCGTATTAGGTGTCTAAACAGTTCTAGAGTTTTATTTCGTTTCATTAAATAGATTTAAAATCTTTGATTACTTAATACGATGTAAGTTCCTGATGTGCATAACGATTGGGTTTTGCAAAACCTAACTTCTATAGAAATTTTTAGGATATGTGATGAAAAATTATGATTGATATTTTCATTATTTTTTGTTTTATGATATTTACAATACTATAATTATATAAATCAAATTAGACACAATTGAATAAATGGAGATTTGTAAACTTTCAATATTAAATGCAGATTAACATAAATATCTTACACCACTTGAAAAAACATATCCCCAAATAGTATCTGTAAATTTATAAAAGTAATAAATTCATATTATGTAAATAGTGTTCTATTCTAAGAATAATATTTTGAATTCATTCGGTCGGAAAAGACTGTTTATTGAATACACGGTACAAGATGTTTCTTTATTATTGTCGTTGCATCTACAAAATGAACGGCTTCTACAAAAGTAGAACGCGGGTTGGTCACATTGCAAGTATCAATTCTTTTATAGATGTATTTAACTATAAAACAGGCACCTGCGCCGATAAAATTATCATTGGAAAACCTCAAAATATGTTTTACAACTTAGATTTTTAATTCAGTGCGATATTTTTAATAATTACGTATGTAATTTAAATTTCAATAATCCAAATTTGAAATTACGTATGTATTTTTTAGTGACAATATAATATTGCTGTCAAATTTTGTATGGCTTCAATTTTAATTCTTTAAGAAAATGTAGTGTCTGTGACTTTAAAATACAATTTATGGACATATAATTCATATGTACCACGGTCAGTTATATGTTAAATAACTTATAGATGCTTACTTATTGTAAGTATGTTTTGTTGAAATAAAAAATGGAGAAAAATGCAGCTTAGATTCCACAGCAGATCGTCAAAAAATTTCTTGCATATATGTACTTTTGGTGAAGCACTTATTTGAAAAATATGAATAAAATTGCAAGCTTTGTCTTTGTTATATGCATACGTTGTATTTGGCCCAAGATTTAAAAAAATACATACAATTTCTGTAGTGCCAATCAATCAAGATTTATTTCAAAAACCACCCCATTACCCAATGAATTTCAGAAGTCAAATTTTAGTAATTGACAGAAAAGGCTACAAATCGTTTATTTAAGATTGAACGTATGCATTTACCTGGTTGTGTCTAAATAAATGTAAGCTACGTCGCTAGTTCTTTATCGATAAACCATTTTTTTTTAATTTGAAGTATTTCTGAGATATTTATGTGTCTGATTGGAGAATAGTTGACATTTACATATTCAAATATTATTGCTAATTTTATCGCCGGAGATAATCACCCGTAAAATTATATGTTATACTCAAACGTGCGATCCACATGTGAAATAAAAAAATCCTAACGCGGATGACAAAGAACAATAATAAAAGTGACTAACCCTATTAAGCTCGCAAAACATTTAGATCTTTACAGCAGGTGTTTTTGACAAAATTAATGAACTTATTCTCTGAGGCATTATTATTTGGTGTATTAAACAAAGTATCCTACTTTTGAAATATCACGAGGTAACGAGGTTCAAACAATAATAATTGTCCAACCTTATTTTGACCTGTCACAAAAGGAAACAGTAATAATAATATAAAATGATCAACGAAACCACAAAATAATGCGTGTGGCCTTTGAAGTTTTTTCGTTTATGTAAATTCTTTTCATCAACACACAACCGCAAAGGATTATGTTTTGCGGTTCCTTTAGTACTCGTTTGAAGTATAATAACATGCCACATCATCACAACTTCCTAAAATATACGTAGCATGGATATTAAATAAATGAACACAATGCAATTGAAAGAACAAATGAAATAAAGTTTATATTATGGCAACTACTAAAAATACGATTTCAAAAAAAAAAAAAACAATGTCTACATCCTTTCCTCTTTGCTAAATTCTTTGAAGCAGAACGTCAGAATTAGCCGACCAGAGGTATTGTTTCGTGCGCATTTCTTTCTGCAAATATTGTAAAAAAACTAGGTTCCAAGGTTCTATAAGAGTTTTTGTAGACATCAATACAATATTTATTTTTGTAAAACTATTAATTGGTAATAAAAAAAATCATTTAAATTTATCTTATAATTTAAAATATAAAACCGTTTTTCATTGAAAACCTAAGCTAAGTTTTTCTTTAAAAATGTTTTGTATAATAGAACAAATTATTCTTTCAATGTACACTGTTTCAGAGTTTTTGCGGTGGGCTTCCAACAGGTATCTCCCGTGAAATGAGAGTATATTTTATTACAGTATTCATTATAATGTTACTAGTTTAAACGTACCCGTCGTATATGACAATACTGAAATTGAAATACCGAATTTCTAAAGTTGCTAGTACGTCGTAGTTGTGTGTGCATTGCATATTTTTTTATTGTATATATACAACGCGAACGCATAAGCATCTATAGGTAATGAGAAAATTTCATACCTACATGTGATATGTGATAATAATAAAACTTCTACAGAGCAGTCTGGGCTATTTTATATTTATATTATGGTTTGTGACAATTTATGTTAATATCTGATTTTATTAACAACTAATTGACATTAACATTAGTGTTTTTCCCATTTTATTTTGTTTAAAATATTAAATGAAATTTTAATATTAGCGTAAATTAGAAAAAAAATCGCTTCTCAATTATTTTAATGTGTTTCTGAAAACGTGTTGTTGGTGATGTTTCAAAAACGTTATCGTTTCATTTGACATCTTGACGTGACGGTAATGTTTTGGGAGTCGTATTTCAGACAAGTATCTCCTTTCAGAGACGTTTATCTCACAAGCTAAAAATATCTGTGGAAAATGTTTTGCGGTAATCCACGCAGTGGCGTCCAAAGCGGGTTTCTCTGTTAAATATCCCCGCCAGTCTCTACAAATCTAATGGGATTGCTTCGCGGGGTTTTTTTACGTTAAAATTCACTACAAATTGGAAAGAGTCGCGTTAGTGAAAAAATAAAGCACAAGATAAACAGAGAATGGCATCGTTCACAGAAAGGGAATGCAGGTGCTTGTGGACTTCCATCTGGTCAGATTGTATTCATTCCATTCGGGAATGTAAATGGAACTCCGAACGTCGGAGGCCATTCAATTTCCCGGCATATTGAGACACTTCATTGTGCCACGAGAAACTTTTTGAAATAATCGTGTTGCTCTAGTATTATACCGGTACAACGTTGTGTAGAAGCATTCTCAATACTGGAATAGTCAAAGATCTTTTGCTAAATGCATATGCACAATAAATAAAGGTTGCAAAAAAATAAGCAATCATTTCAAAAATATTATTAGTATCTATTTTATTATACTTGTTTAAGCCATTGAAAAAATGCCAGCTTAAAAAAATCAGAAACATAAAAAAAAATAATTACAAAGGAGGCACTTGCATTTTGTAATATCTATAAACCATTGTTTTATGTATAATTTGTTATAAATATGTTTTACGTTTTATTTTTGTATATTTATCGTAACATTAACAAATACAAAAAGAATATATATAGTATAATACATGTAAGGGTTAAGTAAAGGTTGACTTTGTTTTTCAACTAATGAAATTTCATTTATCACCTTTATGGTGCTAACTTTCAATTTTTGGTGGAGAGAATTACATTTATAAATATTAAACTTTGTTTTGTACTAATTTCACAATTTTATTAAATGATCAAGACTGGCTTCGCTCATCTCGGAAATTAGTTCGAAAAGCGCATCTGATAAAATATTGGAATGAATACAAAAAATGTGCTTACTTTTTAAAAAAAAATCATTTTTATTATTATTATAATAATAACAATTTTGAATATATGAATATAATAATTATATTAGTTATATAACTAACTAAACATAATAAAATGCTCAAAAACATTTCTGTCGGGTTCTCGTGTGAACAAAATTGATATTATAAAAATTCTAGCATGAAATAAAAGGAAAATATTTTTGTTTTGCTTTGCAACATTTGTATTATCGCTTCAGAAAATGTGTTTTATTTTTCCTTATCTCGACGATTTGGATGATGTGTTTGTGATGCGTTGTTTCATTTGTTTTATTCTTTTCTTTTGTGGATGCTCATCGCCATTATTATGATTTATTTTAAAGCATTTTTACAATACATGTCTGACGGAATACACCAATGATATTTTTGACACCTATTTTTTAAATGATATGTGGAGTGAAAAAGCATAACCATTACTTTTCATAACATAAGTTTTCTTCTCTTTCTTAAAGCTACAGCTTGGCATGTGTCTTGGCCTCCTTAAGGCTCAGTCTTCATCTTATCCTATATCGTAAGGTTTTTTTTTGGTTCAATTCAACACTGTATATTATTTCGTTCGAGCAATCATATGCTTTCGGACTTTTTTTATATGCGTGACTCATTTATGTCACAGGCATCTGAGGTCATCCATTTCAATGGATCTGATACACTGTAACTTCAGAGTGTTGAATTATAGCCGAATTTGATTTAATTATATTATATAAAAAAATATTGTATTCATTACAGCTAATATTATAGTTCCAGTGTACTAATTTTTTTTAAATTATATGAGATACACTAAATGGTTTCTTTTAACACTCGAGATACATTCCCATGTCTGAAATCTCAAATTGAAAAAAAAATTAAATATGATATTGATCTTATCAGGATTTGGCTATTTATTAAGCAGCTTGATTGCTAGTGTACAGCTCTTACCACTAAAGCATAGAAAACGACATGTGACATATTTATTTTTAAAGTCAATTATGAAGTAAAGATCACTTAATCTTTATTTATATATGATTCATAAAATTTAACGGCGCTATATCTGCTCTTAGGCGCATTCTAGCATAGTTTTGACGCGGTTTGGGGCTAACAGTATGAAGTGTGCTGTCGTATGGCACGTATAACTCGTTGTTAAGCCTTTGTCTCCAAATATTTATCGATAATATGTTTAAATTAATATAACACGCAGCACACACCACTTAAATGTGTATATCACTCACTCTGAATAAGTTTTTAGTCATGTACCAGAATTCCGAACCAGAGATAGTGATTTATCATATTCTATAGATTACAATAATTATTATAAAATGCGAATTACTGCATAGATGCAATAATTCTGATGCATACTGATTACAATGAATACGTATTGTCTTCATTCATTATACTTTATTGCGATGTTTTCAATCACACTGAAGAAGTGCGGTGTATAAAAAAATCGTTGAACACCTATTGTTCTATGCTTTCCTTTTATGTAAGGGAGAAACAGCCATTGACATTGATTAAAAAAAATGTCAGGACTATATATATATATTATTATAGACTATACAAATTCCCTTCATATTGATCTCACATAGAATAACACATCACTGCTTGATTAATTAAAAGAACATACATTTACATTACAATTGTATGAGGTTTTTTTGCATTATATGTGAGATTTATATCACACGAATTTTTTGAGGATTCGCAGTGGAGTTGACACTTTCTTTTTAATAGTAATTAAGAAAATTATCGTCCTTTTCATTAATTTAGCCATGGAACACAGTAATTCGATACAGTTAGTCACTGCAGAGAAAATAATAAAAACTCATGCGAAGTCATATTTGATTATAAAAGAAGCAAAACTGAAAGAAAATATATATATAATTTGGTATTATGTAGATTATTGATGCCTAAAATTTAAATAATTTATATATTTACTTGAAAATACTCTTTGTGTAAACTCAGTAATGTATTATATTTGTTAATTATTATTATGTTGTAAGTAGCGCATTATTATGAGAGTAATTATTTTCACTCAAAAAAAAATGTCCATTTGCATGAAGTAAAAAGAAAATAATTCAATTTTCAATTAGCATGTTGCATTATATATAAATTTAACAAAAAGTAATTTCTTACAACGGTGTTGAGTGCATTTTTCACTTGCAAGCATACAAAATTTTGTTTTTTGTTTCCTTATTAAGTTACTGTGTGTTGGTATTCGTGTGTGACGAGGTTGGAATGGGAGTGTTTAAGTGCATTAAATAGTAATTAGCCGTAAAGTTTCTTTACGTAACGTTCAGCTTAAAGTTTTCTTGTGAATTAATTACCAGCTTCCACATATAATAAAATCTATATCCGATTAACTAATAAGCTTCAAAGCTAAATTTAGCATCGCCTAAATCATTTAAGGATGCTGTTGTAGCGTGTATTTTAATTCAAATTAAAATCCTATTTAAAATGGATGAACGATGTACTTAAATGAACATTATCTCATTTAGAATCTTTACAAAGCTCCGTGAATTCTACAGTTCATATATTATACGAAAGAATTTATTTATATTATTACAAATCATTTTAATGTTAGAATTTTTTTTGCTTGCTTTAGACATTTGCCATGCTTACTATGCTTCAATTAAGATTTTTATTTTATTTCTAAACATTGAAAACAAAAACCTTTTCATTTAACAATACGTCATTGGGTCAATAAATTTCCATTCTTCTCTTTTATATAAAGATAATATAAATGGAATTGATAAATATTGTAAATTTTACATAATTTTCGATTGACATAGAAAGTCAAAGTTTTAAATAATGTTTTCTTTCAAAAATGGTTCTATAAATAATTCAACGATTATTGTTTAACGAGGATTGATTGTAACTCATTCACTCAAACTCACTATTCAAATCAGAAAACGATAAAAGAAAGGACTTCACCTTATCGTCAAAATTTTGTTAAATGATAAGGGAAGAATAATAAATATATCGCACCCAGAGTAGCATACTGTCGTACATCTGAATTTATAATTTTGTAGGGCAACCATTTGAAGTTTTCAAAAAAATTGTTGTGAATGCAAAAGATGTCCGATGCATAAAATGCTGTATGCTTATATCGAAAAACATAATCTCTTTACAAAAATAGTTTTAGTTTTCTTTAAAAGTAATAAAAACAGAGATATTTTCACTTTCGATTTAACTGTTTTTAGAAATATGATTAACCCATTTTTTTTCCCTGACACTATTCGAGCTCAAAATATGAATATAATATTTTATAAAAGTAAAGCAAAAATTTACAAATTCAACCATATCCATAACGTAAAAATGTAAATTTTAGATATATGACACTATTCTATTGAATAAACGATATCATTGAAAAATCTTGAAAGCAGATATTACTGAGTGCAAAGATAAGAAAATACGTGATTATAAACGGAGACTATCTGCAAGCGTACGAATCATCTAATGCAAGATTTGGAAAACGCAATATAATGAGAGAAGAATATATAAAAGGAATCATCAGTCTCTCGCCACTCTCCGACCGTGTAACATCCACTCCAGACTGCATTACCGCTCTCACCAAAATCATCATCCGTCCTGCAGCTTAATCACGTGAACATACAACATTGGAATCACATATTCATAAAAATTATTTTACGTGTTCCTTTGGTATTGAAAATGAGTCGTTAGTTACGGAATGGAATAAAAAGTGAATTTTGTGTAAGATTAAGAACAAAAAATGTTTGTTTAACTAACCAAGAAGCTGTCTACACTATGATGTTCATGCAGCCATTTTAAATAGTCAAGCGATTTACTGCCGGTATTCGGACTCAACTACGGAATGTCCAATATTTATGTAACAGGCTAGCTCTAGAAGCCTCAATAAAATATGCACACAAACACCTTTGAAATGTCGAAGTTACAGAAGAAAGTTCCCATTTATCTTTTGGATAAAGCGATTTTCACATGCTGTAACTTTGAATAGAGATAAGCCGCAGTGTTTTGGAATGGTAAATTAAATATAATTTGAAAGATTATTCTATTTTCAAATATAAGCAACATTGAAAAGACGTGTTTTAAGAAGTAATTAATTATTGAACACCACAGCGTAATCTGACATTGATACGCCAACTTTATCAAAATTATGAAATTTATTATAAACTGTGTAAAATAAGCAAAAAGTAAGCATAGAATTCACCGCTCAAATTATATTTTAATAACGATAAATACCTACTGAGGAGTAGATTTGTAGTTATAATTAGTAAAAATTATATGGTGTTTTTAAACAGCAGATTAAAGCGTTCTCTTTAATAAAATATTATGAGGTAAATGTACTAGTGGTTGACCATGTACCAGTAATTGACCTTTCTTCAATAAAAGTGCCCAAAATAAGAAACGTAGACTCGGGATTGCTCTAAACTATAGATTGTAGAATTCAGACATGTAAAACCATCTTTTGTCGGATAAAGGGACACATAGTGTCATACCGGCCATTTGAAAATAACACCTTATGCAGTAAGAATTTTGTTTTGAATTTATTAAGAGAATTGTTAAGGATATCAGTGAATGTAAGCATATGCTACTTGATTCAACTAAGAGTGGTTTTACAGGAAGCTCTGGTGAAAGTTTGTCATGAAACCGTCTGATTAGGCATAGTCAACTACTGAAAAGAAAGTGTTTAACTACTGGAACTTTTAATTTTTTAGATGGTCAACTACTGAAACATTAACATGGTTGTTAAAAATTTAACACATTTTTTTTGTAACAGACACTTTCCTAAGTTTTGTTTTATCACATTAATTAAGACATTTGATCCATTATAGTCTTGCTTTTTTACCATTCGGTCTAATGCTAAACGTTAAACGTTATTTTTGTTGAATTTTTCTCTTAAGCGTTCAACTACTGGCACGTTTACCTTAGTTATATATTTAAATACTAGGCTCAAATTTCAAATAAAATTTTAATATTATATTTAACTACATTTTTCTGATAATTTACCATTTTATTTATTCAAAGACGAGTCTACAAACTTTTATAATAATAACCAATGCGTTCATACCGTCTTCTGCGGCTCTTGAATATGAAACCTACAACGGTTTTGAAACACCGATGATTTTTTTAATAAAATATCCATATTATAATAACCGTGTGTTACACATTGTTTAAAAATAAAACTGTTTTTTAATCTGTGCTTCTGTGTACAGAACTCATATTGCGCTGCCGCTTTTTACTCGACATCCTTGTTTCACATGTTGCGACCTGCTCCAAGAAATATTTTATTCATAACATTGCGTCATAAATTACGCTTCTCAGGTGTAAAGGCTCAACTTCAGGCTTGTCAGTTACTCAAAGCACATTTTGCGTACATACAATACAAACAAACGTCTTCTCTCAGGCAGTACTTACATATTCATATCTTCCTTACTTACAGTTGTCACACGCCTCTCGCGCAATATTTTATTTGAAATTAATAAAGCTTCTTTTTCGTACCATTTTATTAATTAAGCCATCTTGAAATGTCACACAGTTTCTCATGCGTAATGATTCTTTACAATCAAAAAAAGTAATAAATTTATTTATAAATCCAAATAAATTAAATTGTAAATAATTCAAGCGAAGATTTTTTTTAATTTCATAATTAATGACATGTTTTGAAGATTATACGTACTCCTAATGTAGTTATCTCAGCAAAAGTTATAACCAGAACTGCTTGTAACTCAGTTTCTCAATTCTTTTTCAAAAACAGTAACGAAATAAGAATATGGCTAAAACAGGACTAGTGGCTAACTAATTGCTCTCGTTACGCCCCGTTTTTAAGATCGGGTTCGGTGGGAGAGAATTTTAGACTTCATAAACATCCATGCTTACGAACAGAAATCCATAAATCGATTGAAAAATGAACTGTCATAGCGGGATTTGAACGCGAGACATCCGTAACCGAAATCAACGACGCTGACCACCGCACCAGGACCCGACAAAAAATCTTATACTTCGTTGGTTCAGTAGACGAATAAGATGAACCAGTATTGAAAAAAATAAGGGTCAATCCTGTGAAGCTTCGCAACCAAGAAATTGTACAAATGTATTAGTAACATCAGTTCATTTAATAATCATTGAAATTTGAAAGAGAATCATTCCTGTAATTTCATCGTATTAGTCTGAACTCTTATCGAAATACTGAATTTACTAAATTGTATATACCAACTCAGTTGCAAATGTTTGATTATTGATAAGGAAGCTTTGAGAGGCTTTCATATATGAGTCAAAGTTCATAAACATCTTCAAACGATCCAATTAAAATTATAATCAATGCAAGAATGATATGTATTCATTTTATTTTGCGGAATGAAGATAAACCTCGATAATTGAATGTATAAGATAAACTTCAAATGATACACGTTTTTACAATATCCCTCATTTCCCTAGTGCGTCTTCACTCAATATTATTATAAAAAAATATCTGAAGAAATACGCCACAGTAGCTTATTTTTGATTCTCTTTGCTACATTAATTTAAAAAAAAGTATTTTTTTTCCGAAATAAGAATACATCGCTATCTTGAAATTTGATAGAGAGAATCTTTAGTTGTACAATAAATATATTTTGATATGTTTATTTATGTACGCTTGGTACAAAAATAATTAAATTAACTGATGATATTTAAATAACTGCATTTTTATTAGCAAACTATTATTTCAAACGTAAGTTAACATTTATTTGCGATATATATATATAATAGAGATTTGATAACTGAATAACAAAAATATATTAATGAAGATTTATAACATTATTTCTATCGGTTCCCGTAACAAGTTGAACACTTTTTCTATGGATTGTCTGAAAAAAATAGTTGAGTGACTGAATTACTCCAGTGGTTCTCGTTAACTATGTTATCACTAATAGTCTCTGTGCTGCAGAATATGGCTCCAAATATAATCAATAATATCGTCGTTGGTCTGTAAGAAGACACTAACTGAAAAATACTACTTTTGAGTAATTTTAGTTTGAAGTTTGAAATGCTGTACATTTTTCATTTTGTCTGTTTGTACAAAACTGTTTTTGAGTAAAGGTATAATTCATAAAAATAAGTGTGTTCTTCCATAAGGTAGAGCTTAAAATAAAGAACCTTTTGGTTTAACTAATTCAATGTCATATTTTCGATGAAGTTTTTTTTTCCAGAACAGCAATGATACTTTATTATAGTTACACAGTACTTTCTCTTATAAGCTTAACAACGGGGATATTCTAAAAATAATGACGAGTCTTAGTCTTCTTTTAATGAATATAATACAAAAATGTAAACAAAATAACAATATTCCCTTTGTAGATATTAGTTTTGTATTTAATCATTTACTTCATCATTTGGTGCTTTACGTTGTTGTTTTTAAATAACTATATTATCATTTTGTTTTGACGTTTATTGGTTTGTATATTTTTTCTTTATCATATCCGCTCCCAACGTTGAGCATTATGACCTCCTAATGGAGGTATCTCAAAAGAAGTTTTCTATGGTAATTGCTTGTTACTCAGTTGGTCAACCTCTCTTTTTTCGAAGAGAGTAGAGATGGAAGAATAGAGCTCCGGCAGGACTAGTGTTAAGCTAATCGCTCTCGCTGTGCCACGTTTTTGAGAATCAGTCGGGTGGGTAGGAGTTTTAGACATCACATTCACTTTTAAGGTTTTAACTGTCAATTTTTAGTGGAAAAACATTATATTTTTTAAAATTAAAAGCATTCATGACTACGAACAGAATCTGTAAATCGATTGAAAAATCAATTTATGAAACTGTCCATATCGGGACGTTGCCAACTGCGCCACGGATGCCGACATGTACTACATTATGTATATTTATTAGCTGAAAATTATTTTGCATTATTTGTATAATCATGGCGTTTTCCTAAAAATAAAAAAAAAAAAAAACGATTCAACTGAATAGTGCTTGTGCCCTTTGTGTATACCAACTCAAAAACTTCATCTTGAGGGCACTTATCCGCGTATCACATTTACGGGTTTTGAATGGTGGAACGATTTCTAAGGCTTCGGATACGTCATTTGGACCCGCCGGACCCGCCATTTGATTCAAAAAAGAAAAAATGCACCGCGGTACAAAAGAAGAAGGACAGCCCAGTGAGAGATGGATGGGGAGAACAGGAACTTAGTGTAAGGTGTCACGTATTAAGTAGTGTCAACAGGTAGTGCCAAGGATAAGGGTTTCGGAGGCAAAATAATGTGTCACTTGCCCGCGGTGGAAACGTTGACAGGAGATTTGTGAGCTCTCTTTCTCTATGCCGCCATGCTCTTGGCTATTTCTTTTTCCGGAAAAAATAGCTCGGAAGTAAAACAAGAAATACGAAAAGAAAAGACATTTGTCAAAAAGTATGGGCTTTAACAGAACTAATGGAATGCATATTGTATTCATGTGAGTGCATAGTTTTATTCATAAACATGTATTTTGTATATTTAAGTATATGCAGCAATTTTTAAATATTATGTTAAAATTATCATATTAGTGTTATTTTATTAAATCAATTTCGTACAACTGACTCTTTAATTTAAACTAATAACTCCAGTCTCAAAATTTTGGTGGGAATATTTTTTTTTTGTTGTCTAATACAAAGATTATTTATTTTAAAAGTTTTATTTTTAAGCAAGCGTGAACTGGAAACCACACATGAAAATATATTTATTTATTAACATATTTTTTCAACTCCTGTACAGTTAGAGCTTCTATATTAGAAATCAATGATTCCGGGTTCAAGATATGGTTAGGTCAATATAAAATTAACTCGGGTTTACCTCAAGCGATTTCGTTAAAAATCTGTTTGATTTTTTATCAAGTTATTGAAAAATTTCTGGGACATTGGCAATTAGCTGTTTTTTCGAATATTTTAAATATTATCAACTTTCCATAAAAAAAGGAAAAACGTTATCACAATTCATACTTTCAATCTTAAATTTTCAACTTAATTTGAAATCCAAGCCTCGATATGATGTGAGGCTTTTTATGTAATTGTATTGAATGCAATTATTTATCGAGTATTTCTTTGAATATAAATAGGTAAACATAATATACTTCCCAAAGTATTGTGAATCGCATATTTAAACCATTTTGAATTTGAAATTTATAAACAATTAAAACTCTACAAGAATTAGACCACAACAATTCTTTAAATATTTAAACTGCATTCAAGTAGGCAGAATTACACTGACATGGAAGTAGGTACACGAAAAGTCCTGATCGTGCATAAATTTCCTAATAAGACAAGATTTGCAGCGTTATCAAGAGACTTGGCACCAGTGCAAAGTTGGCACTAAAGATGACCGTATCTTGGCCCTCGGCTATGAATGCTAAGTGACCCCTTAGCTGGGCTAGCTATGTTTTGTAAGGATGTGTTTGATGGTATCGAAGAATCGGTACTTTAAAACGAAAAGACTAGTAATTGATTGCATGTAGGGGATATTTTCAGTAGTTGTTTTTAATCGTCAATAATATATTAAATATGTAATAAAATATAATAATACAAATATTTTTGTAATGTCAATCTCTTTTGAAAGTTAGGTTAAATATGATGCACGAGTGTATGAAGCAAAAATTAACGAATCCAAAAAATTTCAATTGAAAAATTGCCTTTTTGTAAAATTTTGTGAATTAAACAGGGACTTAAAAATGTTTTAGTAAAATATAATGCTATTGTATTGTGTATTAATATAGTGCGATATGAAATAAAAAGAGTCAATTGTAATTTTAATCTAACAAAATTTGGAAAAATGTTATATTCATTAATTTTTTGTCGAATAAACATCTTTTATTATATTAATTTCCATCATAAAATTAAAATACTTAACTTTCGTTTACTTTCTTACCACGATTAGTTCAGAGAGTAGATACGAAACTGTAAAAGTATTAGAATTATTGTTAATCAATTTATAGATTTGTGAAACTATTTATTCTGTTCATGACATTCACATTGAAATTCTGCCGTAATCCATTCTATCCAAAAAAACAGGTCATAGTGTGAGCAATTAGATAGCTATTAGTCCATTCCTTCCTTCCCTCTCCAAAAAAGAGATATTGAGAGACTGAATAACAACTTATGGGTACATAATATGCTGTAAATTGTCACGGTTACAAAAGTCAGTCAACGTTTACCCTTTGACATAAATCATTGTTGATATATCTACAGTTGTTAAAAAATACTTTACACGTGTTTCAACATTAGCTTATTTAATTTTGCAGAATTTCACACTGAACGAATTTATACTTTTCCATTTTATATATTCACAACCTACAATAATTGTGATGTGACCAATGTGAGACACTGAAACATTTAGTGATTAGAAAAACGCAATTAATAAGAGAGTACTTACTGGTATTAATAATGAAGTAATTATAATGACTTATTTAATGCAACATCAATTCATTGTACATTATCAACGAAACATTTCTGAAGAAATTATACTGGTTTTGGATATTTTATATCAATACCTTAACGCACCCCTAGTCATTCATGAGTAGCATCAAAGCGAGCAAGGGCTAAATGCTTAATTGTATCCGGCGTCGGTTTATCGCAAAGGCGCCTTCCAAGGAAGAGGGCGGATGATTATTGTGCTTTACGCTTTGGTCTATAATTTCAATCTCATAACTTAATTATAATCGTATTTTGAAGGAAGTTTAAAAATTTCGCTACGCTGACCGACTAATTACTTTCATTTAAAAAAAATGTAAGACAGGATTATGAATAATATGGTCAAGTTGAATTGAGTAATGGGCTAATAAGTTTAATTCATATGATACGTAATATGTCACGAATTCGCTCCAGCAAGGCTATTTTTATGTCAGAAAGTAATGCTATTTTTTCTCAATGAAATATAAGAAGTTTCAAGAAAGAAGACCACTACAAAGCCATGTAATTAACACTAAATTAATCTTTTCACAAAAAAGCTGTGAGGTTCTGTATTGACATCTAGTACTAACACAAGTGGCAAGGTTATAAAACAATCGACTATTAATTAGTATCTAACCTAAATATTGTTTATTTGTATAATAGTAAGTTATGCATATATTTTTTAAATATAATTAATTGGTTTCGAAATCATTTTTCAGTTGTAAAGGGTTTTAATTAGTATATAATATTACATCATTTTGTATATAATATTACAACACTATGGTTTTGTATTATTTAAAAAATCGACTGAGGGTGCTTGATAAAATTTCAATATCTAATTTGAATTATTGAGATTTTGTACACTTCCATGTATTTTGTCACTAACGACCCGGGTTTCGCCTTTCGTTAGTGACAAAATTCATGGAAGTGTACAAAATCTCAATAATTCAAATTTGACTATGATTTTGGATTTTCGTCAAATTTTTCTCGTGTTTTTTTATTAAATACTTACTTACACCGAAATCTTTCTTCCTGACGTCTTTTCATGCAAACATTATAATAATATATTGCAAACGGGAAAACTTTTGACATGTATATAGTACTTACTAATGCACACTGAATAGAAATAACGGCTATTCTACGGAGACTTTCATTGTTGAAGTTTTTCCCTGGCCATCATTTATTTGTTCCAGAAGTTTATCTGGAAATACCGATCTTTTAGCAATTCATTGAAGTTTTTCTCCGCCAAGTTTTTGACCTATATCACACTTGGTAATTAATGAATGGAGTTTGTTACTTCAACTGTGCCAAACGTATTTTGCTTTCTAATTTTCTTATTTACTATGGTGTCGATTTATTTTATGTGGATTTGTCTTACATATATGAAGTCCTGATCGCTTCCCGCTGTTAATACGCTACCAAAGTATCATTTAATTAAGAACAAGCAATAAATATTATCTTTCTTGTCTCAGCAGTTTATTACATAGATTGTTGTAAGCATTCGTTTCTGAGGCTTGAAAAATCACATGAAAAAGAAGTCATATTCTATTAAATATATTACTTGTGATATATAAAATATTTTTCTTTTGAACTAAACAAAAATTTTCCCAACAACTTATAATGCGGAATACTAAAAAATTTTCTAGAATAATTTCATAGTAATGTAAATAAAGAAACAAAAGATCAATCTAGAATGGATGTTTATTGTTTTATGGATTAAAATATAATCACATATTGTTTCTTTAAAACATTATTCAACAGGTTTGCTCTAAATAAAACATCCCTTCACCACAACTTGTTGCTAGAGGCATAATGAATGGTTCTTACAACCGACTTTTATCAAATTGCACATTTCATATGCCGATATTGTGCTAACTGACAATTTCTATCACTTATAGTTAAATCTATAATATATCATCATGGTCCAAGCCAGCTGCTATAGGAAATACGTACTGGTCAAACCAGTGATTATGTATAAACAAGAGCTATACGAATAACGACCGCAGCGTTGAACTAGAAGCTACTATGTCTATCTGCATTCGTCTACAGATTAAAAAGAAGCGTGTAAAATATCCTACAACATTTTTTTATTGGAGAGATAAAAGTAGGTTTTCAAATTAATGAAGACTTATTTACAATACTCCCTCTCAAAGAATTAATGAAACATATATTAAATTGGGTTTGGAATAAAAACCCTTTTTTGATCAAATCGAATGCTACAATAATTAGGATATAAGGAAATATCTTTTATAGAATAAGTAAGTTCATTTGCTTTTATACACAAATTAAGACTTCAACAGCATATCTGAAATGTATAAAATAATTATTGAGTGTTGAAATTATAGTCTTGATGAAATGTGTCGAATATAGTTTTGTATATAACTAATAATTAGAATATGCTATTCAACTGATATAATTAAACCATATAGTATTCTGAATAACTAATACTAGTAAGAAGGTATAATTACCTAGACTTTATAAGGTTTTGGAATAATTCATGGAATAGATATGGCTTAACTCAAACCTCAAATAATATTAGAAATGACTAGGCATGAAATTTTCGCTTGCCTGCTTCAGTTCATAAACTTTATTATAAAGCAAATCTATCCTTCTAAAATACAGCTTTTTTGTGAATAAAATATTATTTTATAGATAATAAGTATGAATATACTTTAATTACATAACTTTTATATAACTACTAATGGCTTCCTGTAGATAACGTAAGTGTATAATACATAATAGATATCTGCCTGTATAAATAATACAGTACAGACAACAACTGTCTGCCTATTCAGTTGCGGTTATTTGGTTTTGTTTCACTAGACTAGTAGAAAAGTATAAATTAGATGATTACTAATAATAATATAAAATTGTCGTGGCTATTTTATTATGCCTTTCAATGATAGAGTGACAAAGTTACACTTATAACTTAAATAGAAAAATAACCAAAAATATTAAAAAAAAAAAAATGTGGAAATAACTTACACTTATGAATACAAGGCAAAAGTTCTTCTTTTGGAATAAGTCTTGCCATGTATAAATTAATATAATCATCCAGAGACCTTCAAGGATAAATAATAAAAATCACTTAAGATATTTAATGCTTAATTTCATTGTTCTAGTTTTGTTTAATTTAGGTTTGTAATTTATTTTGTGCTGATTGACATAATATCGTTTCACCGTGATATTATTTTGAAATCGTGGTATTGTTTTTACGGAATAATTAATTAAAAAAACAATTACGTGAAATAACAGCATTGTTTCCTATAAATAAGTAAAGGGAAATTCTGTGGCTTTATTTGGTTGAAACTAGTTTGAGCTTGGCGTAGTGAAATTTACATTTACATCAGTGAAACAATTTGATAAGCGTGAGGGCTGACTTTTCTATTAGAAGGATGGATTTAATCAAAAAATATCTAATATGAAACTTTAATACACATTTCATTTTGAGATTGGGTAAAATTTAATTTTCTAAGAAAAAAAAGGACACCTTGATGAAAAAACATCTTTTCCCCTTTAGTAAACATTATAGTAAAATAAATATGTGTGATATTGTACAAGTTCCATAAATAATATAATAGAATACAATGATTTGAAATACTATCTTAATCGATGCTTTCGATAATTAAAACTTTTGATAATCCACAGATTTGAAATATACCGTCACGATCATTAAGTTAAGGAAAAAAAATAGTAATGTTTTGAATTGTATAGTTGATTTTTGTCAGTACTAAAGTTTTGTCGATTGTGTGATGATAGAATAGATATCATCTTTCTTGCACAATTCTTTCGGAATTGAATACATTGATATTTGTTCTATTTGTATTTTTGTATGTAATACTAAGGGATTCTGCCAAAGTAGAATTCATTTTTAAAAAGTTCGTATACTATTAAATGAGCAGACAAAGTAACAGTGAAGTATTTAACGATTAAATATCATGTTACGGCTAATAAGGATTACTATTTAAATTTTATAGAAAATCCCATATCATCTACAATGTAATATGTCTTTAGAGACAAGGCATCGCCCACGTTTAGTAAAGTTTTCCGTAGAAGCCTATTGGCGTCTTGTTCGCAAATTAAACGCACACAGGAATGAAATCGAAATTCTCGGCATTCTGAAAGGATAAGCATGTTACCGCAAAGCAATTTTCATTAGACTTTATTGGGCCTTTCTTGATCTTTAAGCTCCTTTCATTACATTATAGACTTTATCAAAATTTATTCCGATTGGATATAAAGTTTCAATGTTTTTCGCATTGCTTATAAAAAAATAGTTTACTGTATAAAAAAATATGTCTGAATTAGAATTTTTAA
Source organism: Himalopsyche phryganea (assembly GCA_022494535.1). Taxonomy (NCBI): domain Eukaryota; kingdom Metazoa; phylum Arthropoda; class Insecta; order Trichoptera; family Rhyacophilidae; genus Himalopsyche; species Himalopsyche phryganea. The sequence goes on along the minus strand of JAGVSL010000008.1, from coordinate 6,174,111 downwards.
AAAACTTTATTATTCTTTTATTTATAAAAAGATGAATAAAAGACAATATAAAAAAAACAATATACTGTTTGGGGTCGGGTAATCTTTTTCATGCATTGTTATTTTGCATTATAAGTTTCAATAAAATAAAAACAAAAGTTTATAAATTAATTTTACTCATCGACATTTTTGATATTGTTCAATAACTGCATAGTGGTACCAGAGTCAATGATTTCTTCAGTATTCTTTTTAAAAATCTTTAAGAAAATCTCTTTATTTAACCGTGAAGTTCTATTCCATCGATTTTTTTACAATGCGTGGCGTTCATATACTTGTAGCTTCTTTTTTTTTAATTGAGAAGCATAAACAATCAGCAGAATTACGTTAAAATACTGCTACTCAAATAATCCATTGGTCCTAAAAAGAAGTAACGTAACAAATGAGAACGTTAAAAAAGGTTAAATATCACTGAAGATGAATGTCACATGATCCTACTCAATCTTCGTAGGACCTCAATACGTTTACTCGACACAAACAAACGTCGTGTACGCACCACCAGCTTCTTAGTAATTCTTTATACACGAGTGAATATCTTTCTCAGGCAGCTTTACCGGATTTGTTTATACATACATACATGACTTGATTGAAGACAACAAAGTTAGAAGCTTCTAAAAGGTGGGATTTTATACTAAACGACTGGTTGAAAGGAAACATTTTTAAAATATTCCATTGAGAGTTTCTTATGATTAGTATTTTATATAATATGCCATATTTTTCTCCTGATAATAGCTCACACGAGCTATTACAATGATGAATGAATAAAGAATATTTTTTTACTTAAATATGTACAAAATATTAAGTTTTTTACAGTGACTAACAAATCCTAGCGTCCGTGGCGCAGTTGGTAACGTCGTTGGCTACGGTCACGTCTCGGGCTTAAGTTCGGTGAGGACAGTTTCATAAATTGATATTTCAATCAATTTATGGATTTCTGTTCGTAGTCATGAATGTTTGTGATGTCTCAGACTCCCTCTTACACTCACCCGATCCTCAAAAAACGGGGCGTAACGAGAGCGATTAGCTAACCACTAGTCCTGTCCTAGCCCTATCCTTATATCCCCAATCTCTTCAAGAGGTCGTGCAACTGAGTAACAAGCAGTTCTCATAGAAATATTTCTGTGAAATACCTAAAAAAACTACTTCTCGATCCCGTAGCCACATTTTTGAAAAATATCGTGTTTACGTACATCGCTGAACGTAATCTTTTTGCATTGAATATGAAATTAAATTATGGATTTGTTTATTTTCAATCCTCCCTACCTAAGCTCATACCTGATCATTTAGAACGTAGGCCAGATTGAACGACAAGTTTACTATTGGTTCTTTCTCAAGACTATTTTTTCTTTACTGTATCTGAAAAGAGAAAGTGATTAACTGTTTTTCAAGTAGTTATTTTTAATTAGGGATACTACTGAGGAAAATAACAATTTTTTAAATGTACATATTCATTTTGCAAAGGTTTCGCGTTTCGCGTACATTTTTTAATGTTTAACTGAATGATTATTACAAAACTCTTTTATACATTAAAAGCGAAAACGGTAAGAAATAAAAACATGCACACTTCGAGTTCATTGTGGGTAAAGTTGGAAGCTGACTATGCATTTCATCATGTTGAATTCATGAGCTTCCTACACTGATTTGTGAGCGCTTTATTCAAGCAACGTGTGATTTAGTATAAAAACTGTGCCATAAATTCGGTATAAGGTACCTACTGTAATAAGGATTTTTCGTTCAGATCAACTTTTAACTTTTAAGTTTGATAAAATAATCGACGGTAACGTTGCATGTTCAAAATAGTTATATTGAAGAGTCCAGAATAGATACAAGCATTTTCTTATTTTAGATATAATGAGTTTATAACATTGAAAAGAATTACCTTTTATAAAAATGGATAATTAAGCATATAACACGTATCAATAATAAACGTAAAATATTGAAATATTAACTGTAATCAAGTTTTAGAGGTGAGAAAAGAAAATATATTCCATACATTATTATTTCTGCATGATTTGTATGCAACATATAATTATTTTGATATTTATAATGTTTGGATTAAAATTTAAAAAACAAAAATAGAAAATGATTTAGAGATCAAGTTCTCTATTGATAGCAAATAATCTGAATTGATGTTTGTTTTAATAATATTCAAAACAAATAACGCAAACTGGCATTTATGGCTGCAAATATAAATTATATATATAAACGAAGCGTATATGCTTAATGGGGAGAGGATAAGAAGATTAGCATAAGCGGATTCCATTTAAGTCCTGAAAAAACATGAAAAGTTCGGGGAAAAATGTGGATGAAGTTTAATTTTATTAGTAAGTTATTACACTGAAAGTTTCCCTCTGGGTACCTGATATTTTTTACAAAATGTATGTGATTTTTTCGTATGGCAGAAAACTAGCAGAATTTTAATTGAATTGAAATATCATTGCGAAGACTTTTCCGTGATAAAGTCAGTATTGTAGTATGTAGTATTTAATGAAATGTAGAGTATTTCGATAAATTTGTTTTTTAAGATGTTTATTCAAACAATGGAAAGAAATTAATCAACGAAGAAGATAGTCGTAAAATTTTCATTTTTTGTAAAAATAAAAATTTAGGCTGATCATTACACGATTTTATTATATCGATATGGTCAGTTTAACTGAGTGTTGAAGTATTTTCAACTGATACAGACATATCTATGAAATAATTTTTGAAATTTCAATTTTGGATTGCTTTTCCAAAATGAAATTTGTTTTAATATAATTACTATCAATTAGTTAATTAACGATCATGCTCATTCAGTCGGTTCTGATCATATTTTAAAAAGGTTGGAAAAGTAAGACCAATCTTGTTTTATTTTTATAAACATAATGTCTTCCTACAAAAAAATTATAGTTTACATAATTCAAAAGGTGAGGAATGTTTGCTTCGATAAAAATAGACGTGTTCAGTCCAGTTTTTCCAGCACTATATCGTGAGCTTTTATTGTGGTTAAGCGTCCGTATTTTATGGAAATAAGTTTTCTAGATGTGGGGTGGTATGAGAGCAATTCATGATGTGGAAGGTACAGTCATGAATTATGTTTATATGTTTTACAATGATCTGTGTTTCGTTTCGTAATATATGAAGGTTTAAATGGATCAAATAAGCCCTGTTTCTTAGGAGCTACTGAATTCTTTTCCGATCACCACCCGTTTTGAAATTAAAATACGTTACACGACGCGTAGCTGTTTTTTGGAAATAGTGGGTTTTTTTTGTCACAAAGTGAAAATCTTTAATCGTTTAAATCACCTTTATCTCTTGAAACGTCGTTTTTTTTAAATAAAACTGCATTCTCTGAGCGAATCATTAAAATAGTGAAGTTTTCAAGCCTGTCTTGCAAAAAGTTGACACTTGTTTCTCAGATATTTCTTTGACTGCTTTACACCATTACTTATTTAGAGTTTATTGTGTGTTATTGAAATTTATTTCTGAGAAAAAATCGCAGAAAGATGTATTAAAAATATAATGATTGTATAAAGATTTGTATAATGTACCAAAAAGTACATTTTCTCACACTTTTTCTGGCTGATATTTAAAGTAGAAATATACTAAATACACTTCTAAAAAAAGAAAACAACAGTACATTCTATTATATACGTATTTTAGGAAAACAAAACAAACAATTACGAGAGCATAAATAATATCGACAGTGTTTTGGCCAATTGATGTAACCATCAAAATTGAAATTGTTCATGAGAGAGTAAAAACTGTTTTTATCGAAAACATTATATGGTGAGTTGTGTTATGAATATTTGAAATGCACTCTTGTAAATTATCATGTTTGCAGATATGAGATTATACGCAGAAAGTGTCGATATGGTAGTTACATCAAGTGGTCGGGTAAAAATGTTTAAACCTTAAACCAAAGTAAAATAACGTTTTCCTTAAAAAATATATTTTTCTAATTTACATCATTCGGCCGAGACCTGCTCTGTCGTCTTTAAAATGATATCCAACCATTATTTATTTTCGTATTTTTCAAGGTTACATCAATTGGCTACAACACAGTCGATGGTAATCTTCTTTCGGGATATATTTTTGTTATCATTCATTGTGATTCAGGAGTCCGTGGTCTGCCTTGACACAATGCTCACTAGTTCTTTTAATTATATTTAAATAGTGATCAATCTGTATTATAATCGGTAAATAATGTATGGAAATACAATATTTTTACTTATGCTTTGTTTTATCATTTGTCAAAAAGTATTTCAGAGACTTAAGAAGAGCTCGTATAAGTTAAACCGAGACGATTTGTTGAAAAGGTTATTACTTATATAATCCTAATTGATTAAGATTTATTGTTTTCTAGAAACTTATATAACTGCAACGCACTGCACCACAAGGCTTATATCTTAAAAGAAGCATAGATGACACTATGATGTCCTCATACAGGAGAACGTAACCAATTGCTGTATATCAAAATCAAGAGAACTGTTTGAACATTTGTTATCAATCTAAAAACACTCTATATTGATTTCACATTTATAATTTAGTTTTTTAACAATTGTGAACATTTTTCCAGACAACTATTATGTTTGTAAGACACCGGATAGTTATATAATCCACCTTCGTGAAAACTGGACTTGTTTACTTTCTCGTGTATGACGGCGATATTATGGAGTTCAGGCAGTATGTATAGTTTCCTTGTGATCTTTGGACCTTTGAACGGGCTAATCCGATCTCTTTGAATTCCTGACGGTAAGTGCCTGTTATGTTGTGCTGATCTATTTCTATATAATATTGGTATATTGCGGCTCTTGATCATCACCATACAGAAATCTAAATATATTATATATGGAAGTTATGTTAATAGAAGCATTTGTATTTATAAGGAATGTTATATATCATTTACGTTGTAATAATACGCTGACTACTATTGAAGATTTAACGTGTTATTTTATTACATAGTTTGTAAAAATGAAGACATTCCAGTAACGGCTATCATAACATTTAATGGTTTTCACAAATTGCAGAACTGAAAAAGTAGCAGTTTGATGCTTACACAAATAAACAATCGCAAATTCACATATATAACATGCCGGTTTCAAAAATAATTTAGACAAGGCAGGTAAAGAGCAAAACAATGTTATAAAACAAGGCTCTTAGCGAAGAAAATACGCAACAGCACGCAATGTTTAGTTGGGTTCTAACACGCACAATTCGTTACACGTCTGTAAATTCCCCCTTATCTCTTAGTTACTAGGGATTTATGTTTCCACTATGAAATAAAGACAAATCTATAAATTCCTAAATACACGAAGAAGTGTGCAAGTTTATTAAGTTATTAAAACTTGGGGTTCGTTAGGCAATTTAGGGTGTGTGTTTATTTTCCAATTACGCTAAATATACTGAAATATCATGCGATTTAATTTCAAGCATAAATTGAACGTTTCTGTGACAGGGAGAGGTTTACTGGGATGTAAAGTTTTAAGTAAATCTACTTTGCGTTACTTAATTCAGAAAAGACTTTGGCGATTACTATTTTATTCAACTAAATTAGTATATATAAAAAAAAACCAGCACTTGTGTATGTGATATGTTTTATTTGACACGGTAAAAGATAAAGTAAATAATGAATTCTCGACTTCCTGAAATTAGGTTGCGTTCTATAGACTCGGTGGCTATATATAATACTTAAATTTATGTACCTGAATAAAACTGATAACCGTCTTAATCCATTGGTTGTGTAGCTAAATGTGATACGTGCTTTGTGTCTTGGAACAGCATCCTCAGTTTCAAGAGCAGTCAATAACTAAAGAAGCATAATTAGTATTTTTGTAATAAACTTAGTCAGATGGTGTTGATACTCATATGTCAAGCTAAGTCACACAAATAAATTGAAGCCCATAACGTTCGGTTGGATTTTTTTTTAATTTTCATTTTGAAACATTATGATTTATAAGTGTATTTCAAAAATGTACAAAGCTTAAAAAAAACTGCGTTCTTAATATTGGTAACATCGCAAACACGCATGTTTTTAAACTAAATTTTATAATTTAGTGAGAATATTACAATATAGATTTGAGACCAATATCTCTGGAGTATAAAAAAACAAACGTTATTCCATTGGTTTACATTGACGAGGCTAAGTGACTGATTATTAATTATTTTACCTAGTTTACTTAAAAATATGGTACTAAATAACGTTCTCTAATTTTCATGTTCATATTTCATTCAACGCTTGCCATTTTGAGACGGACGAATGACCATGTCGTCAATGACGTCACAGTGCTTAACATCAATAGTTTTTGAATAATGGAACAGTAGGAAGATAGCGTTGAAATGTAATTTCCCTCCGGAAATAGCTTGGTTTCACCCCATCAGACAATACTTGGTTTGTTCAATTCATCAATAAGCCTAAATTCAGCCTTCACTTTGCAGTTTGACATTTTAGAATTCAAATTCTGCTAATGTTCTATTTATGAAAAAATAACACCATGTGAAACATGAAATATAAAAATAACTAGCGGTATTTTTTAAAATATCAATTGAGTATTTAGTACTTCCCAACCATGAATAATATTGTCTTATGTTCATTTTAAGTAATAAAGCGATGGTGTCACAAATTAAATATATATAAAAATTACATGAACATAGTGTATAAATCTATCTGATAATTCGCAAAATTTGTTTTCAGAAGTTCGTACACAGTAACTGCTGTCCACATCATATTTATTTACCCAATAGTAAACTTCTGGAATACAACAATTGGAACAGATAAACATTTTTCATTACCAATTTAGACACGATTTTTCTGTCTGCAATTACCAAATCTTATAAGCGGTATTTACGTTTTCCCATCGAGTTGTTTTGATTCTTATTTTTAAAAGATTATCCAATGTAAAGAATTGTTAAGTTCACCTTGTTTTAGCACTGCTATTGCATGTTTCATGTTGAAATGCAAAGTCTGGGTACGAACTGGTTTATATAATTTAAGAAAGTTCAAAATAAAAATTCAATATCTGTATTCTTTGCATACATTTAACTGAGTTTTTACAGTAAATGAAAAAAATACTCATTTGACGTTAATAAGTCTGAATATGAGTGTGAAGTATAGTTTTATTATTCCCGATGAGAATCGTGAATAACTCTAACTGAATAAAATAAGAGTATAAAAATCCACAAGCACTTTATTTTACCTCCATATAAATGAATGTGGAGAGATTGTTCGACTGTAATGCAACTTTAAAATACTGCACTTCAATCTTAGATTTTTAAGCGACATTTTTTACGTAAATAGGTGTTAGAGATTACAGCATTAGATTATTTTAAAGCACGTCCAGCTATTCGCTGATAATTTCCACAAGGTAGGCAGATTGACCAAAAGCTTTGAAGTGTAAATGGCTTATTGTGCATAATTTGAACTATCGGAAATCGTTAGTGACACTTAAGTCTGCAATTTTCCAAAATTTTATGTACTATTTTCATTTAATTCAGACACATTTGCATGACACGCATTATAATGAATATTGGCAATGTTTACTTAAAGAACAACAATAAATATTCTGACGTGTCACTGCAATGAAACATAAATTTTAATGATATACAATTTACACTGATTTATTTAAATACGCAATCACTCCAATATTCTATATTGTTTATTATGGATTCGGTGGTAGTTTTATGGAAATTCATTTGATAACATTAAACATGAGAATTGATTACTTTGTTATTCTACTAGTTTTCACTTGTGTGCTTTGTCTTTTTTAAGAAGTAAAAAATCTACCCTAGCGATAAGCCTAGGTTTCGACTCCTTGCAAGGTAACTTTAGTATCAAATTTAGATTTTTTCAATCAAACATTTTAGATCTTGAAGATCGGTTTTTGTGGTATGATTTCTACTCGAGTGACTTTGCTTACATTTTCATTGCCTATGGCAATTATTAAAAAAGTAAGATTTAATGCCAAATAATTATGAAGTATCTTATTTGAATAAGCTTTTTAAATCTTTAAAAGGCTTACTGTCTAAGCGAAACTAGTCCAGTATTTTAATTGCATAAACAAATGTTACTTTTATTTTAAATTCAATTCGAATTTGATATCGAAATTCCATCAAGCACCCTCAGTCGATGTCTTAAATTACTTAAATTATACTTTTATATTAGTTTAAGCATAATGCCATGCATGCTCACTCCTTTTTACATTGCGTCATACATTTTTTTGTATGTCAGCGCATTCTTGAAACTATTATATTATATAAATCTGTATACCTTTGGAGGATTCGTCACTTGCAAACTTTGTTACATATTCATTCAACGCCGGCCTCGTGGTGGTGTCTGTGAATAGATAATCAAACTATGAATACAGATGTTTAGTTAACCTGTCGCCCTACCGGTTTTAACGAGAGCTCTAAAATTTATGGTACCAGATACTACAGTGTTATTTATCACCAGGCTACGTATCAAACGGCCCTGATTAGAGGTAAGATACAAACAGCGTTGAATTATTGTGCATTATTAAAACTTATAACAGTTTAATGACTTTCAAGCATTAAATCTTTGTTTTGTTTTGTCTCATTTTATTTACAATTTCCTCTCATAAATAAAACACTTAAAACTGTGGACTTTTATACAAATTATTTTACGCCTTCACAGCTTTACAATGATAAAAGATTAAGATCTATATAACATTAAATGAAAGCGCAACGCTGAAGCTTTTGAGATATTAATATCGTAATGTATGATAAAAATAGTTACTTATTGAAAATACCTTACTTTAATGATGGACAAGTCTCAATTAAATACATTATTTCTGTTAATAATATTTTTTTCAAATGTAGACCTTGATTAAAGATGAATTTTAAATTGTATCAAAAATTACAAATTAATATAAATGTAAACTTCGAAATGTTCTTACAAGCTCTGTTTTGTTTCGTGTACTCTTACAGCGTTTTATGTCCTGAAAAGGTTCTTCTTCTTCCTTTCATATCGCCAAAAGTTTTGCTTCCTCCCATGATACGACAGCATTCTTTAGTTCCACTGAGTACACCTCATCATGTATATCGTCAAGATCCCACCAGCTGAAAGGAGATGCAAGCAGGATAGAGGTTAGAATTATTCAAAGTTTTATACATAATTTTTTTCGATTTTTCTTAATCAACTACTAGGATAAAAACATAATGTAATGATAACTGCTTTTCTGCCATTGTATCGATGATTTTTTTTTAATATTTATGTCGATTTTTCCATCTTAAATATACAATAAACTAACAAATTATATTTGTAATGCATTTTGATTACATAAAAATATTCAATAATAGTATATATTTAACATAAAATATTATCCATTTTAGTCACTTAGCTATATGGCAAAAAATGTTTTTTGCCTATTAACTCCATTTATTTATTAATGAATTATAAAAGAAATTTTACGACACTTTTAATGGTAGTTTTGATCGATTTCAGTGCTTTAATGACGTAAAATTGGTTTTTACTAAAACATTATCAGCGATAAGATCGCCGTATAAAACATACCTTACGATCACATTGTGCTCAAACCAGTGGCCGCATTGGAAATTCCACGAAAACATGACACTTAAAAAATGTATAAAGCTATTCATATATACCTATTTTGAACAAAAATCTTTCCTTTCCCGAATAGGAAATAAAATGATATTTAAATTGATAAAAAATTTTCAACACAGCCGCACATTTCATATTTACTTAAAATATAAAAATAAATATAAGCATAGTTTAGCACATTGGCTTAATTAAAAAATACGTTTATAATATCTTGCCCTGAATTTCGTATCAGTAGGTATTTAATAAAACATTTTCAACTTCAGATCAAATATATAGAAGTAAATGAGACTATTAGCATATCCCTGCAAAAACTGCATTTATTAAATATGAATTTATAATTCAGTACTTTTACGAATGCAGTTTGTGTGACAACCATTATGATATCTTCTAAGTCTAAAAAATTCAAGATATAGCTAAAATTCACGTAATATATCATTTGAAGGAATTGATAAGGTAATAAAGGATCAAAAGTGAAAATTTATTTACATTTAAACAACTGATTCTTTTTCAAATTTTGTAAAATTTTATAAGCTTTAAAACTATATTATATTGAAGTCCCATCAAGCCTGCTCAGTTGATATTATACATTAAAAATGATTCATCTTATTGATTATATTTGTTTCTCAAGTGGAGAATATTGCCACAATGTCGTGACTCTAAGACTCGCTGTTACCCACCAATCGCTACCCAGCCTTTCAATGTGCATAGGACACCCTGTGAAAAGTACCCTATATAACTGATTCATTGACTTGAAAAATATTTAAATCAGTCGTTGTGCTTTGCTACAAACTACCCCAATGCCTTTTTTATTCAGTTAGTGTTCTAAGGAATTTGGTGATTTTTATTGCATTATAATTGCCGACACAATTAAGAAAATAATTTAAATAAACTTGCTCGAACTGATTTCACTACCACATCCTAAGCCCTGTGTAAAGTTATACCAAAGCCGGAGGCATCGACAACTATAATAATAAAGAGGTCATTGTTGTATGAAACTAGCGGCTGTTTGTTCGCTAAGTACCAAGGAAGGCAACTTTAAAATAAGCACATTGCGTGTGCGAGCTTAAATCAGACCGCTAATGTTTTGATTACTGGTTAAGTGAGCTTTTAGCATTATTCGGCAAATATTCAAATCGTGTGAAATAGGCTTTTATTCGCGTAAAAACCATTTTGTATATAGGTTTTCAGGGCCGCTATAATTACTTTATTTTATAAGATATCTTGATTTCATTTAATTCAGTAAAATATGAAATTATGCCTCTAATGTTGTTTACACACACGTGTTTCATAAAGTACAAAATAAATTACATCAATACATATTTCTCGAAATAGCCTTGATTACATTGTACTATTTAACACGTAAGAGCTACAGAATTTCTTTCGTCAAAGTCTTTCAAAATATCACAATTTTATGTGTGTAATAGACTAATTTTAGTAAAAAGCCAGTTCACTGCAAACGGCAAATTCTGGGCAATGAATAATAATTTGTGACATCAACCCAAGTATTTTATTTTGATAAAAACATTCATTGGTTGCTTTGGTTAGTAATCTTATTTTGAATAGATAACTTTTTTGTTGAACACTTTCCTGTGCATTTCATTTTATTAAACTTCGTAATTCACTATATGTTCTAGCTTGTATGTTAATTGATGGTATTTTATGAGAACTTTTTCTTAAATTCTGATGCTATTAGATTGGATATAAATATAATACAAGATTGGGAATTCACGATGAATGTTAGAATACTTAATTCGTTTTCAATATCATTGCTGAATTATATTATCTTATATATAATAGCCCCGACCGCTTTGTAGACGTTTTATTATTATCACATATCACGTGTAGGTGTGAAATTTTCTCATAACCTAAGCATCCGCGGTGTATATACAATAAAATATTATGCAATGCACACACAGTTCCGACGTACTAGCTACTTTACACATTCAGTCATCTATGACGAGTACGGTTGCTAGTTATAAAATATTACCACAACGATCCCTTTATATCATGTTAGCACCCGTTGCAATTGTCGTTTTAAATCTAACATAATTTTTATGATAGACAATCACTTGACCAGAAAATATTGTTGGGGTGGTTCAGGAAACGTACTGGGAAAAAATACCTTGAAATGTAAGTACAATACATTATCTAGGATAAAGCAGAAACTCTAGTATGTTACATATTTTATGTATGTACCAACCGCTTCATTACTGAACTAAAATACGGTAGTTTCATTCGATTTGTTTTTTGTTGCCACTAAATTATGTTGGAAAGTATTTCGTGAGCAAACGTGATAAGACGGTGTCGGTAAAAGAGGTTTGAACTTTACGACTGACGTGCTACAAATTACTTCTGATAATAAACTGAGGTATATGCCTTATTTTATTCCGTGAATTTCATATTATTAAATAATTACTTTCTTTTTTTTCATCACCAGTTTTTTAATATACAATCTTGCGAAAGCTATAAAGGTAATGTGAAAGTTGTTCATACCATTATTATAGAGTTGCCATGCTATGCTTACAATATAGGACAAACATCGCCCATAAAATGATTTGCTCTGTTTTAAATTATAAAAATATTTTTTTCATTAAATGAAATAAAATCATTTCTTATCGTCGTCATTATCTTTTGTGGTAATAGAGGACTTTCTAATGATTTTTTTTTATTACGTACAAGTGAGTACCCGTCATGCATTGCAATGCTACTAAAAGACAGAAAGTGTTTATTGAAGTGCTTTTGGAAACACATTTTTTTTACAGTCTGGTGCGTACACGAATAAATCAGAAGGTTTTCCGAGATGTCGCTGATTGTACGTATTTTATTCTTTTTTTGAGACTTTTTCTGGTTTTTTCCAGAAACCTTCACGAGTGTGCGCAAAACAACTCACCAAAGTTTCATAGAAATCGAATGAATGATATAGAAACGCATAGAGGACAAACAAAAAAACATTCAAATATTTGGATTATTGAGATTTTGTACACTTCCATGAATTTTGTCAATAACGACCCGGGTTTCGCCTTTCGTCATCTTCAGGCATTCGAGCACACGAATGGACTCGAACTGAGAGTTCGAGTCCATTCGTGTGCTCGAATGCCTGAAGATGACGAAAGGCGAAACCCGGGTCGTTATTGACAAAATACATGGAAGTGTACAAAATCTCAATAATCCAAATTTAATATTGAAATTCCATCAAGCACCCTCAGTCGATGTCTTAAAAAAAAAAACATTCTTTTTTATATATATAGATAACGCCACCATGTGTTTTTCCCAACGCAACAATCTACAAAAGAAAAATATCGTATTCCATCATATTAATTCATGACTAGGTCTTTAAAATACATATAAAGCCCCTAATAAAAACCATTTTAAAACTGAAATTATTCATGTTCATAATATAATATTCTGATTTAAAAATTTTCTTCTTATCCGTTAAATTACTTTGAATGTGTCTAAAAATTACTTATATTTAATATAATTTTGTCATATCTTCTTAAACTTTTTAAAATGAATATTTCAAATAAAAAATATTTAGTCACTTGTTAAATTCATTATGAATAATTTATTTCTACTTAGCAAGTATATTCATATCTATTCGTGGAATCTCTTATATTGACATACCTTTTTCAATGTCTAAAATTCAATTCACAAAGCGGAGTCAGCTAATTCTTAAATTATACAAACGAAACCTTTAATGATTTACCTTTTCAGAAAATACAATCGCTTAAAATTAGCCTTGTTTAAAATAAATATTCTTATCTTGAGATAATTTCGCGCGAACAATAAAACTGTACCCTTGTCTTTCTGACTCATTGGGCTTTAGTGCCCCTCCCAAAATTATTGAATTTTATTTATTCTACGAGTTTCGTTTGCAAACTCTAATAATTATTATGAATAGCTAGCAAACACTGAATTTCGGCAAATAATAAAGCTATTGCAAAATGTCTTTTACATTATAATAGTAGGTACATTTTATTAAACCATATTTTGGCATTATACAAAGACTTAATAATTTTATTTGATAATAATTCTAGCACAGCTTTTCGTATTTGCTCGAAAAAAACCTTTTGCAATTTTATATTTGTGTATTTAATGAATTTTAAATTATTTCAAACAGAAATAATTTAATATCGTAAATCATTAAAGGTAATTTAATATCGAAACACTTTTTTGATATAATGTATATACATAGTTAGACTTTTTTTATTAATTAATATCACATGCAGCAATAATTTTATAGTAAATGAAGTGGAAATCAAGCATGCATGAAGTGTCTTTAATAATAATTAAACTCGCGGAGAAATATTAATTATTCTAAAGCAATAAATATTCATCTTAACAACTATTCAAAAATTAAATGTATCTTTTCTTCATTTAGGAGAATTTTTGCTTAAAATTTCCCATTGCTCTGACGATGATTATTTATATTCCTATTTGAGAAAGTACATGCGTCAGATTTGAACACTTTGCTATGTTTGGACGCTATAAATTGACAGAAATCTAAAACACAAATTGCTTGTCATACTAAAACCACCTATAAAGTGAGTTCTTTACAGCAAAAAATAATTAAAACACATTACACGCCTTGGCATTATCATACGCCATTCGAGTAAGTTTATCGCGTATAAAAATGTAAATCGACATAAAAAATAAGAGGCAGCAGGCAAGAGTCAGATGCGCGTTTATTAGTAACTACCTTGACGGTTAAACGTTTACGGCACCATCGACCAATAAAAGTCAACAATTATTTTGGGAAAAGCTCTCGAAAAAGCCCCACAATTTTGCCGTGAAATTTTGAAGTTTACGCGTGTCCTGGGAGACGACCATCGCTGTAAAGTAAAATGCAGAGTATATTACATTATAAAAATGTTCAAATAGTATAGTAAAATATTGCTCTAAATATTTATACCAAACATATGGAGTTTTGCATGTACATTTGAAATTATTCCTATAAATAAATGGTTTTTGATGCCTTTGTAAAGAAAATTTTTACACTATTGCCACTCTCAGCATGGATCATGAAGAATTTTCCAACAGACATTATTGAATAAGAAAAAAAATAAGGAAGTTTTGCAAACATTCTAAGTGATAAACTAAAGCTTTTTAGAATTTTGAAAAAGTATCAGTTGACTAATACATTAGTTATGTTTTACTGTATTGAGCGTCCACGAAAAATTGCCTATATTTTTATGTACAAATAAATTCATCTGAACTGTAACACAGTATTTAATCACTTTTAAGTTGTTAACTGTCAATTGTTGGTGGAAAGACATTATATTTAAAAAAATAAAACACAATTTATTTGTACTACTTCCACATATTTATAATGATCAGGACCAGTTTTGCTCATCACGAGCATTATCAACTGAAAACAAAAAACAGTATTAAATTTTGAAAGCTTTGTTAAAAATTTATACAGAACAATATCTTAATGCCGTTCTTATTTACTTCAAGAAACCATTTGAATTGTGTACATCGTATGTGGGTAAAGTGTCCGAAATATATTTAGTAGCTTTTTACTGTGCAAATAACCTAATTACCTGTTGTTAAAAAATAAAATGAGTGACAATTCAAATTATTTTGCTACAAAATTTATTGTAATGAAATTTGAACTTAAGTCAACATTCTTTCACGTTCTTTTGCATTCTGATTGGACAAAAATGCCATTTTAAACCACCTTTTACCTTTACACATTTGGTCATACACAATATAAATGTATTTTCCCAGCCATGTGCACTCCTAAGCATATGGACTACATATACAGAGCACCTCAACATTTAAAGTAAACTGCTCGTTATTCTTTCCATTCTGTTTTTAGGATCAAATGGGTATAAAGGAATGTAAACATCACGTACACACATATTGCTAAACAAAATTACACAAATCGATTGAAAAATCAATTTATGAAATTGTCCGTACGACTGCAGTGACATTATGATCAACGTTCGAATAGAAAAATCACACAAGAGCATTAAGACTTAGGATTGTTGATAAAACTATATAAACTATTATAGCCAATGCAACAAAATGTTATTTATATTAAAATATTATTCATTCATTGATATTATTATAAATTTAAGTTACATACTTTGTCTTGTCTCAGATCTCGTGTGCTACTTTAAAAACTTCTCCGAAAAGAGATCCCCGTTTCTCCTAAAATTCCTCTCCACCTGACTTGGGAGATGCATAAATCACACAAGCTAAAAGCCCATACACCAGTTTTGCGTACGAAATTTTGATAGGACTTTTTGGGGTAATAACTTTTATTTTTTTCACGAGAGAGCGCGAGCCCCCGGCTATACCGGGCAAATGGAAAGTTGTTCATCAGAGATAGGAAACTGAGAAACTGGACCACTTAACCAGGGACGATTAAAATAGATTAAAAAAAACGTGTTTAAAGGTAAAATAAACATATTCAACAAATATTATTTCATATACCTTCGGCATCTTCAGAACGTCTTCAACTTACCAATAAATGTATATTCAAATATAAAATCTATATATTGTGTAAATCATAGGTCAGTAAACATAGTTGGCTTTTTATAAAAAGTTAAAGAAACCACTTTACATAGATGTTAGTATGAAGATAAAGAATATCGGTTGCTGTCCAATCGTCAATATCCCACTTTAGGGTATTGAGTGAGTAAATTTTGCCGTTTTTATACTTTACTTTAATTCAATTAGGTACTCAAAATAATAAATATGTTTATATCATATATGCAAATGGATTAGTCAGGATTAAAAAGCAGTAAGACTAGAATCTTGAAAAGTTTTCGTTAATAGTGCATTTTTTTACCACACAATTGAATATTAAATTAAAGTACGTCAATTTCACTTAAAGTGTAGTATTATTATTGTTTGTATGGTATTTTACAAAAACAATTTATTGTTTTATATTTACATATATTTTTGGTGAAATCAAATCGATATTAATATTCAAAATATTTTTGTTTATACAGCTTTTAATAATATCGTTTATTTTATATCATATTTCTGTAATTTTCTATAAATCTTTTCTCAATAATATTTCATTCATGTCACGTTATTTCACGAAGAAACATTGTGGCAAACAGCACCTTAAACAAGACAGAAATAATTTATGTAAAAGATGGCATTAATGCTTTATTTATGGTATTTCATGTTACAGCTGTCAAAACTTGGAATGTGAAAGAAAATGTATAAGATGCCTCGTTGTCGACCTCTGTTGTAAATACATTAACGTGCCAAAGGATTCGAGATATAAACTGATGACAGTCGAATTCATATTATTATTTATGTTGGTTATTTGATTCGAACTTCTCGGGGTGAATGTGAATAAATGAGCAAGGAATGCTTTTCAAATATAGTGCTATTTCCTCTTTTCAAATATATTGTAGCTATTTATTTAAAAGTTAATAACCGGATATTGCTGTGACTACTTTCAACGAAAGTTGGCATAAAATATATCAACAAAGTGTAATAATCATTTTTAAATTGTTAGTCGTAGTGGCTTTCACCCAAAAATATTCGTTACTGTCAAAACGTTGAAGTAATGAAATTTACACA
This sequence comes from Himalopsyche phryganea, assembly GCA_022494535.1. Lineage (NCBI taxonomy): Eukaryota > Metazoa > Arthropoda > Insecta > Trichoptera > Rhyacophilidae > Himalopsyche > Himalopsyche phryganea. The sequence goes on along the minus strand of JAGVSL010000008.1, from coordinate 6,156,974 downwards.
GATTATTATGTTTTGCCAATCTGAATCAACGTGACTATTTTAAGCTCGCTAGGTAATTTCTGTCAAAGACTTGAGTTAGTGATAAAAAATTATAATCTGACTTCCGTATGAAGCAGAATTAACCTAATATATTTGGTATACAAGTTAATAGTTGACCTACATACATGTATAGAAAACATTTGCTTTAGCTGATCGCTTTTTAATAAGTGTCAGCCCTCTGGACAAAATTTGGTGCTTATGAATGTACCTTTTATCTGAAACCAAGTGTCATATATTCTATTAATTGATTATAAGAATGCTGCTTAACGGCTACAAATCATGGTACATTATGTATTTACAATCAGTTACCGTGTACTGATGGTTTGAAACCATGAGCAAATAAATTAACCTGTATAATTTAAGACATCGACTGAGAAACAACACAAAAGTTGAGACTTACTATTTTACATATTAAATTGTTTAAAGAATGAGTATGTCTAAAGATGGAAAACTCAATAACGGACTGGTTGAAAGAAAGTACAGAAACAACACACAAGTTGAGACTTACTATTTTTTTTACATATTAAATTGTTTAAAGAATGAGTATGTCTAAAGATGGAGAGCTAATTGGAGAGAAAACTGGACGGACTGAAGCTAATTGAAAAGCTTAGTGACTTCAAAAATTCTCATTATTAATTAAGCAGTTATTTCCAACTTCAGTTTTCAGGCAAGCTACTGTATTCTTAAAAATGACTAATATACTTGAAAGTGGTCCTTAAATGTTAAAATCAACATCCAAAGTAACATTTTTTTCGTATTCAATACATATAGATACACTGCTTTCAATCTATTTCAAAACCTTTTCAAACGTCTGTATGGTCATATTTTATAGAAGGAATGCTAGGCCTGACTTTTAAAATCGTCAATGTACACTTTAATCGCAGCATTTTATCTGTATTCTTTTTGCACACTACTGATAAAGTTTGTTTTATAAAGTGATCGATATGAAATGTGCAATTTATTGAATATAACGATTGCTTATTTTTTTTGAAATGTACCAACAATTTCGTTTTCTTCAACTTTGTCTGACTGATATTTAAAATAACATTATATTAAATACAAATCATTTTAACAACGCGACAATAAAACATTCGATTGTATACGTCATAATGCAACAAAAAAATAAAAGAATTTAAATAATATAGTAATCATCTTTCGGGGATATGTTTTTATAACCTTCTATTGTGATAAATTCGGAGTCCGTCACCTGCCTTGACAACACGCTTGTTATTTCTTTAGATTATATTTAAATACTGATTAGACGCTTTTATTATAGATAAATAATATTTTATTATATATCAAAAATCTTTAGACAATCTTTATAAATTGCAAACTTAACATCGATCACTTTATAAAACAAAACCCTTTTTACGATTTAGTCTTAGACATAAAATCTCGGTAACTTATAATAAGCTTATAATAATCGTGCGCTCGAATGCCTGAAGATCCCGAAAGGCGAAACCAGGTCGTTAGTGACAAAATACATGAAAGTGTACAAAATCTCAATAATTCAAATTTTATAATAAGCTCTTAAGTAGTCACGGCGTCAAGCAGTTAAAAGCATATCTGAAAAACACGTATCAACTATTCTTTAGACAAGTTTGAAAACTTCACTATGAGCATACAAATAAAAGTGCAATAGTGTAAACAAATACTCTTAGAGTACAATTATTAAAAAATATTATGATTCATGAGATTTAGGCGATGGTAAACGTTAAACGATTTTCATTAAAGGGGAAAAAACCTACTATACCTTCTTAATGCAAGAATTTTTATATATAGTAGCAAAAACTGGATGGTTAAAAAATCTATTTTTCTCCGACTGTAATCTTATAGAATAACTTAAAATTACGAGGGATTACGAGCCTCATGATATAATTCGATATTATTCTTCTTTACAAAAATTACGATACAGCCGAAATGAAACTAAGTAAATTAAATTACAATGGTCTGAATTTTATTGATACTTAATGCAATTGTCCCATTTGAATCAATTTAAATTTATTCTGAAACATAACCTAATTTTCTGTGAAAAAGAAAGACGAATACAAAAATAATTACTGTCAAAGAATTTTTTGGAGATGGCTTTTTAAATTCAAAACGTATTCTTTTTCACTGTGTATGAGTAAAAAAAATTTATAATATAAAAGGCTTATTCATTTTGAAGTATATTAAACAATATTCCAATAATAACAGTCTATAAATTATTGCGCTGTTATAGCGAAATATTAGTATTTGTCATTTAAAAACTGGTACTTCGGTATTGAAAAATAGCTGAAATACCGGAATCTTAGAGCTGGTAATACAGATATGGCAATGTCAAGTGATGATATAAAAAAGGCATGAATCGCAACAAGAATACTTTTATAATAAAATCAATGCACTCTCTGTAACCCTTTTTCATATGACTCGGTATAGAAATATTTAATATAAAAGAAATAAGCATTTTAAAACGAATGTACCTTTGTCGTATATGTGACTTAATAAAATATATTTTGAGACGCAGTTCTGTCCTATATAATCCAATTTATTCTAGTTTTCAGGATATTTTGATGCTGTTTTGTCTAAAAGGATAGTTTTATTAAATGGTATGCGATATTATGATCCCAGTAGAAACGAGGGTTAGACAGGGGTATCTTCCCTTAGAACCGTCCCTAAAAAATCTATGATGTTAATTTTACTACCAGCCGGTTATTGGCATAGGAAATTTTGAATAATAGAGTTATTTATGTCAGAGTAGACGGAAGGGGCTTTTACCTAACATGATTTAGTTGCGGTTTAATCTATTGGTAATTTATTTCATTCGAAAATAAAATTAAAATGAATGCATTTGTTAACTATGCGTTTTATAGATAAATCCACGTTTTCACATAAAGTCAAGATTTGTAGCATATTGTGATACGGCCCAATCGTGCCTGGAAAATCCTGGTCGTAAAATACGCTCAATACCGTCAACGATAACTTGTAGTGATATGCACTGTACTTTAGAGAAGTTGCGTTTGTACTGTAATCCTTCTGCCTATCCTGGATGCTGATAACAAGTCCTTCACCCCCCTTCAACTTAACTGTCTCATTTGGTAAAGACCATATGAATTAAGTTCTGGTAGCAATACTTGTATTCACTATTCCATACAATTTTTAAATCTGTATAAATAATAGTTTTATAATCTACACCTGATTTTGACCTTTTTCTTACGAAATGGCCATAGAAATATTTATCATAAATTTTTTGTGAAATAAGGAAAGTCATTGAATATGTTTTTTATAGAATTTATTATTTCAGGATCATGGAATTTTTTAAAGTTCTCAGAAATTTTAATCAAATCAGTCAATGTCCACAATTTTTATTACATCTTTTTACTCTTTTTTTCACATTCGTAGTTGAGAGGTTCCCACTAGGGCTTCCAATCCCTGGATCCCGAGCAAGAACACTTCCGGGATTCAACATAAAATATCAAAAATTAATTCATATTTAAAATGTAACTTCTTACCCGATGAACTATACGATTATTTTGAGTTATATACATACATTATTTTTCACTACATTCCTAATGATTACTGTGTATTGCACTCTCCCGCTACATCATTTCAAATTAGATATAGACAGGAACAGAGAGTTTATAATGACAGTAATTGTTTTTTTGCATCATTATCCACAAAAAAAAAAAAACAGTTGGAAACATTTATTATACGTGCCACTTGCACTGGACTCGTGATGCTTTTGTCATCTTAATATAGCGTTTTTAATTTTGAATAACAAAAAACTCTCTTCAATAAAATATTAAATACACAGTTTCCGACGACAATAAACACGCAATTTACTGTGAATATTTTGGTTGGAAATACTTTTTGCGAGAAACTGATGGACAATAATAAATGTCTTCATATTCAAATGAACTCAATTCATAAAACGAATGTAATATGGTATCTGAAGCATTTATAATTTTAAACAACATTTTATTATGAATAATTATGAACATATTATTTATTTTGCTACATAATTAAGTGAATTCTTAAATGCTTGAATACAAAATATTTGTATTCACTCCTAAATTACTTTTATATATAAATAAAAATATTCGTTGTATAAAGTTTAATTAACACTAAAATTATTTTGATTATTTTAGGTCTCTTTATGTTTTTTAGAATCTTTTTTTTCTCTTTATTCATTAATGACTGTAGTAAATACAGTATTATTAACCACTAGTCCACCGCGCCAAATTTATTCCAGTCCACCAAACAATAAGACTGAGATAAGACAAATGAATGAGAGATACATATTTCTAAAATAAACGAACATTGTGTTATGTGATTGCATGTGTGCACAATAATTGTTATTTGGTATTATATTATATTCTGATGCAATAGCATTTTACACACATTTTTTATGAGCTCCAAATCCTGCACTTTTTCACGGTTTTTACAGAAAAGGGCCCGGGACTGGATGCCCCAGTTCCCTCGGTACAAAAAAAAAAGAATCGGGCGTAAATGGTATAAGTTTTCTCATAAAACGAGAGAATATTTTTTAAATAAATATGCTACACAATTGTAGATATTCCTTTCAATAAAACGTACTTCGTGGGACTTTAATTATTCAATATGTACTTTCTGAGATTGGCTCACAGATATAAGATTTCACTTTGGATATTAAAGTTTTCAAGTTTTCCTAGCAAAGGTGGTAACCCAACACTAACTGTAGAGAGGCACGCAAATGGACATGCTGCTTGCCATTGCTGATCTTAACAGGTAAATTATGATATGAGTAAAATGAAAATTGGTTTTATACGATACCTGTAAATTGTTACGTATGTACTGAAGTTGAACATGTACCCAAGGTTGCCAAAATTCTCACAATGAAAAATATTTTCTATTTTTCGAAATGTAAGACTTTTTATAACTTATTCATTTCCGAACACTTCTAATTTTGAAAATAAAATTGTTCGTGACAATTCAATCTTATATGTAATAGTCCAGACCGCTCTATAGACGTTTTATTATTACCACATGGTGTTACTAAAATAAAATGTTATGCAACACACACAAAGTTCCGACGTACTAGCTACTTTAGACATTCAGTATTTCAATTACAATACCGTCATATATGACGGGTACGGTTATACTAGTAATAATATAATTGCATCGATTTACGTTTTTGAAATTATACAGTTCGAATCAGCAAGATAACGGGCAATATGTTTTTGTTTGCTTGGTTTGCATTGCTTATAAACGGATATAAAAGAATGCGCTATTTTTGTAAGGTTAGCTTATTTTTTATTCTTAATTTTCGTACCTTCGCTATTTATAATCATAATACGTCATAATTATGTCTATATTAATAAAAAAATCTCTATTGATTTAGATTAGATCGATGTCATGACATGTCTTTCCTTTATTCTATTTAACTATTTGACGCCCACTATTCACCGTGCCCAATAATTTGAAACCACATCTTCAAAAATAGAACTCGGTATTAATATGGTTTTATTTCAATTTATTTCACCACTGACAACAAGAATTTATTCTTTTGTGTATAAAAAGAATATACATGGCTGATGAATGAAGGTCACACAACCTTAGAGAAAAGTTAGGCAAGTTAGTTAAATAGATATCCAAAAAAATGATAAGTGGGTAACATTTTAAGAATCACAAGTGACATTGATATTGTATAAATATTCTCGTTATTCTGATGAGATCCAAGTGGGTGATGTCATAATTGCGATAATACAAAAAGTACTCTTTGTCAATACACTCACTTATATGCGTCAGTGTATCCTATTAGATCATTTGAAAAAGAAATGACTTCAATGCGGTTAAGAAACTTATCAAGCAAAAAAAAATTTATCGACCCATTCTTCACATAATATAATATTTTCAATAAAAAATCGTGTTATTCTGGAGCTTATTAATTAATTATTTCTAGAATATTACTTGTTTTTATTTCAGTAAAAAAAATATCATTGAATTTTATTTTTCTACGAAAATTTCTCTCTGAACTTTCCAAGTTATAAAACTTTACAATAATAATAATTCACATTCGAAGCCCCGTTATCGTGTTGGCGTATAGTAAAACAGCTAAAATGTACAACAGCTGACTGTATTCATTATCATAAAAGCTTCTTGATATATCTGTGTTGTTGAGCCGACATGACTTATGACTATTTAGGGAGTATCACATCTTCTTTAGTTATTCAAACACATGTTTCGAACAAGATTTTAGCGCATGGGAGCACCTTGTATCGAAACGTATATTACAAGACTTATAACTAGGACCCAGAGGTTATAATATACAATTCCGAAACTTTCACACATACATAATAATATTTACTCAAGTGCTGCTTTGAAGCCGTATATTAAAAAGGACATTTTGTTATACACAATTTATGATTTAGAGTTTTGTTTCTCTCAAGAATAGGATGCCTTATACATAGAATTCAAGAGACAATAAGTTTACTACAAAGACTTCTTATTGGATATTTATTTAGTTATTTGACTGTGATACTATTTAACTTGTATTTATTATTTATCATTGTGATGTAGGTTTTCATTTTATTTTTATACGATTGAATAAAAATCATAACTGTATATTGCAGAACAATAATAGGCAAACATGACATTATTGTTACATAGTTTTAGATGCGTAAGAACGATTTTCTGTCAACTTTATTATTATAACATAAAATGTTTACTCATATTATATAACTTAAAATAAATATTTTTAGATTAGTTTTTGCCCACTTATGTTGTAGAATTTGATGAAAATATTGGTTAAAATGAATTTTTAACAGGAATGCTTCTTAAAAATCAATCGCAAAATGTATTTTAGCAATAAAAAGTAATAACTTGAAATCGGTACAATCATTTATTAAAGTAACTGAAAAAATACTTTTTGATATCTCATTATTGAGTCTACTGATGCACCGTGACTAAACTCAAGAATATTCCTGAAATATGGATCGTTCAAATATATTGGTCTATCCTAAATGTTATGGGGAATAAAAATTCCGATTTGCTTGCAACTGCTTTCTATTGGAAAACGGCATCTGCGACACTTGTGATAAACTTAAGAAGGAGAGTACGTTGATAAGATAAAGTGGAGATTTTGTGCTCACCCTCTTACCTTAATATTTATTGTTTTTAAAGAGGAGAAAGAAAAGCCGGTCTAGAATTCTGTAAAAATCTTATTCTGCGTTACATTCTCTATACGTATGACTTAACACCTATTTTGTTTTAGAAATAGATCTACATGTATAAGATTTTTGTATAAATAGAAGCAAAATAAAAAAATCTAATTATTGTATTACCACCAGTGCGAATAATATATTTCATTATTTATATATTTTAGACACAAAAATAACAATATACTAAGTATAATATTTCAGTCAAACTGAATAATCTTGAGGCAAAAACAATGTCTAACGTTATTTGCATGATCTACGCAAGCCTACAATGGAAGGATCAACACAGAAATTACGTTTTTTGTGCGGAATTAAGCGTTGGAATCTAATCCGATAAATTATTTGGAAATATCAATATACAATCTTTTGTAAAGAATCATCTATTCGTCTCTCCATTTCCACAGCATAGTAATACAGAACAAAATATTACTGATTACAAGGTAAAAGTAAGTGCCTTTCATTACATTACTGAGTTGTTTTATGATTGCATATAAAAATCTTTGAATACGAATATTGGCAATGCTTAACTGAGGAAGACACAAGTCAATAAAATCAGACGGTCAAAACTTATGTCAATTTAAAATCTCATTTAATTAATTGTCTGATATTACACAATAGTTTACATAATTAAATGGTTATTGAATCAAAAATATAAAAAAAAAAACAAATACAACAGTTTTAGATGGTGACATAATATGTTATCAGAAGAATCTGAAAACGATTCCGAGAATCGTAATTTTTTAAAGGTTTTATATTTTATATCATTTGGTTTTGCAAAAAGTCTGACAATACAATTTTGATTATTAAAGTCGACTGGAGTGATGGCTTAGTTTTAATTAAGAAACATTGGTTTAGTTAATGTTGGTTCACGTCTTGCAATGTCAAGTTTGTTTGTGGACGTCAGTGGTTCGTAGTGGAACGCTATTGCTGTAGCTATTGCGTCACCGCGTGTCACTTATGGATAGTAAAAACGAACCCTTTTAATTTTCCGCCGAAAAAACATCTGAACGTTACTGAAAAAATCTTGTGACTCGACTTCTGTTTTTCTCATATTTGTATGAATATTCCTGGCCAAGTGCAATTCAAATTAGGATCGTATAATATTGATATTAAAGAGATTTTGTTTAACAAATTTAATGCATCCTTTATCTCTTGGGTACATAAATATGTATGTTTTCATTTATTAAATTGATAAACTCAATTTGTAAGGAAACTAATTTACAAAATGAATATAATTTCCTCGTTCGAGTCGTCAACGGAGATCTTTAAAAGATTAGATATCTATCTATAATCTATATAAATATATATTAATGAAGATTTGTTTGATTGTTTGTCCTCTATGCATTCCTTTACCATTAATCCGATTTCGTCCAAATTTTGTATGTTTGGGTCATGATTCAGCCATAAGGCAATAGTATTCGTAACTTAAATAATTTATTTCACATATGCTATGAATATCGTTGGAAATATGGAAACAGTAACATAAATATATCGTGTGAAAAGTATAAATGAATTACTATATCAAAAATAAATCTGGGCTTCGAGTCCGGTTCGGGTAACAAGTGTGATATTGAGAGTCGGGCTCGAGCCAGGCCGGGCCTGAGGAGGACGGGCTCTGACCGGGTAATTTTATGAAATATCGGCCCGCGCAGACCTCTAAAGAATTGAACCACAAACCTTTTCTTTCTTTGAGTGGCATTGCATGTCAGATACTCACTAGTAATAAATATGTGTTTTAGGTAATTATTATTTACTCCATATGCGCATATAGTGATATAGCGCCTTCACTCTGTTCATACCTTAGAACGGTTGAGCGACTGGCAAACAACCAGTTCTATTGAGATGCACCATAAAAACCAAGATAGTGAGAGTGAACAAAGCAAAAAATATTGTCCTACAATATTTAATATAATAACGAATGATCTAAGTATATATCACGAAATTCAGAGAAAAGACCATCTCGGGCAAATTGCTTCTAAGAATTATTATCGTAAAAAATATGGTTAGTACCTGTACTTCGAAAACCTGCCCGAAAGATGAAATCCCTCTTTATGTTCAAGGTCACGCTGTCTTTTGCAAAGGTATTTGAAATGATTCATATGGATTCACGCTGTTGAGAGCAGTGGCGTACCCATAAATTATGTTCGAGTAAGAAAATATTTACTACAAACAAAACAGTCGAGTATGAAGGTTAACAGAATACATTTTGAGATTTATACATCGAATTAGATTTAGTATATAAGTAAAGTAAAGTACCTTAGTAAGCAGCCTCGTTATCAATTTGATATTTGATGTAAATTGGCCTTAATTTTATAAAACGTCGAATATTTTATTCCAAAAACCTGCCCACTACCATTGTTGAGTACTTTCGTACTCATGGTGTAACAATGAGTTACTTCGGCCTTTAAACCTTTAAGTTATCTATGAAATAGGTCATACGAAAAATTGAAAATTGTAGTTATTTGTAAATAAAACAGTTATTATAGTTTATGTCTTCTTCGTATAATTAATCATAAATTGAAAAGCTCGTCAATTGTACCATCAAAAAATATAAAATTATAGTGTATTATAATATCAAGTATAGTACATATGATAACAATTAGAGTAGTATAGTTACAATCAGAGATGAATGCCGTACCGTATGCAAACGTTTTTTTTCAAACGGCACCGATAAACGTGGCGTGCTAGTTCACCTATGAAGAATTTCGATTCGTGCGTATTTCGATAATTTCGCAAAGATTAATATATATTTCAGGGTTTACACACAAACTGTGATGTAAAATAAGTACTGATTACTACATAAAACCGTATTTTAAACCCACACAGTAACGAAATGTGACTGCATGAGATCCAAAGGGATTTTTTTAGCATGAGAACGGGAAGGTTAATGGAATTCATCTTAGTAGAAATATTACGAGAACTGCTCTATATTATTTTTCTTCACCTTTCTTTTATTGGAGAGAATAAAAGTAGACGAGTGGGGTTTTCACGGATCTAGTAGTTAACTAATCTTTCTTGCTATGAATTTTTTGAGATTGAATTGGTGGAAAGGCACTCAATAACCAAGGGATAAGAATAAATTAAATCAATGCTCGATTCAACCCATATTTATTTACATGTTAATACATTGCTACAGTATTATTAGATGTTACTATGTTTACATCACTCGATCGTTATTAACAACAAATATGTTCGAATCGATTTGTATATTAATTGAGCAAGTGAGACACCGAGGGAATAGCACAACATTATTCTCTTTGCATGCATGACCTATCGTCTGCAATGAGAACCTCACTGATTACAAAACACCTATAAATACAACACGAATTTCTAATTCCGTTGGCCGTAGAAGCCTATAGCTTACTTGGATGGTTTAACTTCTATCCGAGGGTAGAACAAACCTCGCTTTTGATGATTTAGCGAGCAGTTTCATTCAACACTAAGCTTTTAATCCGCGTACAAACCACAAATATCCCGTATACACGTGTCCCTCTCGTGACCGTTCCCGGAATTATTTAGCTATCTTTATTGATGAAGGTATCTCGCCGCTTATATTGAATTGAAAGCTAAATCAATTTAAAACCTGAGCCTATCTTATTGATGTGTTTCACGGTGGAAATTCAAATTACAAATCCTCACCTGCGCGGATTTGTATGATTAATTTGTTCCCCCAGTATAATTATTTGTGAACACGGGAGGTAAACCAGCTGGTGGTCGCGAAAATAATAAATGGCTTAGACTGCTTGGAGTTTGTCTAGTCTTGCAAATCTATTTTGTAACGTAAGTGATAATAACTGAATATTCTCCACGGATACATTATTTTATTGGTGAATCTTTCTTCTTAATTAATTAAAATCTCTTTGCCATTATCGTGATACAATTTTTATTTCTGTTATATAATATAATAAAACACTGTGCTAACTCAACAAGTTGAAAAAAAAATCATTCGCAAGAGTGATAGTAAAACGATGAGTTAAAATAAATATGTTTTATTATTATATAACTCGTGAGAAAACAGTCTTTGTGTTATCCCAAAATTGGATTATTATTACAAACTGTGAAGGCTAAAAATGTGTTATGCCGTCATAAGTAAAAATACAGCTTAGATTTTAAAGTCTATACAATGAATGATACTTAAACTGTGATTACAGCATTAGATAATTGTACTTTAAAAATTAATTATTTCTGTTTTTGATCGAAATAATTTTAATGAATCGAAAATAATCATATGCTTTTTTTTGTTCCGTTACATTAATGTGTACTCATGCAGCGGTGTTGTCGCGAGGTATTTATCATGATATGATTGCAAAAAAAACATTTACAAAATTCAAAAGTAATCATAGATATGGTCTACATTTATTGGGTCAGTAATTAATTAATCAAAATGGTCAGTAACTAATTCGATAAATGTTCAGTATACACGAGGCCAGTTAATAAAATAAACGTTCAGTTATTTGTATTAATCGGTAATTTTTTTAATTAAACCTAACCAAACTTTTATTTATTTGACAATTAGTAAATAATTAACCAGTAAATGACTAAACGTTAACTGACCGTTAGTTATTGACCATTTTTGGAATTAGTTACTGACCATTCATGGAAATAATTACTGACCAGGTAATTAGTTGGCTACACATTGCAATTTTTACCCCATGCCAATGTTAAATTACAAGCAAAATCTTTAATTTCATAAAATATACAAAATATTTAGTTTTCATAATTTAAGTAATGACATTGAGAAATTTTTAATAGATTTATTAATATAACATTTTTTGTAGACTTCATCATGTATAAATGTGTCCTGATAATTTTACAACTGGTCGGTGTGATATGGATGTAGGCGTAGCTTTCTATTCTCTTGATTAAACAATATTGTTATAAATACATTATACAATATATAATACTATTGGTTAGTACTGATATATCTTCTCAGAATGATATTTTAAGAACAAGCAATTGTGTTTGAAAATATGCTATAAGCGCAATATGTGTATAATTATTATAAGTTCTCTGTATCTATGAAATTCATGTATAAGATGACTGGATCTAGAACACGCCTCTTTAGGATATGATGTTGGGGGAAAATTTCTGGATATGACTTCTAACACATCATCTTCTTCCATGTATTTTGATAGCCAAACATAATCAGTTAATAATGCTCGTGATGAGCAAAACCGGTTCTGATCATTATAAATATGTGACAGTAGCACAAATGAATTTTGTGTTACTTTTTTTAAACACAATTTTGTTGATATTTTAATATGAAAACGTTTTCAGTTTCAAATTCATCATTTTAAGATTTGTGCGTGTATTTTTAAATCCAAACGGAAAAAAAGGATGAAAAAGTAATTATTGTGCTTTCTTGAAAATAAGATTTTAATAGAAGAAATTTTAAAAAACTACTAAAATAACAGTTTGGAAACAGTTTCGTTTTGTATCGTTAAAAGTTTTAGTCAAAAATAAAATGAATAAAAATACCTGTTTCAGTATTTATAAAACTGGAGCTTTTTCATACATCGTACTTACACGCGGATTAAAGTATAACTTTATAAGCTTCTTATGTAGTTTTTTCCCCTTATGAATATCTCAAATCGTTAAAATACATCATAAGCAGTATTACCCTCCTAAGAAAAATAAATGTGGCCCGACTAAGTTGCGTGCCGATTTTTTAAAAATATCCAAATGCTAAATTAAACAATTTATTTTGCTATTCAGCCTTGAAAGTCAGCGGAAGTTTGATTATATTATTTAACACACGATTCCACTTTTTAAGTTTCGAAAGTATGTAAAAATATTATTACTCTTTCCTATTTCGAGCTAGAATATTTTACGATTTGAACTTCAAGATATAGTTACATAATTGATTTCGCCTCATGCATAATTAATGAAATACTTGTCATTATTTTAATGTTCTAATAAATCATAATAATTCTTTGGTATGAACTTTCCAAAACTAATTTTAAATTAACCGCTTAATATCATTCTTACATTTATTGAAAAAGACGCTTTTTAGTATTTAAATCGTATCTGATATTCTTTTGGAAATTAATTTAAATTAACATTCGTGATGTATGATTGGGGAAGTAGGGAAGGAATTTCTCTAATTTACTTTTTAAATGTATTGTTATTAATGTACTATTTATTTAAGCCGATTTATCTACGTTCTTGGACTCTTTTCTTTTCCAATTTCGCAGACACGGGCTTAAATCGTCGGATAGGAACCTTCATTAATATATTTCTCAGTCGTTTTATGGATTTTAATCCGAAAGGCTAACTAAAATTGGTTTCCTAACAGCATCTTTCTTTCAGAATATATTTTAAAATAACTTATTTCGATATGCTCTATATATAATTTTCTTAATTGGAAGCGTACATGGTTAATTTTAATTTTAATTTTAAGAATATCACAGAAATGAATAGACTTTATTTTACAACTACAACAAAAATAATTGTGACGAAAAAGCATATCAGACTCAGAGTTCCTCAGATTTTTTTTTATTAAGAACACTGTAACAGCATAAAAACCTTATTTTAATTTAAGTATCTTAAGACACATTAAAACTACATGGAACCGGTTGACTACGACTTTTTTGTATATAGAATCAAAAAAATGAATGATTACTTTTCCTCACCCTCTTATTTATTTATTTATTTATTTAATGTGTTATTCTTTGTAAAATTTGATTTACAAAACTAACTTGTAAACGAATAACTGCACTCAAATCCCTAGGCAATGGAACTAAATAAACTGCAAGAGTTTGTATAAAAAACGACCGGTTTGAAAGCCTGACAATATTTTTAAACGCGGCAAAAATAGAATTGCTCCCTAGAGATTGTTTGCAGTGAATGGTGATGCATAAATATTTCTCGCCGATCTCTGTTTGTTTTTACAGACTTGTGGATTTTTTTACATTGCTTTCGTTCAGAATTGATGATGATCATGTGTAAAGAGCCATCATGGGGAACACCGTTGGGGACATAATCTAAGGTCAAACGCCGTTTTGAGAATCAACCATATTATTGCTCAGTACTTTAGGTCGGTGACTGCTAAACGGCCAAATGATAAAGTATTTTTTGCTGCTGTAATGGTTTTCATTAGTAGAATTTATTGTTTTACTGCTAGTCTGGATAGAAACTTTTGTTTTGGAGGATATTTTGCCATTATAAGAGCATTCACCTTGAGGTAATTAATCCAATGGGGATATTTTTTTATCTGATAGTCGAAAAGTATCTAACACAAATGGAACAATTAGCTAGAATCTCAAATCATATATCTTTATTCGATATTTTTTAGAATATGATATAATTATAGATAGCTAGGTTTATCTGTATGTGAAATGAGTAGAAGATTCCATTTTTCATATTTTTTTTCATTTTTCTTTAAAGTTGAAGTGTACTTAAGTTGAATGTTAAATGACTACATATAAGGTTTACTTAAGATATACAAAAAAAACAGTTATACACATGTTCAACCTATAAAAAATATGCTAAAAACCAACATTAAGTCAACAACCAATAATACAACTATATAACAGTAAGGGAGAACAACATACATCATGTTTATTATACCCCAAATCCATAATGTACAGATTATAATTTTAATGATACCCTTTATGTAAACCCCGATTCAAATAAATTTTACGCAGAAAAACTTCCGAATAAAATCGACTGGGCAGTAATAATACGTATGCGAACGCAATTTATTAATAGATGAAAATATACGGGCCTTGAATTAATATCTATTTTGCAGCTATCTCTCCGTTTTAATGACCCGCAAATACCACCTGACCGCTTTGCCTGGTCAGGTGTGACATAAATAATGGCTACAGGTGACCCCCCGCCCAGATAAAGGCCTCGGCGCCCTTCCGGCGCATAACGCAAGGGGCCTATCGTGGGTAGTTAGCCCAAGCATTATCATCGCGCTACGGCCGCGGGCTTTGCGGAAAATTGTCCTCTACGACGTAACACGACGTATGCAGGTGTCATCGACTACTGTAATTCGTAACGATCAAAAATATTTAAAGATATCTATGAACAAATCGTAGTTGTTCTGGAAGAAGACACTAACTGAAAAATATTAGTTCTGAGTAATTGTACTTTGAAGTTTGTCAAATGTTTGAAATGCAATACCTTTTTCATTTAGTTTGTTTGTAAAAAACTGTTTTTAAGTAAAAGCGTAATTTATAAAAATAAGTTTGTTCTTTCATACGATAGAGTTCAAAATAAGGAAAATTTTGGAATAACAAACTCAATATGTCATGTTTTCGATTTAGTGTTTTCTTCCAGAACGGCGACGAAATAGACATATTTTATTTTATTCGAATTAAAATTTCACGTGTTTCAATTCGTATGCTGCTTCAATAACTAAACATTTTATTTATAATGGTTTACAATTTAATGAATAAATCATCAATAAAACGTTTTTTTTAACGACATGAAACAGTATTAATATTTTTCAAGTGAAGTCAGAGTATGATTATTATTTTCTGCTACCTTTTTATGAAAATTGTAGCAACTCTGAAAAAGGCTACACCTTAGTTAATTCTTAAAGATAATTCATTTTTAAGGCATATTATTACTATATTAATACTTAAATATGGGTATATCATGTTATAAATGAGCTATTATAATTATTTATTTTCAAGTTTTGTTAAACAGCATAACTTTTAATTATAGCACTTTGCTGTCTAAGAACAAAATATTTGTCAATAATAATTCAATATATACCACTTTTTACTTTTCATATCAATCAAGAGGCAAAGCAATTTACGATATTAAATTATTCGAATTAAACTTTGCAGTTGATTATTTTTCATCTTAATCACGTTTATGGTGTTTGTGAAAAAGCAGTATATTTATAAAATTATCAAATTACCCTTGACAATTCTTCGACAAAAATATTTAAAAACGTTGGAAAAGATTTAGTGGTATCGTTTTTATAAACGTATTTATTAATAAATAATCTTTTTTTAACAAAGTATGCAGTATTTTAAAATTTTGATTTTTTGTATGCGTATGTATGATATTCAAATGGAATGTTTTCGACCACCTCTGGGAAAGCATATGCGCAAAGGTGATCTATCGACACGAACATAAAGCCCAAGGCCTGTCTTGTCCTTAAGTAGGTATCAAATACCTGCGATGTTTGGACTATCGATTTTCTCCTATGTAATAAAAGACCATTCATGCTATTTTGTAAATTTAGTGTGGTCAGTTATTCTATTTAAGGATTTATTGAGCGTGTTGGTGAATGTATTAATCTTTAATTTTAAGATAAGCGCAAATAGAATTTCATTGGAATGCTCTTTTATTAAATTGATTCCATGACTGTTGGTAAAGATGGAGACTTGTAGAGTTTTTGTATTTTATTTATTTTCTTGTGATATATTGTTAAAACTGTCTATTAGACCGCACAAGAATTGAAAAAGAGTGATAAGGTTCTGACAATCAATGTGTTGCTTTAGCAGATATTAATAGTTTTAATAATTAAACACTGATTTTATATCGTTAAATTACAAGGATATCTGAATGTTTTTTTATATTTCATTGCATATTTAATAGAGGAGTGGGAGATTTAAAAAAATAGAAGTATATTTGTATCCTGTGTAGATATGTCAATAATGTAAATAAAGCTTAAACAAGATGAGAATAAAGAATTATTTTATCGTGTTTAATGTATGTATCCTTAAACTGAGAATCGAGAAAATCGCACCATTTTTTTTGGGGTAAAAAAACTGCAAAAGACAAGATTTTGATAATTTTAATATAAAATTAATCCAATCTCGATAATATTCATTAAAAACTGCAGATAATTCTGTTCTTCAGTACAAAGATTCCAGCAAAATGAAAAATGTAAACCGTAATATCTCCAAACAATGTCATTTGCACTATCGATGGTTTTATACTAACAGTCAGTACGCGGCAATTTCGGTGCGATTTGAATCGATATATCGTTACCTTACTTTGAAAAGGTTCTACCTGACATTTTGGCCTAAAATGACCTTTTGATTGGAAAATGTTGTATTAACCACATTCTACCATATACGTTGATTTCAGAGTCATATATTGTTCAATGAGGAAGTTAGCAGGACTCCGGAGTTCTATCCACACAGTTTTTTTCTAAAAATTGTTTTTTACGGTTCTTTCAATCGATATTACTGTTTATTATCATCTCACAGAAACAACATACAAATAACAGTTTCTTTGAAAAGGCTTTTAACGTCATGTAGAACATTTTTTGCTCGATGGTTGGTGCGTGTTTTACTCTTTACTTCTATTGTTCTATTGATGTGGTCATTGACGAAAATTAGCTGAGTTCGTTCAAGCATTCAAAGTATATATGGGTTATTATTCTGTTGTATTATAATATTATTGTTAGCTTATATGGTTCAACAAGTCATGATAATATATACTATTAATTAATATCTCAAAAATCAGAACATTTTGTTTGATAAAATTGAAATACCCGATAAAACTTTTTCAAACAAACTATTGTTTTCAGTTCTAATTAAAGCTTTAGATACTCATTATTTTTTAATATAAAGGCTTTAGTTAAAATAATTTATATGAAAAACAAGTGATATTTATATATATATAAATATATGCTAACTCACTAATTAAAAATACGTTTTTTCCTTCAAAATACAAAATATGATCAGACAAAACTTCAAACGCTCGTATCTCAAAACATGGTCAAGTGCAGTTAGAACCTTTTCAAAGTAAGGTAACGATATGACAAAACCAACTGATCGCGCTGTTGAAGCGGTGCGCCACATCTCTTTGTCATCAGATCTCTCACATAGGACACTCCCATTGACGGATAACGATTAATATTTTCGAGCTACACGTTCGCGAAGACTTTGTCCACCTAAGACGGCCCGTAACGGTGCGACTGATTATCAGTAGCTTATTTTAATTGAATAAGTCTTTTACTGGCCTGTGCTCCTAAATATTTATGGTTTTACATATAGTGCTAGAAATCTTTTGGCATTGGTATAGAATTTTTATCATTTGTTTTATCTATCGCTATAATAATAATCAATCATTTCGTGTAGCACTTTGTTCCGGTTGCATGTAACGCTATGCTGGAGAAGCGGTACAGCTTGTACGTGATTAGAAATTAAAGCTTTCGCGGAATTGTTTCTCTTTGCGCTCTTATTGCTGGTAAAGTTCCAATTATCGCGTAAGTGTTACTGCCGCGAAAAAAATATGTGTATCTAATAACGGAGCGCAGGGTCTCTGCGGGATAGGAAATTGGCCACATGGTCTCGTTGAATGGACTAAGAGGAGATTGTATGGACCATTCCACTGTCCTAGAATGCGAGAAAACCGTATTTCCTCCGAGACAATTTCATGTAATAAGGACTGTTTCTAGCTTAAAACTACGGCACCACAATTATTGTCGTTTACAAAAAATGTAATTGTTATAAATAAATACAAATTCTTGTGTAGTACCAACATATTTATATTTATACGATTTGTTTTAATTACTTATAACATAAAATTTATTATTATAATAGACCTCTTCAGATAAAAACAAACTATTTCTGTTTATTTATTTCTTTTCTTTAGTCATCCGATTTCAATATTTTTTATCATGTCCGCTCCCAATGAGGAGCATATGAACCTAATGGAGGTATCTCAACAGAAGATTTCTTCGAACAAGCTGTTACTCAGTTGCTCAACGTTTATTTTTCGAAGAGAGTAGGCGTAGAACAGTGATGCACAAACGAGGCCCGTGGGCCGCATGAGACCTAAAATGGCATTTGTTTTGGCCCAAAATAACAAACAATAGCAGTAAAAAGATGTAACTAATAAATTAAAAACAATAAAATACATAACTTGTCTAGTATACTATATCATTATTTGTCAACCCTCTGCGGCCCGTGAAAGAGTAGAATATGGATAAACTGGCCCCTTAGCTTTACAACACTGTGTTATGTCCAAAAGATTATTTGTTTTTTAAAAAAGAGGCCCGCAGCAACCGATCACTGGACTCAGTTATCGATTGTGCGGTTTATTCTTTATTAAGTACAAATTTTGATTACAAATGGTTTTAACAAGATGAATAAAATAATTACTTATTTTAAGAACACAGCGACAAAAAATTTGATCGACAAACGGACGTATGAAGTGTATATGTCCGGCTCTGATCTCGCTCTGTGGTCTATAATTAAAGTATTGCATTAGAATGTCACACCTAAGTGGGCGCGAAAGCTATTATATTTTATTACCTTTATGTATAAATATTCGATTTTGTTATAACTATGGTGAATGACTCTATTGAGTTCATCTTAAGGTAAGGCGGGGTACATAGCAACTGGCATAGAAGGATAGGGCTGGGACAGAACTAATGGTTACCTAATCACTTTCGCTACGCCTCGTTTTTAGGATCGGATGGGTGGGATTGAATTTTTTCCATGTCCGCTCCCAATGGGGAGCATATGGTCTCCTAATGGAGGTATCGTAACAGATTTTTTTCTACAAGAACTGCTTGTTATTCAGTCGCTCAACCTCTCTTTTTTCGAAGAGAGTAGGAGATAGAAGGATAAGGCTAGGACAGGACTAGTGGTTAGCTAATCGCTCTCACTACGCCCCGTGAGGATGAGACGGGTGGGAGAGAGTTTCTAGACATCAAAAACACTCATAAATCCCATAAATCGATTGAAAGATCAATTTATGAAAGCCGACGCTACCAATTGCGCCACGGACGCCGACAAATTGAATTTTTAGACATCACAAACGTTCATGCCTACGAACAGAAACTCTCCGGACCGGGACTTGAACCCGAGATATCCGTAACCGTCATCGGCTCCGTGTTGTAGTCGTCAAAGTCGCTGGTAAATTTATATAGTAGTATCATAGCACACTCATCTTCATAGAGAATGAAGGTAAGAACACTCGCTCAATCCGATTATTCTTAGATAATACGCAACATTTAAAAAGTTCTCCGAACGAACCTTTCATTCGGCCGTGAGTTGATGATAGTGAATGTTGATTTTTGATCTGTAACGAATGTAGAAAATAGTAGAAGGATTATTTTCTCTGAACCAACCAAAAGCTATAAATGATAGCGAGTATTATTTGTTGTTTTATGCGCATAAATTGATGATCTGACTTATTTGGTATTTTTGAAATTTTATTAAAAATTAATTGTTTAACATAAAAAAAAAAAAATAATATAATAGAAAACTGTTTAGCACTTAATAAATTTGAAAATTAAGTCTTAAAAAGAAAATTTCGAGAAATATATTATGATATATTATCACATGTATTATATTCAAATTTATTACAAATATTCGTTTGTGGGTGTATGATGAAGTATAGTTAAAACGTGATAAGTGTAACAAATTTTCAAATTCAGTTACAATAAATACCAAAAGGATGCCAAACATTAAAGTAACGAGTTTTTGTGTGATTTGAATAATCCAATTTGATTAGGGTTGTTGTTCTACAAAATGTTTAAAAATAAAATTCGTTGAAATCATATTTCACTTGCGGTACATTTTACTTTGTAAGCGAAAAATTATTCACATTGTGAATGTTACCCAAAGGTAAACCTCGCCTTTCACCGAATGACAAAGTTTTTGTTGAAAGCTTAGATTAACGTTTCATTTGCGCCAGGTAATCCGTATATGGCATAATAATGTCGATAAAAAAACGTTGTTATTTTCATTCCGCCAGCGGAGCAACGGCATTTTACGGAAATCCCCCGAGAGATTGCTTGTTAATGAAAATGGATGTTGGATAAAAAAATCGCTTAAGTGGGTAGCTCAAGCGTGATTGATAATGCAAAAATGCACAAAAGATGGAAAATTTATAAAACCGATGAAGAATGCCACAAACAAAATCACGCGCCATCAAAATGGGGTTCAATAATTCAATGTTATTTTGTGCAAGCAGAGCGATGGCTGATTGAATTCATTCACAATTTCAATAGATTTTTATAAAAGGTGGCTTTTCACACTTCATTTTATAAACGAATATATATAAATACATAAAGATGAATTATAAGCGGCGTTCACATACTTTTTATATATTATAAATAACTTCCGGCGTCTTGAACAACGGTCGGGTACTCTCCATAGATGTTTTCGGTGGAAATAAATGATACTGGCAATAACATTTTTCTTAAAATTTTAATTTAAATTGTTGACACCGCCCCGTACTTACTGGGCGGACAGGGGTCTTCAAAACCCGTCTACAGACACTTCCTATTCATACAAATTTAATATGTAATATCTCTAATAAGGCGTTCAAAAATAATTTGTCATATTTGTTTGTTTACCGTTATTTGTTTATCGTTAGAAATAAACAAAAAGCGGGCGATGTTTAGTGAAACGATCACTTGTCCCTCGGCCTACCGGTTGGGTTAGAGGCCGACACAGCCCCGCAGCTTGGCTCTGAAGGGACGACCCTATCGTAAAACCGCTTGCTGTGTGTTTAAATTGAAATTGTGTATTTTAAACGCTGTTTATGTATCTGTTATTGCCTTCGAGGAATTTATAAGTGTAAACTAACTGCAATTAAAGAGAAAGTCTACTGAATACGACCGGGTTTTAATAGAAGGCGAAGGAACCTGTGAATTATCCTTGTCACCACGCCGGACTTGGAGCAGTCAAAGTGTGTTGACGCTCCACCCCCTCCTTGAGTAGCAGATTACTTCTCTCATTGTATATTAGAAAAACAGTGTAATGTATTTTTTTCGAGTACAAGAGATTTAGTATAAAACTCATTGCATAAAGTATACTTATGAGCAATCACAATATCAGCTCAAAAAGGATACGCTCAATATTAACTAAAAATAACTTTTCGAATTTACTGTAATTTTACTTCGATATATGTTTTTACAATGTTGTTATGATATCTTATATATAAGAGCCCAGAGAACTCTGTATTCGATTTAGTGCTCGGTCAGAGTCAACGCACGATGTCGGGGTGGGCGCGGCGTTTGAAACTGAAATGCAAAACCACTCAAGACAAGACACACGAACTTCCAGTTCCTGCGCATTAACTACGGACATTGCAAAAGCATGCTATGCATTTCAGTTTTAAGTGCCGCACCCGCCCTGCCGTCGCGCGTTGACTCTGGCCGAACACCTATTATTACCACATATCACATGTAGGTATGAAATTTTCTCATGACCTAAGCTTCGCGGTCCGCAGTGTATAATATGAAATAAAATGTTATGCAATGAACACACAGTTCCGACGTACTAGCTACTTTAGACATTCAGTATTTCAATTTAAATACCGTCATCTATGACGGGTACGGTAATATATTAGTCTTATACATATAATAACTCAGATTGCTCTGTAGACGTTTTATTATTATCACATATAGCGTAAGCGTTTGCGGTGATATAAAAAAAACGTTATGCAATGCACACACAGTTCCGACGTACTAGCTACTTTAGACATTCAGTATTTCAATTTCAATACCGTCAACTATGACGGGTACGGTAATATACTAGTCTTATACATATAATAACTCAGTAGACGTTTTATTATTATCACATATCACATGTAGGTATGAAATTTTCTCATGACGTAAGCGTTTGCGGTGATATAAAAAAACGTTATGCAATGCAGACACAGTTCCGATGTACTAGCTACTTTAGACATTCAGTATTTCAATTTCAGTACCATGGCGGGTACGGTTACTATTCGTGAAATAAAGAGCTTAGTACTATTTCTCTGTTCTTGTCAATTATCAAAAAGTTAAGAATAATACAAATAAAATTATGTTATTAAAATGGAAGGTTCATCAAATAACATGTACCTTCGAGGAAATTACATGTGAATCACCTTTTAGCTTTTTGAATTGGTTATCTACTATACACTTACTTCAATCAATTTTTTGACAAAACTGTAAGAAATAACGAGTAATTTGTAAAAATGTTCCGATTATTATTAAGTACAAGAAATTCTCCAGGGTAATATTGAAAATGAGGGAAAATAATAATTGTAGTAGAATATTTCAGTTTCAAAAGATTAGGGAGTGCTTATATCAATAATTTCTTGGTCAAAGTATCTACCTAAATATCACTTCCGTAAAGGTAAAATCATGGTTTAAATATTGTGATATTGGAATCAAGTATAAGCAAGAATACATTATATCTCATTAAGTAATTTAAGACATCGACTGAGGGTGCTTGATGGAATTTCAATATCAAATTTAGATTATTGAGATTTTGTACACTTCCATGTATTTTGTCACTAACGGCCCGGGTTTCGCCTTTCGGCATCTTCAGGCATTCGAGCACACGAATGGACTCGAACTGACAGACAGTAAACAGTGTCTAACGTTTATATATAAGATACAAATACGACAAATATTATTTACGAGGTAAGATATTATACGTCTGAGAGCCACACTGATTCCTGAGTAAAAATTTCGAGAATCACCCTAATCCTTATTTTGTAAACACCATATTAACAAAGTGGCGAATTGCCGCTTTTCAACTTCTTTTAGAAATACCAGTGATTTTACAATTATAATAGTATTGTGGGTTTTGACGGGATGCAATTCGACGAAAGAGTAAATATATACAATCATTCCACATTCAGTGACATCTGTTAGGTGTTTCAACGTATAGGATATAATAACGGAGAATTAGGAAGGTTCAGCTGCTCATTCAAAATTGGCAAGGAATTTAACTGGGCTCTATTAATTTCCAAAATTTAATTAAATTATTTTGTCAAGAAATTTTGGAAATTAATAGAATAATAATAATTTTAATAGTAGTTGGAAAGCGGCAATCCGCCACTCTGTTAATGCGTTGTTTTCAAAATAAGGATTAGGGCGATTCTCAAAATTTTAACTCAGGTATCAGTGTGGCTCTCAGACGTATAATGTCTTACCTCGTAAATAATATTTGTCGTATTTGTATCTTATATATAAACGTTAGACACTGTTTACTGTTTGTCAGTTCGAGTCCATTCGTGTGCTCGAATGCATGAAGATGCCGAAAGGTGAAACCCGGGTCGTTAGTGACAAAATACATCGAAGTGTACAAAATCTCAATAATCCAAATTTGATATCTCATTAAGTGTTCAATTTTTAGTAGTGAGCAATGTCTCAGCTTACAATAATAGTTGTGAAGCCGAAGCAGTTTATGATAAGATTAAAGTATGATTAATATTAAACGGTTTGAATAGTAAGCCATTGAATGACGCATTACGTTACCTAATAGAATATCTCAACTTAACTTGTAGTAAAACACAGGCAAATATTGATTTTCCAATCGAGTCATGCATGAGCCGCATTAGTATGTCGGTAAAATTCAATTTCACGCATGGCTGAAAGTGCATGTTTACGTCATGAATGACGATCCCCACTATAACTTAAATGTCAAAGTTTTAGAGCAGTTCTTATCAAAGGAGACTTCGCGACCCCACTCAGTCAAGGGAAGGCAAATTCAAACATTAAATTATTTTGCTGAATGAATGTTTTCAAAAGTTGATAGCGGATATGGAATAGAAGGTAGTCTTTGGCTTATGCAAAATTTACGGCTTAGACTAGAGTTGGATTTTTGAATCAATTTTGAATAAAATTTTGCACACTTTCAATATAACTTTAACGTATACGTAATAGATTTTTTAAAATATTTTTTTGTTTGTTTGAGGAATATTGTCATCTAACACATAAAGCTTTATTGTTCTATGTAAAATAAATATACTTAACTTAAGAATAAATATATTATTATAAGTTAGTTCATCAATGATTGTTTCTCTCTTGCTAAAGTCGAATAGTTAAAAGCCTTGGTTTTTTGTATCAGCTGAGGTGTCAATTACAATTTCTTCTAAAGATTTTTTTCTTCTTGTATCTCAGTAAGCCTATTTACTTTCTCTGCATGTTTCTACTGATTACAAAAAGTATATATTTGGCATTAAGCTAAATCAATAATATGCCAAATATGAAAAAAAAATTGAAATATAATATAGAATAATTTTAACAAAACCACTTTAAGTCAACTTGAGAAGAAAAAAATCCACGCCGAGTATCACAAATTTTAATTTGAAAACATCAATTTTTGAAGTTAACCTTGTCAGGAATCGAGTACAGATCCTTTTGATCGCTAAAAAGGGCTTTTAACTCTTAGCCAAAAACTATCCACATATTACATTTATATTTGGGCCAAATTCATGACACACCACAGAATGTTAGACACACGACGTTTTGTTTATTTAGAAAAATATGAAATATTTTTAACATCGGAACCGTCAACGACTTTTCAAATATTTTCGTAAATGGCGTTAATCTGAAAATAGACAAATAATTTTTTCACTCTACACAATTGGCGTTCGATTTCGGTGAGTGTACTTATATGAAATCAGTAGGAAATCGGTTAACTGAAAATCAAATCGCATCCAGATATAGGTAATATTGACTAATAAAGTCAACACTACCTACATATAATCCTGTATCTGCAAACATGAGGTTTTACAGGAGAGCATTTCAAAGAATCATAACGTAATTGTAAAGTAACGACTGCATGTACCTACATTTTTCAAAATCGGGGCAATGCTAGTATTTTTAATTTAATTTTCCTTGTTATTTGATGCCTACCCATAGAGCTGAATGCGCAGACAACAAAAAATTCAAAAGACATAATAATTACATATTTGGCATTTACGTGATGAGTATTTATAAAATGTTTATTTAGTACTAATGAAAGAAGTTAAATAAAATTTGTCTGTTTCATAATTAAAACAATTGATACATACGCAAATTATAATGGCCTGTTCATTAAGAAACATATTTAAGTGAGTACTCCACAAATAGTTTCCTACATAATTGATGAAACTATTCTAGTGCCTATTTAATTTGTATTGTAGGACGCAGTTTATAGTTTACCTCACTAAAACTACCCCAACTCTATAAATCAGTACACAACTAAAGACAAGCAATACGTGTACTCATTTGTTCGGTTTGAATTAGCACTTAAACTAGTTGTATTCACTAGGATCGTTTCAGTTTACTGAATTAATGTGACCCTTCTTAAGTTTACGAATTTGTGATTCAATACCGGTTCATATTTGACCCTTACGTAAATTAACTCTCACGCAAACACTTGTAAACACAATAATAATGCCTATTCAAACATTATATTCGAATCATATTTTTGTTGCTATGTTAGAAAATACTCTATTTTCCGTTGTTTTTTTAATATTATTCAATAAGTCGGTGGTACATTTTGGCATTTATATGATATACCGTAATAGGTATTTCGGTTCACAGGAGCTACGGTTATTTACTACACTTATCTGCTTAAGTCAATAAACATGCATATACCATTTTTATCAGTTGTTGCTAGGCGGACAATTCTTTTGGTTCTGAGGCTTTGGTCACAGTCGGATGCGCGGTCAAGGCTTCAAATCCCCGAATGGAGATATTCATACACTAGTTTTTCAACCAATGTTTGACTTTGTATCCAAAACCGTGGGTCTGTCATCCTTTCCAACCTACCATTTTCAATCTTAAAAACTGAACATGCTGGGGTTGTGCGAATTAACTAATTTGAACACGTATATGGTTAAAAAAATCGGTACTAGAATTTTCAGATCTATAATGCTTCTTTTTGTATAGTTCTAGTATTTGCTAGCCAGATTCATCCGGGATAGAGAGAGCTAACATTTAGACTTTGGCGTTATTTTAGTGCACAGTTTTGGTGGTAGGAGATCAAAGTTGAAAATATAAATGTTGACGCTACCTACCTCATATAAAACCCACAAAGTAAACTCCATCAATTAATAGTAATGTTCTAAAGTCGGTAATTGAAAAAAACACAGTTGATTAAGAAATGACAGTCAGAACGGACATGTGCAAATTACCCATCGTTACTTTCACCGCTTGGGAGGAGATCTTGTAACAGAAAGACAGATTCATACATATAATATATATTATACTTTGTAGTATAGATTACAAATCTATTCAAGCAGGAAATTTAAACATTTAATTTTAAACCTTGGGTCTTCATGCCAGATAAATATCAGGTTACAAAATATTCGATTACAGATATATGGAAAAAAGTAGCATATTCTACGAATGCATTATAACACTATGGATAAGTTTTATTTTTCATAAATTAATATAGATAACAATCAGTCCATTCTATTAAAACTTTACTGCGAATAGTAATTCAATGAGAATAATTAATATGTTGAACTGAGTACGCCTTGTTCTTAGGGCGACGCATGAAAATTCACGAGATCCATGTCTTTGGAAACGAATCCATAAATTGACTGAAAAAATATTTTTTGAAAGTGTCTATTCTGGAATTAAAACCCATGACAACACAACTGGATTAACAATGACCCGGCAGCGCTAACCACTTAGTTATAAAACCGGCAAATGCACATGGCATTTCTTTCTAAATCAAATGAAAAGAATTTGATTGAAAAAAACTGTTTCATAATAAATTGCAGCAATAATTTCTTTATTCGAAAAAATATACAATATAATTTTGATTCGCGTAAACCATATGAGTCACTGAGTAGCCAACACGCTCTCGAAAGTTTTTAGAGTTTTGAGTAAATCACGAAAATCTATTATGGAGAGTATGAGAGTTTTAAGTATAATTTTAGTTGTTTAGTGTTTTCCGGTATATAACGAAAAGCAAAATATTTTTTAACACTGTTGTTTTTTTGAAATAGGAAGAAATTAAAAATTTGCAATTCGAAAAATTTAAAGATCTGTCGATAGAGTACATACGTATATTAAAAACTTAGTTTGTGAAAAATAGCCAGGAGCGTGCTTAGTGACTCATCGACTGATATGTGCTTTAAAAGGTTCTTAATGGTCTTAAATAAAATAGTTATATAAATAAAAACAATTCTCATATAAGTAAAAAATCTACATTATCTGTGAAAATACGTTTAACGTTTGACGCTTTATTTCATTCGATTCCTGCTACAAAAATAATGTTACATGTAGCTATGCGAAGACATTTGGTGTAGCAGAATCGTTTGAAAGCTTATCTTAGACGACATTGTAATTTTCCGCTGCATGCTTGGGAGATTTTATTCTCCTGTAATATGACGACTGTTCGTGCGTACAAAGGAAAAGGCTTACGATAAATAATTCTACAAAAGCATTTATTTTTCTTAAGTGTATCTGTTCATGCTGTTTATGTATCAGTCAAAAATATAAAAAATGAATTTAAAAAATGTACTATTTTCATTTATTAGCAAAAGTTCGTCACTCGAATAGGAACCATAGTTTTAAGATACAGCTATTAAGCGAATGAATATTTAGAATGATCTAGTACAGTGGTTGGCAACCTACTACCCGCGGGTGATCGAATTACCCACTACAACATTTTGAGTTACCCGTCAAGAAAATATGATAATATTTTTTATAAAATAACGATAATCGTTTAAAATGAGACCGAATGATCACAAAGCAAGTGTATTCATAACGGATCAAATTAATATGATAAGATAAAAATTAGGAAAGGGTCTGCTACAAAAAAAAATTGTGTTTATTTTTTAGCAATCATGGGTTAATGTTTCAATAGTTGACCATCTAAAAATTGAAAGTTTCAGTAGTTGACCATATCTAATCGGAAGATTTCATGACAACCTTTCATCAGAGTTGCCCAGAGGTTCCTGTAAGACCACTCTTGGTTGAATCAAGTAGCATATGCTTACATTCATTGATATTTTTAACAATTCAAAAAAAATAATAATTTTATAAGATGTTGTTTTTAAAAGGCCGCCATGACACCCCAATGACATATATGATAATGCTCTAGTTTCTCAATCCAATTTATCAACTATACAATTAAGATTTTAGAGCAATCCCGCGTCTACGTTTCTTATTTTGGGAACTTTTATTGAAAAAATCTCATCCACTGGTATTTAGTCAACGGTACATTTTATAACAAAAAAAAACATTTTTACGAATTGAGGAAATAGAATAAAAAACAAAATAAGTGGCTAACATACAAATTCATTTAAGGAAAAAATATCTAAAACACAATACTAAAAGTCCGTTACTGAGAATGTTTACATATGTATGCAATGCATATATCAGCCTAACAAATAATGGAATATTTCATCTGCAAAGGATTATTACTTGTATTCAAATTGTATTTATTTCTAGCAGTTAAAGTATCCTAATGATATCGAATCACTATGCTAAAAGTTGGATTAACGATTGACGACTGTAATATTATCTTTATAATTTATTCTTCTTATATTATAATATTATGAATAAAACCACACAAACCAGTAGCATAATATATTGTTAACGTTTACAGTCTTCAATTCTTCACAGTTAATAATAATGTCTGACAAGTTTAAGCGTTCTATTAAAGATCAAATTTTCATTATAAAAAAGAATTGATGTCATGTCTAATGAAAGCTTCAAAAGGTCTTTTTTGCCGCATCGACGCAGTCCATTGCAAGCTCTTGTTGCGGCGTCGCGACGTCTTTAAGGCCGTCGATGTGTCATCAGATGTTGTTTGTTGTTCGTGTCGTTATTCTCACGTTATTAATGAAGGCCTGTAGATAGGCGGATATGCGGTGATTAATACAATGTTCTGACAACCGCCTGTCAGAGGTGTTGCTATTTTTGTTATGATAATTGATGACAAAGGTAAAATGATGCCAACTACACAATGTATTATAGTATACATTTTCATCTTCATATTAAAATACATAGTGTTATAAAAATATTTATTAGATTTTTAAATATATATAGTGGGAACAAAAGAAATTTAAGTTAAGAATTACAGTCATTGTTTACCTTATGAATAAATAAATCGTACGATACAATTAATATGGACACACTTCGCAAAGAGGTGAACCACGTGCCACAGTTAGTAACACAACCAGAGGATTAACAAAACTATCAATTTTAATTTTACAAATTGTATTCATTCTGTTTCTTTATTAACATTAAAATCTACAAAATAAGTAAAAAAAAGGTTTTTTCAACCGATTTATAAATTCGTACACTGTTTTCGTCTCTTTTAATCTACTAACCTGGAAAAAGACTAACTAATATGTCTTTCCGTACCTCATTGTTCATCATTTTCAGCCTGTGTGAGCTAGCGGAGAGAGTTTTACCCTAACGATGAGATGGTTTCAGGTTCATGTCCCGGTAAGGTCAATTTAGATTTTTTCAATTTTATATTTGAGATTTTGGGCATGGGTTTTAATGAGATTTTTTTCTCCATTAGTATATCTCAAGTCACCAAAAAATTCTCATTGAGTCTATCTGATGTGACTTAAATCGTTCTATTCCCACTAAATAAAGGGAGCTGATTGATTTTAATACGCCTAAAAGCTTTGATTAATTAAGTGTTAAATGTAGTAATCTATTAAAATATTAGAAGCAGGCAGGGCATAAAAAAATTCTTTCAATTAAATAAACAGCTTTTCTTTATTTTGTACTAAAAATTTAGTAACACGAACTCCAATATTAAAAATAACTTCCGTTTGAAAGTTTGAAAATGTTACGACTTGCCTAACAACTGAAAAGCCTTTAAGCACAAATAAACGATTTCCAATGAACCATTAAAAAGCTTTGCAACTGACAAAGTTTGACCCTATACTTAGTGTTTCATACATTTACTGTTGTGCTGGGAGACCTTTTTATGTTTCTGACACCGTTGTTCTGGTACCAAATCGAAACAATAATGTATGACAATACTCAATCAGTGTTATAACAATGTACGAGATAGATTTAATTCTACCAAAGTCTTTTATTATTTCTATTTCATTAAATGAAGTGTAAATAGACATATGTTATAATAGTACGTCATATTTTTGCTAAATTATATTGACGTTGTAGACATGTTTAAATATTTTCGTGATACAACGGAAAGTGATCAAGTTTAAAATAAGGATATGTTCAAGAGAACATTTTAGTAAATAATGTGACATCGCCCCGTACTTACGGGGCGGACAGGGGTCTTCAGAACCCGTCTACAGACTCTTCCTATTCATGCAAATTTAATATGTAATGTCTCTGATAAGGCGTTCAAAAATAATTTGTCATATACTGCTAACGGTAAACAAAAAGCGTGCGACTCTTAGAGAAACGGTCACTTGGCACTTGGCGTACCCGAGGAGCTCTTGGTCGCCGACAAAGCCCCGCGGCTTGGTTCAAAGGGGCTACTCTATCGTAAAACCCCTTGCTGCGTGTTTAAATTGAAATTGTGTATTTTAAACACTGTCTTTGTATCTGTTACTGCCTTCGAGGAATTTATTAGTATAAACTAACTGCAATTAAAGAGAAAGTAAACTGACGGGCGGGTTTTAATAGAAGACAAAGGAACCTGTGAATCATCATTATCACCACGCCGGACCTGGAGCAGTCAAAGTGTGTTGACGCTCCACCTCCCCGTCGAGTAGAACTTCTCTCAAATGTTTGGTAATGTAGTTAATTTAAATAGCCATCATATACTATTAACATATCTTCAACATACAACGGAAAGTGACCAAGTTTAGTGAGTGAATGTGAAATGTTCAAAAGAAGCCAATAACGAGTACTGTAATCAATTTAAATAACTATCATAGATTATTTATAATTCTGATTTTTTTTAACGTGTGGGTTCGAATATTTTTTCCAGACTTCTATTATGATCGTAAGCTGTCAAACAATTTTTCCAAGTTTTTTAAGTCCTGTACGACAAAAGTATGTAAATTGTTTTTTTTTAATCTAAATAATAGAATATTTTGCTGTATAAATTTTTGGAGTTTAAAGTTTAAAAATTATTCCGACCAGTAGTGGGATCTTTAAAACTCAAATTCATTAAAATATATTTAGTTCGTAAAAACATTATTTTTTTTTAATCAAAATCTTTCATTTTTAGTACTCTATTCACATTAAGAGCATTTTTATCGGTATTTGCCAATGATGGTGCAAAAATATTTTTTTATTCCTAAAAATTTTCGTTTTGTCTTTTTTATGAATTAATTGAAGTTACACTAAGAAACAATCTTTAAAAACAACATTTTCCACTGCTTCGGAGCTTTTAATATTTGTTTCATGCTTGGCTACAGCCGCTACCTTATCTTACCCAATTAAACATCTATGAGTATTTTATTAAGGTACATTATTAAATTTCATAACATTAACAATAAGACAGAATGAAGTATTATTATTAATTAAAACGTAGCAATTTTCAACGTAATCAAATAAAAAAGTTAACAATGAAATAAACCATTATTGGCGGTCAATACGAGTGTTTAAATTTAAAGTGATCATTTTAGTTAGAGTCATTATATATGTAAATTCCAGAAAACAACATGTTTATAATCTGAATATTGACCGTTTCATTTCCATTTAAAATAGTAAGATAGCTGTAACGTTTCTTAGTCTATATATTTCTTTACCCACTAAAACACAATTCGAGCTCAGATCAATAAAAATATATTTTTTCTTTATTTATCAATAGTTTTTTACTTATTTACACTTCATTTAATATAATTTGAGAAAGCATTTTAATGTAATATCGTATTTGTGGAATACGACGTAAGTAAGCGTATAAAATTACTTGGTAATCAATTATAGTGATTTGAGTCAGAAAATTGCAGGTAAATACATAAACCTGCATGCTATGTCATAAAACGCCGAGCAAGTGTCATAAATAATTTATGGAGAAATACACAAATCACCCCATTTCTCGATCTTTCAACAGAAATCAGTCCACTTATCATATTGGATGGCCATGTATTGAGTAAACTCAATATAGAATGGTAAAGAGGGTAATCAAATAAATTGATTTATTGGAATAAGCAAACTCCATAAAATGATTGCGTGTGACATTTATGAGAATAATTTAATCTTATACATACTTCTTTCAAGTATGATTTCACTCCAACATTAACGGCATACTCTAATGCAGCGTTGGGCAAAAATGGCTTTTTTGGCAAATCGAATGCTGAAAAACGATATTCTGTCGACTCATATTGAAATACATTGTTATTATCTCTTATTCAATAGTTAAAATTGCCTGTGACAAATGGAAGATAAGATATAAAACGGATTTTAAACACTCTTGCACATTCAAGAGCAAATATAACAGTATAAGAAACACTTTTCCATTCAAAGTTAAATTCCAGTAGTTGGCAACCAATAATGAAACTATCTATGATTTAAAAAATATTTTTGTATTGGTCAAGTTTATAGTTGTAATAAAAAAAATGTTTGGGCGGGTACTACCGTTTTTATTGCTACAATAGCCACTCTAGTACATTTTTGTAAATGTGCTTCTTCTTAATAGATTGTATATTTGTGTGAAGCAATGATCACTTTTAATACACTGTTACCACCTTATTACAATTATTTGTTACCATAAAAACGTTTATTATCTAAGTTTGATAGGAAATGATTTATTTAGTATGAATATGTTCGCAATATTATGATAATAGACAGGAAAAACCCTCGGTGTGTTTCAAATGATATTGGTTCAAATTGGTATACAATTCTGTCACCTCTATGCAAAAACGAATTCAATTAATATTAATATGTCCTGAAATATATTCAATTATTCAATTTGATTACTATAATTATCATAAATTAATTATACTAGCTAAATAGCATACCTGTGCGATTATGAAATATTTTGAAAAAGTAATTCATCCACTTTCTAATAAATAATTATTATTTTTTTTTGCATGAAAGTAATTCTTTACACTTTTCAATTCAAACACTAAACTCATATGTTTTTTTTATTTAATGTACTTAAATAGTCAAAGGTCACTTTTAAACAAACAGTATATCGGCACCAAACGCATGATACTAAGATTATCTTAAGCAAATGTTTACTTTAAAAAGTTTCATATGAATTTAAGCTTCTTTGTTTATTCACAATTTTGCAACTCTTGCAAAATTTTCAGTAATATAACAATAACAAAAATAAGCAAAAACTTATAATTCTAAATTAAATTTTTGGCGATATACGTATATTAATAGGTTTACCTACTGCTGTAAATATAAATACATACTTCTACTGATGAAACAATTAACTTAGTTAGCATTGTGCTTTCAAGTTGATAATTTATTTTAAATGAATCGTTTTCTTAAGTGACCTGAATATAAAATCTAAATTTATTTTGACAAAAACGCAATAAATAATTATTAAATTTGCTGCGATATTTTCCAAGTAAACGGATTTTGGCTTAAAATTTACATATTTTCGCGTCGGCTTATCACTTCCACAAATCAATTCCGGAATTCCCCGTGGGCCCGCGATGGGGGAAATATTTTTTT
Source organism: Himalopsyche phryganea (assembly GCA_022494535.1). NCBI lineage: Eukaryota > Metazoa > Arthropoda > Insecta > Trichoptera > Rhyacophilidae > Himalopsyche > Himalopsyche phryganea. The sequence continues at coordinate 6,122,531 of JAGVSL010000008.1, read as the reverse complement.
TTAAATTAATAAATATGTCGCATGCAAGCACATTTGGCTCATTCATGGAAAAAATGTTTTATTAATGTACGTCATTGAGCTTTCCGCGTTAGCAGCCGCGGCACGCCCGACTGTGGCGAGGTTGCAAGACAAATTTTCAATCATAAATAAATTGGAAAATGCTCCAAGAGGGAAAATCTATTACACAACATCACGCAAGGTACCAATTTAAATGGAGCGATATATACAAGTAAATGAACGCCCTATAAATTGCTCTTTTATTTGGATCAGGATTTAATCTTTTTCGATCAAAAGGACCATATGTTTTTTATTATTTATTTCGATGATGTTCGTCAACGAGATGACAATGGAATGAAATCACGTAACCTTTCACGTGTATTTTTATATTGTGTGATCGTGATAGGAAATTTGCTTGGTGAGTTGTTTGAGGCTATTTTTCTTTTGTGATGTTGTATTTTTTTTCTGAAAGAATATGATTGATTTTTTGTATAATATTAAATAGAAGCATTGTAAAGACACTTACTAGGTTTTGAAATTGTACAGCCGACCTATCGTGTTTATTACGCGGTTATTAATGTTATCATAGCAACGTTACGTTGCACGCAATGCATAGTGTTTTAAAATGCGGCTGTGATATTAGCTTTAAATAAAATAATTAAATAGTCACTCATAACTATTGGTTTGATGTACAACTGCACTAGAAACATATTGAAATATCTCTAATAGAAGAGCTTTGATTCATTACACCAGATGATTTGATTATACTTGTGATCACGAGCGCATTTGACATAGATGAAACTAGTGACAGGCGAATACCGGATTTTTACAAAACACAAAAAAAAGATGTATTATGAATGTATTGTAGAGGTCCGCACGGGCCTAGGCTTGGCCTGGGTAAAGAATTTAATTTCCAAAAAAATATTTCGGACTATGTTCGGGTAATGAATCAGTCATTTCATAACTTGAATATTTTTTTCGCATGTGCTATGAACATCGTTGGAAATATGGAAATATTATCATACTATATTGTTTGAAAAGTATAAATGAATTTGTGTATTGAAAAAAAATCGGGCTTTTTTCGGACTGAGGAAAATAAATCTGGGCTTCGAGTCGGTTTCGTGTAACAAATGTGATATTGAGACTCAATTCTTTTACATACATATTTATTTGTTATATTAGAACATAGAATTCGTGATAATAAAATTTGGTCTTTAATCCGATTGTACAATACAGGTGTATCATGTCAAATAAAATTTTTGATAACTAAATCAATTCAATTTTCGGGGTAGGGGGCCGTGGTTTATTTTTTGCAAATTTTGTGACGTGAAATAAAATGAAGTACTATTATCTATTATATAGTAGAAAATACATGTATAAATGTCTGTCACAGGAAATCCTCCCAAACGGTGTACAGTAGCGACCTTAAAATTCCACATTTCATTCTGGCTGCCATTTATAGGTCAATTGTGTTATTTTCAACGTACAACTTTTGCATTATTATTAATTGATGGACATTAGATGGAAACAAAATTACACTATACTAACGCTAACTTCTAAATTTTTGCGCACTTTATCCCTGGCGAAGCTGCGTAGTAAAAATCAGATTACATTAAAGTTAACGCACACGCTCAATGAGCGGTATGAACATAACATGTGATTTTCTATTAATGAGAAATATCGATGTTAGATTTTGATGTTTGTTTTGTCTGACGTCATTGTTATAAAAGCCTCGTTAATGAACACACCGTGAACATAGAAAACAATATTAAATTTCATGTTAAATTAACAAATTATAATATTTTTTTAACTGAACTTAGTATTCGAAAGATTGTATACGTCATTTGTCAAAAATACGTTCACAAACACAATGCTATTATAAGTGTAAAATCACTGGTGATTCTAGCATTGGTTAGTCACCGGCAAATCGCTACTTTGTTAATGCGTTTGTTTTCCCAACAAAGATAAGGCTATTCTCGGATCTTTTAACGCAGGTATCAGTGTGGGTCCTATACTTAAAATATTTTATCTTACAAATAATATTTGCTCGTATTTGTATCTTAAATATAAACTTTTTTGGATTATTGAGATTTTGTACACTTCCATGTATTTTGTCAATAATCCAAATTTGATATTGAAATTCCATCAAGCACCCTCAGTCGATGTCTTAAATTATTAAATATAAACGTTAGACACTGTTTACTGTCTGTGAATTCGAGTTCATTCGTGTGTTAGAATGGTTGAAGATGCCGAAAAACCCGGGTCGCTAGTGACAAAATAAATGGAAATGTACAAAATTTCAACAATTCAAATTTGATAATGAAATTCCATCAAGCATCCTCAGTCGATGTCTTAAATTAAACCAGGTTTTATTTTGCGTCTCAACAGTTGAGGCGTTAACCTATCAAATGCCCTGAAATAAGTCTTTTTACTAGACTTCTGCTGAAATTATATTAACATAATAGCTTCAAACAAAAATTTTGAAAAATAGTAAGATAAAGAGCTTAATATTACTTGTGTTGCTAATAATCAAGTACCTAACCCAAATGATTAAAATCAAATAATAAAAGAAATATCTTGCTTGAATAAAGTCGTATTTTGGCAAGGTATAATAATAAAAATGAAACATGTTTTAACATTTACGTACTTTATTTTATGAGGTTCAATATTCTTCGTGTATATCGTAATCCTCGTTTTAGTGCCAACGAGGTGTAGAAAAATTATTATTATTTGCTCTGATAGCTCAAAAAAGTAAAAAATATTATTAACTCTTAAATAAACATTCCATAGAAAAAAACATGTTTTCTGAAAAGTACATAAAAATAACTAAAAAATATATCTTGGTATATCGTGAATGCTTTATTTACCAAACTTTTTTATATCATTCCAAACACTTTGTTAACTAGACATGAAAATGTATATAATAATACTATTTCAACGCTAGATAGTATCTCAACACAAAATTTTCCACTGTTAGAGATTCTTTAACAAACATCGCCTATTTCTCTTAGCTTTCATGATCGTGATAAATTTTCGATATAAAATGAATAATACCGTATTAAACAATTCTTTTAAATCGTAAAAACAAATATCGTACCTTTTTTATTCTTGATAATATTAATTTTCACATAGCACTGAAGATTAGATTTCTTCAATGTTATGTTACATTTACATTGTATATACCCTTGGGTCTCGTATAACACGGTTTATATATAGCACGGTTGATGAATTGTGACAAATTTTTGTACAGCACGCTTTATATAACACGGTTTCAGCATTTTTTTTACAGAAAATGATTATATAATGGTAAGAAGTTTGAAATTAAAGAGGGAATTACAACAGATCTTGGCCCCTTATCACTAAATACGTAAAGATTTATATGCTAACAGCAAACAATCGTTTATTATAGAATTCTTAAAGCCTAAATCCAAAAATAATGAAAACTCACAACCGATCTCGAAAAATAGTAGATCATATAGAATTGTAATTGCTAGCGATGATGAATGAATGATCTATTATAATATGGTGTTATTAAAGTTTATTTCAATACATAGATAAATGTATATTTTTTGAGTATTTATAAAAAAACGGATGTTAACAAACTTTGATATTTTTTTGGAACGCATACCCAACTCCGACCTCCTATAACAAAGATTTGTATAACACGATGTTTTTCTGGAACCATATGAGCGTGTTATGCGAGTTCCAAGTATATGTATCCTACCATGTCCTCTCTTAATGTGGAGCATATGGTTTCCTAATGAAGGTATCTCAATAGAAGTTTCCTACGGTAACTAGAAGGGTAGGGCTAGAAGAAGAGTAGTGGTAAGGTAAACACTTTCGGTACACCCTGTTTTTAGGATCAGATGCGTGGGAAGGAATTTTAGACATCACATTTTAAAATGTTAAGTAAGTGAATTATGGAATTAATGAATTGATTGGAATATCGTATCCAACAATTTCTTAAAATTATGTTTTCAAATATTCACGTAGAATAAAACAACGTTCGTAATTGTAATATCATTATTAAATTTGAAAAAAAATTGCAAACTAGAAAAATAATTATATCATTTTTTAACACTGGACTTTGAATGGGGAGTCTTTGGAGGAGTGGTTGTAATTCAGTCACTCAATTTATCTTTTCGTAAAAGAGTAAGAGAAGAAGGATGAAGCTATGAAATGAATAGCAGTCAACTACTCGTTCTCTCGGCGCCCCATTTTCAGGATCGGACGGAGATTTGGTTGTGAGGTATAAATACATTTCTGATATAAAAAGCCTGTGAATACAAATTCATGAATCGATTAACAAAAGAACACATGTATGTTTCCATTCCCAGATTTGATCCCTTGGCCCCACAAGCGAAAGGATGAAATATCTATAGCGTTTAACTCTCAGCTTCAGAAACGAATAAAATATCTTAAAAAATAAACCGTATTGTCTAAATTTATGTTTTCAATTTTATATTTGAATACTTAAAAATCCGTCATTCAATTTGGAATATGTCCATCTGCATCTACTATGAACTGTTGTCATGCTAATTGGCCGACTGCAGAATCTGTCGCCTCACCTGGTTTCTGTACCTTTACTCCGATGCAAATTGGCATCATCCACGTGGAGGTGGCTTGTCATTAAAACACCGGAAGCGACACGACGTCGCTCCAAATTCAAATCGACGGCCGTAGCGCCGCCAGCGGCCGGGAATTATACTTGCTTATTTATTTCCGGTCTCTGCTGTAAGGCACAAAGGTGAATTCCCCGCTCTTGCATTCCTTTTGAGTAATTTACCGCTTTATGGTGCTTTTTAATGAATTCAATTTATTCCCAATAATATTGTTTGATCTGAAATATGACTTGAGTTATGTTAGAATTAGAAATGTAACATTGATAACTATTTATTCTTCAGCTATTTTTTCATAGTAAGCATATTTCGAAACCGTGTATAAGTTGTTATAACACATTAATATTTTTTTGAAAAATAATTTACAAAAGTAACTCACATTTAACTAGTATTAATGAAGAATGAAGTATTTTATTCTTTCGTCACATTGACTCCATTATAGCTCAATATAATTTATTTTACTTAAAAAATAAAAGACTGAAAGTATATTGTTCAAAATTGGGTCAGTGCTACTATTTTAAATCTATTTTTCTTGTTGTTTGATACCTACCCATAGAACTGAGTACGCAGACAACGAAAATGAAAAAACATAATAATCATATTTTTTACACTTACGTGATTATACGTATGGAGTGTCGAAATATCAAATCATTTAATTACCAGTGTTTACAAAATAATTGTGAAATGTTTCAAAACGTTAACGTAATATGCTTATGTTAATATTTTGAATTCACAATAATTGCTTTATAAATCATCATTTTCAACAAATAAACATCACTACAAGAAATACTTATATTGTAATTAATAACTTTCAATACGTCACATCAAATTTCGTCAAAAATTTTAGTGCGCTTCAATCAAGAAAATTATTGGTGATTATTCGAAATGCGAGACCTAATATAAAATGATAATATGGTATCAAGGCGTAGCGAGTGATGATGGATGCAACTATTACATGTACACTTTATTATCAGATGATAAGTATTCCTCTTTGTAGACTTTCTAAATGGGTTTGAACTCACAATTTCATCTATAATTAGCATATTCTTCAATTACGATCATGACCATTTCATAGCATTTAAATCGATTATAAATGCAGATCGGTATGTAACATTGTGGAATAATGAATATAAATTATGTTTATTTTTTATTTAAAAAATGAAAATTCCAAAAATAGACATTCAACACCATTTAAGTGACAACAAATATTTTCATATAGGAATATTTCATAACAAATGGAAATTTGAAATGAAACTATTTTTAATAGCGTCAAAGTCTTTTATGTTCATATTTTTCATATGCACCGTGCCGAGGCAACCTTTAATAACCGCTTCGAGAAGGTTTTCATAGAGACGTGATCTCCCGGGGTGAATAAAATTACTGTCCGCATCCGCCGGGCCGTGAGTCGCAAAGGTGAATCGCCCTCTCTCTGCATCGCCCGACTGATTCATTCAAACTACCTGTGTCTCTCATATTCGCTAACGACTGAAGCCTTATTGAAAAGTTGCCTCGTTAATTATCTAGACAACTAGATGTTATCTTTTCTTTCGTATCTAGCGCGCTAGCGGTAGACACGAAAGAAAATCGCGCTAGCGGTAGAAAAATTTGTACTAATAAGTATGGTATGGTATTAATCTGTTACTTTTTATTGTATTTACAAACTAACAAAACAAAATTCATCATTAGATTTGTAAACTTTTTGTAATTAACTATTTATAATATTTAAATACATACTGTGAATTGTATTTTGACTGTTTTTTTTTTGAAAATTTTGAATAGGTCGATTATTTTAGTTTTGATGTGTCTTTTATCAATAAAATATGAATGAAAAGAAGTAAAATGAGTGATGTTAATGTATAGTCGTTGATCACACATTAAATTTACCATCGGAAGTAACGGACATTTTCCTTTTGAAAGGTCTATGCGTATATAAAATACCGTATCTTCCATTCTATTATTGATTTACTTGCCGAACGTGACAAATGTTAGTTTTACAAAAAGATATTTGGTGTGTTGGTAGTTGTTAATGAAAAATTTCGATATTCTAAAAGTATGTATTTACATTTCTTCGTAAATATGTCTAATCAATTAAATTAAACTGCACCTAAATATTTTTTTGAGAAAAAAAAACTGTGAAAACTGGAAAAAAAATAATAAATTCATACAATATTATATATAGACAAATGATGAATGATACAAATCGTATTCTCTATTCAATGATCTTCTAAGTAAAAAAGAATAGAATATAGTCTAAAAGTTCCACCAGGTGTAATGTTTGTACCGGCATGAAACTTCTCTGGAGCTCCATATATCATTGCAACGCATATGTAACGAATGAATTAGTCCATCCGAGAGGGATGATTTGACATAACGACATAAGACAATGGGTCAGTTGTTGGGTGGCGACCTCTGGCTGGGTGTGTCGAGCATCCATTCATTAGCCATGGCCTGTGTCAGATTCAACTCTCTCCTTTACATATTTATAGTCCAGTCCCAAACAAGTGCATTATTTTTGCAAGTTTATTTTCACGTTAACATCCAAAACTCTTAACCAGTTTATCGACTATGCCAATTTAAATTTGCCTCAATATACACAGAAGATTCAACATTAAATAAACAGGAAACCGTGAAAGTCAACGTAATTATTACATAATTTCAATTAAACTGCATTTATTATTTATAATGTAAAAAATATACACTCATATTAAAATTGTTATAGACACCCAATTCATATTTCCACATATCGAACTCCGTATTTTCACCTTTTGGCTATATCTTCTTATCATGATAAAGAATAAATAATATGTATAAAAAAAACATGTTATTCAAGTACATTGTAAATATGTGTGTACTTATTAATATATTATACTAACAATCTGTTTATCATTTATTTATTGCTTTAGAGTTAATTACCATACTTATTAAAGTGTAGTAAGTAAATATTGTATAAATTGAATCCGTGTGAAATAAAAATATTATCAACAGGGAAAAGTCAACTATGTGGAAATAAAACATGCTCATGCATATAATTTCATTTCGTAAGAAACATTGTTTTTAAAGAGCTACCATACGTCGCAGAAAATTCTCATTTTATTAAAGACTAGATATTGAAAGTCATATTACAATATCAATCCACCAAATCATCATGCTTACAAATTGCGGTTGAAATAGTTCTTATTAACGTGGTGACATTTAAATAAGGCTTTGCAGCTTGATCTCTTTATAATTATGTGACGTTCTTGCGCACTATTCACCAGTTGGAGCCATTATAAGGGTTTTATCGGCAAGATTCCGGTGCCTCTATGCTTGTCCGGGAGAAGAAAATCCCAGACAAAAAAACAATATCTAATATTAATTCGATACAATTTTCAGATGACTGAAAGTGATCAGGTATCTGGGCAGAGAATAAATATCGCAGAGAGATCAGGCGAAGGAAATCACTGGATAGTGACTGGATTTCGCTCTTACGCTGATAAAGGATACAATCAACTGGAAAAAAACTAACACTGACCTCTGCTCTCAAGTGAAGTTTGACCTATGTTATAGAGTATTCACGATATTCAAGAATTAGAAAAAGTGGCGAGGAAGAAAGTGATCTAAATTACAGTACAAGAAGAAAGGTTTTTTTTAAACATTGTTGAAAATGACTATCGAGTATATTGCAAACAATGTTGAATTAAAATATCCATACCAATGACACAATTTACACTTGTATTTGATAGTCAAATACATTAAGGTTGCGAGAGTTTATAGATCAGTCATAATGGAATTAAACTATACAGGTGGAGGATTGTCGTGTGGTGGACGCGCTAATTTATAGTACTCAGTCCGTCACCGTGTTTACCTAAAGGTGCTTAGAATGGTTCTGGGATACGCAATATTAACCAAAATACGTATATGTGTGTAATTTTTTATCATTCAAATATATTTAATTATTTTTTATGTTTTAATATGCTACATAAAAAAACGAAGCCTGCAATTAAATAGTGCTCCAAATGTTAACTTCAAACATAATAAAATAAAAGAACCCGTGAACTCGTTACTTTCGCCGAGCACCTGTGAGCAATATTTTCGAATATACAAGTAAAAAAGGGGAATTATTTTCACTTTCCTTCAGTTTAAATATTTTATGATTTATATATTGTGTAGACTTTTCCACTGATCTGTTAATCACTTAAAGATTTTTTTTTTTTTTCTGTAGCAATATAACTTATTAAATCATAGAATAAGTATCTAAAGATATGTGTCTACAAAAAAAGCTAACTTTAAAAAGATTCGTTCCATTGTAATACTAGAAAATGCAAATTTCATTTCAATGCAGTGTTTCGTAAGCAAATAAAAATATGAACATTTAATTTATTAAAACTTCAGGGCAAAGAATGTTTTCATCTGATATCATAAACTATTTAATATTTTTTATGGGTCATGATTACTTTTTTTTATTTTTTTATTTATATAATTATAAAAATAAATGTCAAATGGTTTCAATAAACACCAAATACTCACTCTTTTAAGGAATTCTCAATATCCTAAATATTGAAAAAAACTAGAACAACGCGGCATAAATATAAATTTATTAATTTTTTTTTATAGAGTAATGATAGAATGATGATGCTAGGATAGCACTAGTTTATCGTTCTCGATTAACATCCCTGTTTTCAAGATCGGATGGCTGGAACGTAATTGCAAAATAGCATGCTTTCGAACAAAAGTTGATCGATTTAAGATTTAATAAATGAATCCGTTGGTACTGGGATTCTAACCCGTGAGAACCGTAACCGAACTAAACGACATTGACTATTCAGCTACCGTGCAACACCTACCCATAAATACATTTAATATTTATTTTAATGGAAACGAATTTAAATATTCCATTATTTTCTTGATGAAAACGATTGCGCAAGATCCTGTTAAAAACCTTAATTTATACACCAGCATCTGCATTGGACGGTGCAAATATGGGTCGGTTCAATTTCATAAATATTTGCATTGGCCGTTCGTATAATTTAAATGCAGAGTGAAATAATTTGCTACGAATTTCAAGTCAAGTACCACAATTTTCGCCCCGGCTCCTTGTAGACCGTTGCACCTCAATTTCCGTAGAAATCTACATCTCCGGGCTTCACAGGTCTACACCTCTACGCCGAACACTTGCCATGCCCTGAGTTTTGCACTTGTATATCTGCCACAACACGATCCGTTGGATACCGTGGTCATTAAATGGCGTACATATTTACGGATAAACACCAACATTGAATTTTATTATCTTTTTCAATATTTATTTTTTTATACATTACTGTTTTAATAATATTCCAAAATTCAATTTTAATTTGTCTTCGTCGAGTGTTCCCCGAACGCCGGTATGAAAATTCCTGTTTCAAGTGAATAATTCAAGTCAAAAATCACATTACGAACAACTCCTTATAAGAAATGATTACTTTTGTTTGCAGCACATTCGTAAGGGGTGTTCTGATTTTTTTTTATCTATTCAAAGCCTTCAGGTGATAGAATCTTGATTAATACAGTATATAGTTTAAATAGGTAAAAAATGTAGGGAAAAAAGTATTGGGTATTTTGAGAAGAACCTTTCTTAGTTCTTAGAACCATTCTCTGATTGTTTGCTATTCGTGGGGTTATTAGGGTAAGAAAAATTTTATTAATTATAAAAAAATGAGTTGAGGGTGGAGAACCTGCGGCTTCTGTCCTAAAGCGCGGTCTTTTGACTGAACACTTTAATTTAAGTTTCTTCATAAAATTGACCTCTGATTAACGAATGTTACGGGTTTTTGTGTGTTTTTTGTTTTTCATTTTTTTCCTAAATTTGTCTCATTTGGTTTTATTAAACTATTTTCCTCAATACCTTTTGAAATTGTGGCCCTTTTGACATTTTCGTGGATTATTTAAAAATTAATTAATACAATGTGAAATTTACAAGTTTATTATAAACAGTACTGTCGCTCATATTTGTATGTATTTTAACTTTTCCTTTGAGTTGAGATGTTTGTTGAAGAGTGTCTAGTAAAACAGTTACAAGTACAAAACATCCATTCGGTGATACGACACTGCCGTTTGGAAACAGTGGTCTACTCTGTAGGAGCACCATCGTCCCGCGGCTCAACAACTGTGCGGTCGACGCTAACTAATGAATGCGCCTTGATTTGTTACTATCAAAACACGGCTCTTTCAAAGTACGGCCCAGGGATTGACAATCATAATGTATTGTCTTGTTCAAATATACATAGGGCTCTGAATAATTTCAACCTTAAGCCTATAGTCTTCATGCGGCAAATTGTGATTAAATGATTCCCACATACTTCCTTTTTATATTCAATCAACGTGTAGTACCACAAAATTTATCAGAATGTTTTCATTATTCGATTAAACATACATAATTAATTATCCATCAGGCATCAAATTATAAAAACTGATCAGTTGAAAATAATAATACATTTATAATTATTTACGAACTTTAAAAGAAAATATTTGACTTTTCAGCTAATAATAAACAAGTAGCCATTTTTTTAATCATATGTTAATGATACAACGAAAATTTTTAATGTCACATGAGATCAACTCGAGAAGAAAACACATCGTGGAAATTTCGAATGTTAAATTATACAGGGACCATGCCAAGGTTTGAATCCAGATTTATTTGATGGCTCACGTAAACCTTTTACCAGTAGATCTCAGAGGCCGAATATGTGGGTTATATTCTTCCTTGTGCTACATGTAAATTCTTATTGTATTATTATTGAAGTCATTTAATTCAGAAGAAATATGCGCCAATCTTCTTATTGGGCGTTTGTCTTATTTGGGTGAGAAGCTAGTAAGTATTTTCACTCTATTGATTGAATCGGCATTTATTTGGAAGAACTCCATTATAATAGGATAAAATATCAAAAACTTTATTTCTGCAAAATTTTATTGACTGGCCTTACTTTGAAATAGTTATAAAATAACTTATCACTGATAGAAAATTACACAAATTACTTATTTATTTTTGTTGGAACCAATATCGTTGTGAATAAAGTAAAAAATATTAAATTCTGTGCTACAAAACTTCAAAGAATATTAGCTTTTCAATTAAAATGGCGTATTTTAAATTGTATTCAATTATTTTTTTACTGGGTATAAACTATTCCGAATACACAACGGTTTGAAATTACGAGATAATATTTGAGATTTACATCGCGAAGCGTACAAAGGATTTTTTATTTTGTTTGGCAATTAGTTCAATATTTTGTAGAAAAACACTCGTTTTAATAACGACGAATCGCTGTATTGGATACATCCATAAAAAGTAGGGTCGCTATTTTTCGTTTTTTTTTTTGTATTTTATTCAGCAATTGATTTGCATTTCAAATACTGCCACAATTCCGTTCGAAAAAACTTCGTCAATTTTACCATTAATATTTTCCAATATTGTATGAATAAAATATAATACGAAAGCAAAGAAACCAATGAAACGTTCGTATCTCGTTTTCTGAGACTTTTTTCGAGAAAAAAAAACTTTTGTTATTAAGGAATACAAAGCAATATTATTTTTTTCAATAAAATTTCAATATATATTATATTTCCAATATTTATTAATATACACCTGACAAAAACGTCTTACTCTCTCAGAAAAAGGAAGCCTCGAAGATCCTTTCAGTGAATATCTACCGTATTTTTAAATTGAAATAAAGTCTCTACATATTTTTTACGGATTTATGGTATCTGTGTATTAATTTATCTAACAATAAACACATTTTATACTGTTGACAAATATTCAATATAGTTTTTTCATTCAGTAAGATTTATATATAGTATAATAAATAGCCTACGGATTTTTCATAGAGATCCAATTTTGTCAGTTTTAGTAAATGTGAATTTGCAACAACCTAAATTAAAAAACATAGTATATATAAATCGTAAGAGGTATTTTCTGTTATATTTTATGTAACAGTCACAATTTTTTTCAATAAATGATGTAGGATCTTCCACTCTATGTTGTCAGTTTAAGAGCCCCCAGGCCCCCCAGTAATCTGACAGTGGTCTCAAAGTGCAGTTGCAAAAGCAACAGTTCCAGTTGGGCTGCAATTGGCAATAATATTTATGAACGAAGTGATCTCCTGTAATCCTGTATGAAGCAGTACTTTGACAACTGGTTTTATATGAAAAAATATGAACGCAGCGCGAATTTTATGTTTTGATTGACATAATAAAAAAATATGAATGACACTAAATGATTTTTGTAAAAATTAAAATATCTGCCTAACTATAGTATATTTAATAAAATTTTCACAAATGCATTGAAATACCATTTTATATTTATAAAATTTTGTAATTTTTTTTCGATTTCATTTTGTATTTCATAAATAAAAACTTAATTAATAATATGCATGAAAAATAATTTATCTTTGAGATTATTACTTTATCAGTATTCAATATGTTCGTATATTTACTATGAATGCATTGGTAATTGTAAATTAATTTATAGTAAACACATTTAAATTATCCTATTGTTAACCCCATTACTCAGATTTTATGAAATGTAAAAAATGTGCAAATAAACAAATAATTATTTGACACACGCCATATTTTTTTATCAGGAATATATGGAATTAGTTTTTACAGGATTTTCCAGGTAGGAAATGTATGCTTTATTGAAATCCTTCTTCTCGCCTAGATTAGCTGTGCCGAGACCTTCCCAGGCACATTGAGCAGCGTTATACCTTGGACCTAGCTTAGAAACCCAAGTACCCCAGGAGAGTCGGAATTCTGTCTCTCTGTTCTTTCAGCAGGATGAATTCTGTAATCTAGGAAGGCCGCTGATGACCATCCATATTATATACTCGGTAGAGCTACGAGACGCTGGGAATACCTTGAAGGAAACAAAGAGACTGGCGGGGAATAGTGAATATTGGAGGCACCGTGTGTGGTGACCATATACTTCGATTAGGCTGTGGATATGGTTTATGTATATACGCATAGGTTGATATTTACAAACTATTTATTGGTAGATCAGTGTTCCAAAACAGAAAAGTAGTGATTTAGTCTCGTGCGTCGTGCGTACACTCTGCTCATACTTTGCGACTCTTGATCTCATAATATTATTGTACTATAGAAGTTTTTTCAGACAAGTTTAGTGACTGCTTTAAATTATAAGATTTCTCAACATTTGGCAATGCTGCAATCTGAAAACATTCATAAAGCAAATAAACTTATAATATTATAGAATATAAGTAATGTTAATGAATGAACATGATGAATTACCGTTCTAAATTGAATCAAAACAATTATTTACGTAGAATTTAATAAGTATATTTTATCGATTGCTATAATATAGTTAAATTAGAGAATAGAAATCGAATACACAAAAATACATACATACAAAAAAAACCAAAGTTATTCATATACCGTTTAGCTGCCGCTACGACCGACTTCACAACTGTCTTTCAGTCACATCTATTTCTAACTGTCTCTCTTTATATTGAAAAAATAAAACACAATACATTTATACTACTTCCACATGTTTATAATGATCAGGATCGGTTTCGCTCATCACGAGCATTATGATCGAAACCGGTCCTGATAATTACAAACATGTGGAAGTAGTACAAATGAATTGTGTTTTATTTTTTAAAATATAATGTCTTTCCACCAAGAATTGACAGTTAACACCTTAAAAGTGTCTCTATTTAGTTTTCCACCCCAGTCTCTCCATGTCTGTGTTATTTTTTTTTTCGAATATTGCCTCGGGATGGGGGGGGGGTCCGAGAGGTGACCCAACAGACGAGCGCCTACTTGTTTGCCTTCTTATAGCTTGTGGAGAGCTATAATAGATCCCTCGCATCTGACAACTATCCGTACCCATATGAGTCCTTTGCCTCCAAAAGTTCCCATATTAGTATACAATTACAGAAAGAGTTCTGCGTCCGTAGTTTTTGTAAGGATACGGTTGTTTCGGTTTGTTTTTTTTCTAAATCTTTCAATTGCCTTTTGTTTTCTACCATAACCCATGTCTCTCAACCATACATAATTATTGGTTCAATGGTCACCGTATATACTCAGTAATTAGTTTTTAAATTGATTTTAACTTTTAAATATTTCCAAATCAACAAGTTATAATGATGAACTATGTGACTAATAAAAATATTTATATGTATAATTGTGTGAAATATAGTATAACTTTCCGGAGAGATTTTTTAAGCTCTTAATATATGTACATTATTAACCAAATAATTAATTATTTTGAACATGATGTGAGTTAATCATTATATATAAAGCGTATTAACATTATATCTAGATTAATTATAAGAAGCGATATGTTGAATGTATTATATTTATGTATATAGTATACGTGCACAAACACCTTTTCTTAGTACATGAGAAAGCTTTATGGCTACTATTCCTGTCTTACATTCACGTATCATTATCCCTACAATTAATTCTGATTACCTCACATAAGCTAGGATTATTACTGTCTGTCAGAAATTTAAAGCTCGAGATACTCAGACTGACAGAAACACGAAAGTGTCTAAAAGGAATTTGAATATACTTTTATAAACTGATAAATTAGTAATTCTTCATTTCGCTCAAATAATAGAACACGAAGAAAACTAAATCTTTATTTGAATGATTCATTACAAGTTTTTGTTCAAATATAAATAAATCTAAATCATCGAAATAATTAATAGATTTTTTAAGTAAACCAATAGATTTTTATTTATGAATAATAGTTTATCGTATTTTACATAGTGCTGGTATATCTTGCAAAACGTTTTTGATGAACTGAATTTTGACCATTGTTTAAAAATGTCGTTAAAGAAGTATATAATAAGAACTGTTAACCAATTTACCAATTAATATTTTAAAAT
Source organism: Himalopsyche phryganea (assembly GCA_022494535.1). Lineage (NCBI taxonomy): Eukaryota > Metazoa > Arthropoda > Insecta > Trichoptera > Rhyacophilidae > Himalopsyche > Himalopsyche phryganea. The sequence continues at coordinate 6,107,056 of JAGVSL010000008.1, read as the reverse complement.
ATGTTTATTTATGTTATTAAAATAAATTAAGAAGGTATGGGGTAACTAAAATAATATGGCACTACAGCTCGATCCTGTAGCAATCCTGAGTAGGTAACGTGGTTGAGCGTTCGTAAACTGGGTCTATCCTGGAATAGAAACGTTCATACAATGATTTATGGATTTACATTCAACAACATGTGTTCCTATAATGTTTTAACGTCTGCTTTCTTCTCCACTGTCTACCCAATCCTGAAAACGAGGAGAAGAGATCGACGATTATCTGAAGATAAGTCTTTTCCTAACCCAAACCGTCTTCCCTTATAGATGTTGAGCAACTGACTTAAAACGTCCTGTTGTCGAAAAAACAAATGTGGAGATGCTCCATTAAGAGTCCACCTGCTCTACATTGAAAGTAGACATGTTTAAAACGTATATACAAATGGATTCCGTTAATAGTGGAAAAAGATGGAAAATGGAACTGAAAAACTAGCATGAGATAGAAAACATGCAACATAATGCCACTTATCTCAATATGTATCATCATTGAGATATATTGTTTATTTTCGTAATTTAATTTTGAAAAAACAATAAAAAAATTTCCATCTGCATTTTTGAGAAGTGTGATTTTGAGATCATTGAAAGGCCTTGTTTTATTAAAAACTCCATGTTTGAAAAAGTGACTCATCATTTGTCTTAAGATTAACATTGCAAGTTGCACGAAAAATTGTCTCGTATTTATTTTGAAAAACTGTTTTAATTAAAATCATTTTAAAAACAAAGCACATGGTCAATGTAATATAACATCAAATAAATTTAAGCTTGGCAACAAAAAAATGTATTCGTGAAGTCAAACAAATGAAGATTACGATAACAAAACATTTAAATGTATAACATAGCATCACTTATATATCAGTTATATAAACCACACTACTTAGTATCACTTTTTCAGAAATGTTAATTAACATTATTATTTGTGTGATTTAATTGATTAACTATACTTAAAATGGTCAGTGTATTTTATAGGGTTTGCTACTGAAGATACTTTTCATATGAGCAAAAGTCTTAAGCCTGTAGAAATTAAAAAAACCAAGCCAACAAATTTTAGATTTCTTACTATTTTATTTTAGATAAATAAGCAAATAATTTTAAATAATCTTGTAAAGAACGTATAGTATTTTAATTTGACTTACTTCAAAACATCATCTGAAGTTTATATAGTTGTTTTAAGTACAGATAAAAAAAAATATCTGAAGAAATATAATCACGTCCAAAATCCATCTATTCAGCATTTTAGTAAAAAACGCTATTTTACGTACTCACATATATTATGAAATTAAGTAAAATTCAATGGTTAACAGTGATTGGCTACTCAAGTAACTAACAAAATATTTGTTTTTTCAGATTATTAGATACCAAATATGAGATTGAGATAAACAGTGAATTGGTATATTTAAAAATATTTTAACATAATATTTTAGTTGTAATATTATTCTATTTGCACGGTTATATTCTTCTCAAACTTTGAATTCGTGTATATTCAAAACTTATGAAAAAGTCATAAAATATTTATTTATTAGATTATTTGGATAAATAAAAATAGTTGTTAAATACATACCTTTTTCATAATCATTCATTATAAATTATACTGCACGTTTGTGAAGATTTTACGGAACCCTGAAAAAAGATTTCACAGTATAAATATGACTAATTATAAGATAAGTTGCTCCACCTCCGTTTATGTACGGAAATAATATTGAAGGATTAAACTGGTAGAACTGGTTTTTCCAAACGATTTTTCCAATTTATTTTCGAAATCTTTTAATATAGGGAGGATTGGAAAAATCAAACAATCCCATACCGTTATATCTGTTTCATCTCTTTACATTAAGAATCAGATTAACATGAACACTACATATTTAGATTAAAATTTCCTTTAAAAGTGTCACACTGCTATTAAAACGCACCATTCTTTATGTATTTTTTTTATAAATTTAATGAAGTATTTCAATATTTGTACTATTATTACATTTCCTATTGCACCGAAATGAATTTTCAGTCACTCAATCGCAAAATTCTCGTTAGGATATTTATTATATCATTTTGTGATTGAAATTGACACTACTATTTAACATCGACAGTGAGAAATTTTTCTTAACACATCTTGCAATTTTTTCAATAGAAAACCAACTGGTACATAAAATACATGTTGATAATATTACTGACGATTTTGCTAAGAGCAAAGCAAGGAAAAATAGTTTTGTTATAATTTTTGGTATTTTTTTGCGAATAGTTAATGTTGTGTTAGTAAAATGTACTGAATATCTTGTCCTAAATTAATTTACAATTTTAAAGTACAATATATTAATGGATTGCATATCAATAATTTTGTATTTTTTGTGTAAATATAAAAATTATTTTAACGACTAGATTTTTTGACATATTTCAAGAACAAGCCGATAACATTTGTAAATGACAAATTGTAAAAATATGGAACATATTTTTCAAGATATTATATTTATACATAAAAATTTTCGCAATATTCTATGTCGTGATGGTTTACGATTTGAAATAAACAAGTAAATTTAAAGATACTATTGTAAATATTAAATCATTTTTGCAGTAATGGTGGGGGGACGGCAAAACCCTTAGCTACCCTACAAAACCTTGTTATTATTCTGTGAATTATATTTATGAGTTTTTTTTGTAAGGCTTTTATTATTTAAAACGTGTCTATATTATAACATCGATTAAAAAAATAAAGGCAAGCGTTGTAGTATAAACGTTGGAAACAGCTGTTTTAGACCATTCTTAATCATAATATAAAACAAACTCTGAATGAAAAAAACTTTAAATGGAAATACAAGTCTAGCAAAGAGTTCCGGAATACGCAACAAAGGAACGGGTCGTTACCAATAATAGTTAAAAAATCCTGTAGTTAAATAATTATAAATTACAAACGGATTTAATTTCCAAGTGTATTTAATCGCTACCTGGCTGATTATTGGCATGCTGACCCTATGTGTCTAACGCCGTTTTTACTGACATGTGTCACGCTTATATAATTATTACGAAATCATCCAAGCAACAAATACTATGACAATTGTACGACTTCCTCCGTACGTGTATATTAATCTATGTCAGTGGTCGTCAAACTCATAGTCCTAAAGAGCTAACTATATATGATTATCATACAGATTTTTAGCACGTATGGTAATAACAGTTAATTTATAAAAAGAATATTTATTTCTTCCCATTGTTGACAAATCTATTATAACAATATATTGAGTAATATGGCTTGAAGTTTTTAATTTCGGGAACGATTCTAAGTTTTTAATGGCTATTTGGCTTTCTCATAAACTCTTGATATTTTCATGCTTTGAAATAATGATTACTTATGTTTGTTTGTTTGTCCTCTATGCGTTCATTTACCATTTATCCAATTTCGATGAAACTTTGTTGAGTTGTTGTGTACACACCCGTGAAGGTTTCTGAAGAAAAAAAATCTAAAAAACAAGAATCAAATAGTACAAACAGCGACATTTCGGAAAAACTGTCTGATTTATTCGTGTACGCACCAGACGGAGAAAAAATATTTTGTATCCAAAAGAACTTCAATAAACAAAATTCAAACGCAAACTCTTTCTTTCCTTTAGTGGCATTGCACCGCATGCCGGGTATTCATTTGTAATATAAAAATCGAAAAAATGGTTATTTTTTGCGCATTAAATATTATATAAGTGTCGCAAGAAAACTCGCGAGCTGCGGTTTGATGGCTCCTGGCCTATGTTGTGAAATAAAAAAACATCGTATAATTGCCTAAAAATCACATCAACGGTCATGGAAATATGATTTCGTTATTTTGTTGACTGTATCATTGTAGCGGGCATTGTCAGTATACATCTCGATGTAGACCTTTTGTTGGAGTTTTTCATTCAAGATTCACTATTTATAAAACAATAATTAAATACCTTACATAGAATTATTTTATTTTAAATAGAATTGTTCAGTTATAATAAGTGCTTAATCGTAAAGTTCAAAAAGTATAGTGTCCATAAAATAGTGATTTGAGTTTTATTTTCAATTAACAATGATATCGTTTAACGACATAATTTATTTTACACTGTTTTTATTAATAGTAGTTTTAATTATGAATACTGCAATCAAACATAGGAATTTTATACATTTCCACTCAATGTTTATACTGTATATTTTATACACATCTTGTGTATCACTAATCTGTATTCCTATAGCTGTTTTTCGATACAGGAATGTGGGAAATTTCATATACATTTCATACTTCCGTAAATATATTAGAGACTTTTTAGGAATTCAATGGGAAGTGAGAAGAAAACATGCTATACTTCAAAATACAGGCTGTGTTGTAGTGTGTAATCATCAATACACTTTGGACGTATTAGGAATGTTAGAAATATTGCCAATACTAAAAAGGTGTACAATGGTGGGACGGAAAGCATTATTTTATGTTTGGCCTTTCGGTCTTGCAATGTATCTTTGTGGGGCCACTTTTATTGATAGAAAAAACCAAAAGAAATCTTCAAAACAACTAATGGAGATTTCTGATCGTGTGGTAAATGAAAAAATCGCTGCATGGTTCTTTCCTGAAGGGACTCGCAATGAAAATGGAGGTTTTTTGTCATTTAAACCGGGAGCATTTAAAATTGCCATCAATGCACAAGTTCCAATTATGCCTGTTGTTTATTCTTCATATTACTTTATTAACAGAAAAAAGTATTTCTTTGGTAAAGGACAAGTGATCATAACTTGCTTAGATCCTATACCTACGCAAGGACTTACTATGGATGATCTGGATGACCTCATAAAAAGAACCCGAGAAACTATGTTGGAATATTACACGAAAACTAGCCAAGAAGTTTTCTCCACGATTACGCCAGATTGTCGACATAATATTTCGTGAAAATATATGAAACCTGATTAACAACTCGCTGAAACTGTGAAAACTTCTCGGTGCAATGAAAAAAGTTTACAGAATATGTGTAACGTAAAGACCAAGATTGACCAAAAGATTCGTCGTTATGTTAAGCATAATATATTATAGATAAGACGTTTTTAGCATAGATGAAGTGTTTGTAATGTAATTATCATAATTTTGTAAAATCATTATAATATAAAACTTCAGAATTATTCAGATTTTATACATAATTAATTTTATTATCATTAAACTTATTGGCAGATCAACAAACCATATAAGTATTTACTGTTCTTCATTATATGATGTTTTTTCTTTTCTCGTCTTAAATAAAAAAATCTTAAAAAATATACTTTGATATCTACAAATCTTTAACCTTTCAGTCGTCAAAGTACCTTTTAGTCGTAAAAAAGAATAAAACTGGAAAAAAATAAAGCCATAGATATATGTATGTTTAAATATAGAAACAGATTCATATTTTTTTTAAATTGCATAATAATTATCAATGTTCAGATTTGTATAAACCTCAAAAGTTAGGCTTTTGACCTTATCATAAATTACTCTTACCATATTTATTTTTACATAATAGTAATAAGAGTATAATAAAAATTACGATACATTAAAAGGCATGCACCGTGATTTGGAAGGAATAATCCTCTAAAGTGTTTATAAGTTCAAATTTCTTGCCCTTACATTTATATGTTATCGGATTTAATATTATAATTTAAACTTATATATTTGGAGCACCGTATCAGCAATGATCGTTTGATTAATAAAGCATTTTTGGTTTGTTGTATTAAAACGCTCACGGTAAAATGGAGTGACGATTGGTTTCCGGTAGAGAATAGAAGCAGAGCCGGAATTCTCATTGTGTCCTGAGGGAAACGGATGAGATCCAGGGGCCAGGGGCCAGCTCTGTCAGTATTGTTGTTGGGAACCCTAAACAATAAGTTATGCAAATCTTATGCAAAAGCTAATTGTTGATTGTTAATTGCACGATCCCCACTGGCGCCATCTGAGGGGTCGGTAGTGTATGAAAACCTGCAACCAGAAGTACCTAAGTATTTGTTGTCCTACTAAAATATAACCATATATTTTATTAAGTTATTTATTGACTAATAAGTTTTTAAACGATTTTTAATAAATTTGGATTATTGAGATTTTGTACACTTCCATGTATTTTGTCACTAACAACCCGGGTTTCGCCTTTCGGCATCTTCAGGCATTCGAGCACACGAATGGACTCGAGTCCATTCGTGTCAGTCCATTCGTGTGCTCGAATGCCTGAAGATGCCGAAAGGCGAAACCTGGGTCGTTAGTGACAAAATACATGGAAGTGTACAAAATCTCAATAATCCAAATTTAATATTGAAATTCCATCAAGCACCCTCAGTCGATGTCTTAAATTAGATTTTTAATAAATTTACATGTCAAAATTATCTATGGGTTTTTTCTCTACTCTCCTACTACTAACTCTTCTTTCCTACTATACTTTGTGGAATTTGACTAGTAAATGGTTAGGGCGAATACAAACTAAGTGTTTACATCCTTTTTCCGCATGCATCTAAAAACACTTTTTTTTCTTGAAATCAATTAACAAAACCCTTTATGAATTACTGACTGTACGCTTCATAAACAAGAATATGTAGAAAATATTTATCAAGAAATAAGAATAACAGTAGTTGACGTTAGAATAAAGTATATCACGTATTAGCGTAAAAGACGCATCGTTACGTTATATGGGTGATGTTAGTTTTCATAGTGATTTCTTGTATATTATTTCAAGTACAACTTTTTACGGTTTTGAGCGAAGATTTCATTCAAGTATACGTCTTGAATATTTGTTTTATAATTTATTAAAACTGTATAAATTATATCTAATCAAACACAGAATTGATATGATGCTTAAAGCTAAAATCATTATATTAATATAATGGAAATTGCTAATAGAAAAAAGAAGTTTATAACACATCTTTTTGACAATCAATTTTCACCCTACTCTGATAAACATATATATGCAGGAAGTGAAACTTCTCTCTTGTAAAATTCTCACTATACTTTTAGTCTCATTAATACTTAACGAACACGCTTAGTAATGCAACCAAATTATGTTATTAATTTAATATTGGGAATGAAATTTCACAATGTAAAAATTGAAAACACAAAAATAAGAGTTTACTTCTGGTATAAGCTTTTCTATATTTACACAACCAAACGTTGGACCACCGAAGTTCACATGTTTATGGCCTTTACATTAAATTCATTTGAAGTAACTTTGAAATCACTATTAATTGGCACTCTAGTCGTTGATTTGAAGAGTTGCTATGAACTGCAGGGCACTTCAGTTGATATAAGCAATAACTTACATCCAATTATTAAAAAAAAACTACTTTATCTGTTTCAGTACGAATAAACAATAGTATAAGAATTTTTGAATGATATTTACTGAACAATAATTAAAATCAAAAGATTTTAGCCGATATGCCTTAATTCGTTTTGTAGAACATTTAATACTAATTATTTGTACTTATAGCTAATAAACCTTTTTAATGTTTAGGGAAAAGAACAACTTCATTTTTACTCATTAAGGAAGATCAACGTCCAATGGACAGGCTCTTTTAATTTGACTCTAATCGCTAATACTAACTGACATCTGACAAGATGGCAGTCGTTAATGAAGCAAAATTTGTTGCCCAATCGTAATTGGCTCTTTGCTGACATTAATCTGAAGCAATATAAAGCAAAGAGCGTTTTTGATTCTCGAAAAGGAAAAACGTGAGACTGTATAAATGATAAATTGACATCGTAGCAAGAGTGACTTGCCTTTCGTCTTAGTATTTTTCTTAACTTGAAATACTATGCAAAGTGAGCTATATGAATTTATTCTTTAAAATCGATTGTTTTTTTTCTGAGCTAGAACTATTAATAAACTAATAAATAATGCTTTTTTTCAGACATAAAGATGAAGGGAAAGATACTATTAAAAGATTCTTTCAATTTAAGATATGGACTGAAAGTGCTTGATGAAAGTTCAATAACAAAATTTGATATTTTTCGAAATCCGCGTCATTTGTGACGAGACGCAGTGAAATGCACAAAATTTCTAAAATTCAAATTTAATATTAAGCTGTACTGTTTTTTTTTGAATTTACAGTAAAAGATGATAAATGTTTTGGAATGTTTTTTTTTTATGTTAATAATACACAAAAGAGCAATAAAACAGCGCATTTTATATAAAAAAATGAATTTTCACATACCTACAATGAATTGAATTTTTCTTGTATATATTGATGCAATAAAGTAGCAACAGTTTTAAAGCGTTAATACATTATGCTTGCGTTTTGTGATACAAATAGAATTTTAAGATATGTAGTAGCTGGTGTCCTTATCGTCATGAAAGAACTTGCATTCAAATAATGCGTAATTTCTGCCATTACTAAATAAGTGTAACGATAACTTTCAATCATTCAGTAAATTCATCATCATTCACATGAATAAAAATTTCTACAATTCCATCGCCCTCTCATAAGCAACAAATCATCATGAAAATATAAGTGTACTGACTTCTGATGATTTCCATTCTAATATTAAAATTTTCAATATCCGTTATAATACATATATTTTACTGTTTAATTTGAATATTTAATTTTCTTTTAACGAGCTACGGTAACAATAAATCAAATGTATGTTATATGGTGTCATGTTGGACAATCATTATATTTATTTATTTGCTTGTTTCATACAAAACACATTGACAAAATATCTTCGATCAGCCATATTTAATATAACCATATCCATTTAAATTGTAATATTTTTTGCTACCAAATTTACTAGTTGATTTTTATTGTGTTATAATAATAATCAAACACTTTACATAACCCTGCTTTGATTGGCTTATAATGTTTTATTACAATTTGATTATTTTGATGAAAATTTAATTAAATTTAGTCCATCGTTGGTTGTCTAAAAATAAATAAACGTTGTATAAAATTTAATGCAAGGAGGATAATGACTTTGTGAATAATAGAAATTTAAGACAAGGTGGCATTTTTAATAAGCAAGAAAGTTTAATAAATTTCATGATGCTTCTGAGAGACTTTGTCATTTTCACATACATACACTGGACAATTCCTACCTATCCTACAGTCAATAAAACACTTTTTTTTGAAACAATTTATCTTTTTCCGGTTGAATTAAAAATCTAAAAAAAAATGTAACTAAAACTGTACTTGCACTCAAACTAACTAATGTTCATTATGAATTGCTTGTATAAAAATAATTATTTGGTCAGTAAATAATTCCACAAATGGTCTGTAACTAATTCGATAAATGGTATGAATAGATTAGGTCTAAATTAAAAAAATTGGCCGTTTCGTATAAAATTAATGATCGTTTATTTTATTAACTGACCAATAAACACTAAACATTTATAAAACTTTCTGATCATTTTGATTTTTTACTGACCAAAGATTGGAATAGTTACTTACCCAATAAATGTAGACTCACATTACATACAGGTCGTTAAATATATTAATTTTATTTAATACGCTCTGAGATTTTGTACACTTCCATGTATTTTGTCACTAACGACCCCAATAACTCAAATTTGATATTGAAATTCCATCAAGCGCCCTCAGTCGATGTCTTAAATTAAATACTAATAATAAATGAGAGAGAAAATAATGTCTGTTACTTTTCCGATATTGAGTATGTTGCGATAATATCAACATTGATGAAATTTCACTTTCAGACAAAACTTTTTATTAAGACATTTTCAAAATTGATAACATGATTTTGAGAGTGACGAAATAATTTCATTAAAATACTTTTATATCCATTAAATGTCAGTTTCTTCGTTATAATAAAAACTGATGAGCAATGAATGCATGTAAACCGCGCTAAAACTATATAAAAATCTTTCACTAATCTATATTATAGTTCAACCGTACCCGTCATGGGTGACGGTATTGAAATTAAAATACTGAATGTCTAAAGTAGCGAATACGTCGTAACTGTGTATGCATTGCATAACATTTTATTTTATATCACCGCAAACGCTTACGTCATGAAAAATTTCACACCTACATGTGATACTAATAAAACGTATACAGAGCGGTCTGGGCTGTTACATATAAGATGTTTTTTCGATGAAGGTCTATTAAAAAAATTTTGAAAGATGAAAGTTTTGGTGTAAATAGCTCAACAGACATTTATTATAAACAATTGAAAATTAAATATTTTATTATGTGTAAATTTATTGAGTATCTCACGCACTAAATAATGTTTTTCGTAAACAATGTCGACACCAATTGAAAGATAAAAAATAATTTTCCGGAAGCGACGTGAAAAATGGAGAATGATTACTAAGTAAGTATCTACAAAGTTACCACAAAATGTGCGAAGAATTTAATAGAAGGAAAGGAACTAAAAAAGACCTCGCCATTTAATTATTTCCCTGACTTAAAGTGAAGCGGTAACCGCGGCCATTAGGGGAAGAAAAAATGACTCTTTTTTTCGAATTCCAATTTGTTCTTTGATAAGCGAGTCAGCAGTTAAAGCAATTTCAGCGTTTGCTCTCTCCCCTCCTCCCGAAGAGGCCGTTTAAAAATTCGATAATGTTTTCTATAAACCATTTAAAAAAAGATGACTTTAAATATCTTTGAGCATTAACGTATCATGCCCTGTTAGACTTACATTGTCAGCGTTTTACAATGAGACGGAATATTCACATTTAACAATAGAATTAAGCACGGCGAAATAATATGTCAGTAATAAGACAGATTTGATTCGACAACAATGCCCATAATGAAGAATTCATTTAAAGATAATTCATATTTGAGTAATTTTATAATTCCAATTTATTTTACATTAATATGGGTATATTACTGTGTTTTTTATGCGAATATACAATTGTTTAGAAATAAGCGAAACATGGTTATTTTCGTTAATGATATATTCTATGGCAATAAACGTATTTTATACCCAGAGACGTAGCTAAGAGTTTTCACCGCCTTGAGGCGGTCAATGAGTATGAAACCCCCCCCCCACATTTTTTCTATAAAATAGATGATTTAATATTTACAATTAGTATAACAGTACCCGTCATAGAAATTACATACCCGTATTGAAATTTAAATACTGAATGTCTAAAGTATCTAGTACGTCGGAACGCTTACGAACGCTTAAGACATGAGAAAATTTCATATCTAAATACATGTGATATGTGATAATATTAAAACGCCTACAGAGTGGTCTAGGCTATTGTACATAAGATAGTTTTGAATCAAAAATACTGCTTTTTTAAAACCATAAAGCACTATGGACTAAAAGATTTTGTATGTGTACATATAATTTCTTGAAAAATATGTACAGTATTTTTACAATTCTATCATTTACAAATGTTATATTTTATATGAATTTATATTTTAATTAGTAGATAATATGCCCAAGCATAATATATTTTGTCAGCCGAGTCTTCGTTGTCGGTTCCGTGGCCGAGTGGTCGTCGTAACCTCATCAACTTCGGTTGCGGTGGTAACTGATTTGTTCATAAAAACAAGGCATAGTGAAAGTGACTAGCTAACGACCATTCCTGTTCTAGGCTTATCATTATATACTAACTCTCTCTGAAAAACAAAAGTTTAGCTACTGAGTAACAAGCAGTTTTTATAGAACAACTCTTGTTGAGATTAGCTTCATTAGGAGCGGGCATGGTTAAAAAAATATGTAAATAAACTAGTATTTACGACCCAGCTTACCGTACTTACCAAAAAATATAGTCCATCGATTAATAAAAATGCTACAAGGGTGTTGAAAATAACATAGTTGACTAAGAAATGACAACCGAAAGAGGAGGGATTTTTATGACAGACAGACAGATCGATACATACATTTTCTGTTATGTAGTATAGATTGAAATACCATCATATCGTATATCCTTTTATCATTTTGAAAAATAGAGGTTGAACGGCTGAGTAACAAAAGCAGTTCTCTTAGAAAAACCTCTTATGTACTAAAATACCAAATGACATCCCATTTCACGGCATAAGTAGTGAAACCGTGTAGTAAATATAATATTATAGTTGACGATGGCTTAACAAGAAAAATCACTATCCTCACATAAAATGTTCTAAATGTGAATAAATAATTATTTTGTAAGAACGTATGGACCGGTGACCAAAATCGATTTTTGTGTTCTAGCCATTTTTAGAGCAAAAAATGAATTTACAAGCATTACACAGCATATTGAGATATCTGAGATTTTTTTAAAAAATGTCTCTTTGGTGTAAATGTTGGTGGGTGCCCTGGGAATTGATTTTATTCAAAATCGTAATTTGTGGCATATTACATCTTGCAATAAACTTTTCAATTCAGAGTCGTTCACACACAAAGATAGTGGGAAAACGGTGAATAATGTTGGCTACAGTGAATATTTCATTTTAAATTTTGATCAAGCAAATAATGATCAATTTATAACAAAAAACACTATTTTTTCATAATGAAGCCGCTATGATTATAATACAGGCAGAAGATAGTAATAATGTTTATTTACCAAACCATGTTTGTCAAATAGTATTATAACACCATTTTTTTAGTTTGACTAAAATGTGATATAACAAGCCACTAGAGAAAGTGGATATGCAGATATGAATGCGCGCGCAAACTTCCGGTTTTCAGTACAACTTCTTCGTGACAGGAAGTTGTTTTGCGCTGGTGCACACAACCGAGTATTCTCAGTTCCACGTTTAAATTTTGAATTAATAGTGAATGCCCAGCAGTGATACTTGAGCAATAATAACTCGACGTTCTCGTATTAAAATTTTATCAGTATTGACAGAACACATCAACGTTGGTTGAAACTTGCAATTTGTTGAGATAACTAGGTATTTAATTTAATTATTGAAATATATTAAATTTTTCATTAAAAGTATCAACATGTTTTACTATTCGTCAATACTTTTTTTTTTGTTTCTCCATTATATATTTTTTTAAATATCTGGCATTATAGCTTACAGCCAAAGAACTAGATATTTTGATTTGTTTAAATACAATAGATCAACTCAAGTAAAAAAATCATAGTAACTTAAGATCAACTCAAGTAGAAAAGACATCACAAAGACTCATGTCCGAAATCTCAAATTGAATTGAGAAAAAAATAAACAAAAATTTGATGTTGACGTTATCGGAACTTGACCCCAGACACACTTGATCGCTAGGGTAAAAATCTTACAACTAAGCCACAAAAACCAACATATTGCTGCTTATGTAGAAGTGTTAGAATAATCGACGAATGATTAAAGTAAAATTTAAACTGTACGAAGTCTGATACTTGTTAATAACTTACAATGATTAAAAAAGGGTTACATGAATAACCATTGAGAAAATAATTTACATCAAGACTACCCTATTAAAATATAATGTTTAGTATTAAAATTGATTTTTTTACAGAAATAATTCATTGAGTCATTTCAATGTTCAATGTGAAAAAGATCAACTTGTGATTAGAATGAGATTATTTCAACAATCGCATTATTAAAAAAGATGTGTAAGAAGTGTATTGATTATTTACCATTATGGTCTGATTGGAACACAATACTATAATTTTGTAATGTAAATCCTAGAACAGAGGTCGTTAAACAGTCGGGAACGAGCTAGGAGTAGTTGGCGGTGCCATATTTTAATATATCATATATTATACAATGTAATGCCATGCATTTCAATTTTTTTAAATTTACAATAAATAAATATTTTGCAGCTCGCTTAAGAAAATGGAACATATTAATTAAATGTCGATAAGTCAATAATGTAATTTTATAAATCTATTAATCATAAGACAACAAAACAATTTTCAGTTAACTTAAAAAAAATAACAATAACAATACATTTCTAATGCAACTTGAAATATCTGAAAGACTCACTTTCAGCTAATATTGAGGTTATGTAAAAAATGTATCTGAAAATTGATCGTCGAACAAATCGTTAATGAAAAATTGCATCTGCAGTACATTAGACGAGATCAATAATGTATATTTTATTAAATATTTCAAAAAATATTCGTTGAAACCCCCTATATCCTAATTCTGTGTTTAGAATTCAGCATTTTATATAATTTCCTAAAGCAGCCTCTATACAGCAATTGTTTAGTTTCAAAATTGATGCTGAAGAGTTAATGCCGAATACAATAAATATATAAAGATATATGGTTCAAAACCATGTGGAGGTAAAAAATAATTATAATCAGAGACCGTTGGATTATACTGAAGCTCAATAGCTGACATGCAAAATTCTTAAAAAAATTGAAATTCGGATGTTACACAGTATATTTCCGTAATTTTATAAATGGGCATCAAAGTCTCGAGTAAAAAACAATTCAGTTGTTTTTGTTTCAAATGTCGAATTTATACAACGTCAATATTAAACAATACTAATCAATTTGGCCTTCATTTCATTTATGTATTCAAAACCATTGCCGGTATTTTGTACATTTTGTGTTTTTTATCTCCTAAAGCAGACTGGGATATTTTTTGTATCTCTTTTCAACCTCTAGAACTTTGCAGAATTACATTTTTTCCCTTATCCAGAGTTTCCGCCCCAAAATGAAAGCTTCGCTAAGCCTTAGCAATCGTCATTTACTTTATTATATGGTTCAAAATTTATTCTAGTGGAATTATTATAGTTTTCAATGTATTCAATTAGTAATATTATATTATTTAAAGATTTTACAGACATTATATGTACTACTTCCAAATTTTTATAATGATCAAGACTGGTTTAGCTCATCACGAGTATTATTAATATCAGAGTAATATGTATATAATGAATTTATTCAACATTTTACAGCGCCCTTAATATTATAAATACGAAAGTCTGTCAAATTTTTCATATTTAACTAATTAAAGTCTCTATAAATTTACCTCATTTTTTCCGAACTCAAAATAGATGTAATTAATAGTCTCATCGATAATTCCCTAGATGGTAGGATGGTCATCAGCGGACTTACAGAATAACGGAACAGATTGAAATAAGAGATGACTAGGATTCAGACTTCTCTGAGGTATCCGCAGCACGTGTGTAAGTGAAATTCATTACCTCTTCTCATCATTGGTCGTTATAAAAATATGTATATTCCACACTAACACCGAATTATTAACAAAAATAATGTTTCCTTTTATATTCATTTAAGAAGCTCATAATACAGCTACTTTTTAAATTCTATGATATGCAATAACTCACAACCGTAAAGTAACAACTTCAGCGATTAAAATATCAAGTTTTATAAAAAAAGTGAAGATTAGTAATATTTTGTCGAATTATTATAAATCACATTTTTCATTACTGTAAAAATATTATAGCAACGAGACATATTATTAATTGAATTGACATTTATTTAGTACGGCTCCATTATACGACGTCACGGCTAGTTCTGGCAATTACAAAGATGTTAAAATAGTTGTAAGAAATACTTTGATGTTTTAAACTTAATGTGAAAATCATTGATTAATATAGTATTTCTCACGTGTGATCGTTCGTGTGCGTCAAACTAAAATGATATAACAACAGTTATTGCGTGAGATACAATGTAAAAAAGTTATTGTTGAATCAAAAAGCTTGGAGGCTATAGCCACTGAATGCTTTCTAAAGATTGCGTCAAATATTGAAAAACTAATATATTTTGCCGTTACGTGCATTTTCTCGTATTTCGCTGCGCAGTTGTGACGTCAAAAAAAATCTCAAATATTTTGCAAACGAAAAGAGTGTATGGGCGGCAGCGAAACGATTTTTAATGCAAACGTGAGACGAATATTTTTATTTGAATCATCGAGCCGACTATTAACTTCAAAGTATTCTATTATATTGAGCTGAGTAGACGGTGACCCTGCATAAATTCCCCATTTCACTAGAGGAAAAGTCTCCTAGGATACCACGTCCATTTGGAAAAATGTATGGCAATTTTCCGGTTGCTCAGCAGAAAGCGAAACCTTACATCTCACTAAAAGGATACACATAAATATTTCTTCAGTGAGCGCAAACCTGTACCATAAATATTTAACTACGACTACAATGTGAGTGTATTTTAAATTGATATATTTATTACGCATCTGCAACATTCTCTATCGCCGAATTGTAAACATACCGTTTCTATAATTACACGAGTTATTATTAATTTCAGAACCACCTTTATGCTGGTAAGATGAAAAATCCAAATTTTGTAAACAATTTTCATAAATACACACATTCACAAGTATGCAAAAAATATTTTACTGAATATTTAGAACAACAGAACGTATTCTCTGAGATATATCCTGCTAAGCCAGGATAGAACAAATTTTGAAACCCAAGCATTGTTTGAAAAGAAATATACTATTTACATATTTCTCACCCATTAGTACGAAATCTGCATCTTCAACTCTACAAATCGGCTCCAATAACTTCAAAGAAAATAAATTGAAGAAATAATGTGTTTTTTTCAAAGTATAGCTAACTAAAAAGTTGTAATATGTTGGTTATATCAAAAACAAACGTCATAGGGCATGATATTTTTAGAATTCAACTACGTTTTATTATTCTTAGAATGAAACGCACAATGTCTTTGAAGCATTAAATGAAATACGTAAATAAGGCGGTATTTTCCAAGAATAAGAACAATGTAAATACGAATCGTGAGAGCCAAAACATTTGTCTATAATAAATACAATCAAAATTAAATCATTTCCATATATCGTACATATAATAAATAACAAAAACTCTAAACAGGAATTTCGTTAAATTTCACCAACTAAAATACATATTATTCGAAATTATAAAAATGACATTTATGGATAAATTATATCGTTTGAAAACTATGGTACAATCTGTTACATTCTTTATAATTGCTTTGGTAACGTAAATGATACTTTTGGTAACCGGCCATGAAAAGAATGAGTAAATATCACATTAACAGAAATTCTAATAGATAATAGTATGTCAATCTCTCAAAGTGGAAAGTGAAGTTATAGTTTGTGTAATTTCTAAATTTTTCAGTTATAAAATATATGCATTCGATTCTTTCATTAAAAAATGCGATATTTAGAAAGATAACAACTTTCTCATGACAGTTTAAAATATAGTATAATTTTATGAGAAATAAAATTTTTACTAAAAATAGCAGTACTTTCATTCAAAAAGAAAACTTTTGAAATAGTTTTGTTTATTAAGATAAAATAAAAAATAATTAAGATTATAATGAAATAATGTATAAATGTAATTATCATCTAAATTTTCATGTAAGAAACAATTGCTGCATGATAGTTAATCGAACCGGTCTTTTCCTTTGTTATATTAAACCACTCTGTAGTAATTTAATTAGATCAGAATTTATGGCCTGTATTAAGTGCTTAATAGACTGGAAAACTTTCCCAAACTTGTATGAAAAAACTTTTACGCAAATGGGATATTATATACAGATAATATTATGCAGCATTACAATTTTATGCTCTTAAAACGAAATAGTACTTTTAGGACCTTTTTTTAAAAAAGAATTATTCTAGTGTAGGCAATTTTAAAACGAAACGGTATTTATTTTAAAATACATTTCGTTCCTTTTCGGTAGATTTGGCAAAGACTACAATATGTTAATTTTTATATAAAATGTGAGTGTTAATTTTATTCACGAATATCAATTTATTTGTATCACTGTAGTTACAATATTTTTTGAATATTTGAAATTAAAACCAGCTTAAAATGCTAGGGATTTTTTAATTATTTTAGATAATTAGGAGAAGTACGTCACTTATATCAATCCACAAGATTAAAAAATTGAATTTGAAAACAAATATATTAAATTCTTACGAATTAATAAGACTTTAATAAGACTAGAACTATTGTGAAAGACGAAGATAATACTTAAATGTAATTTTTTACTCAATAAGTCTTCCACTCTCTTTTAAATCAATAAATACTGATGTTTGGTTATCATAAGTAACTGAAATTAACTTAATTATAAATATTAAAAGATTAAATTACTTTCAATTGTTTATGATACCGATATCTATCGACAACTGTTATCGATAGAAAATGTTTTGTTTTGTATCTTGTGTAATTGCTATTTGATTAAATAACAAATTTAATAACAAGTTAATACCGCTAACAAATATTATTTAAGATATATATTCGGTTTGAGATAAATAACAACAGCTCGCTTGTGAATGTATGTGAATTACAACAACAAAATACGTTCCATTATTTGTTTCCGTTTTTTGATTTCCGATAAAAAATAACTTTCTGTCATCCTTTCAAATAATATACTCAAATGTCCTCTGTTCATTGTGGATTGTTTCGTTTATACAACAAAAGAAGAAAAAACCTTAAAGTTATCTCCAACTCAGTTACAAAGTTTTCTTTGGCAAAGAAATATTGGATTTTCACTTTGTATGGGCCTTTTCTCCCCTCTTCATTTAAAAAGGAAACCCATGTTATATAAATAAATTTCGACTTATTCGTACGGTCACTATTTCTGAAACTACCTCCAAATGTATTAATACAATTTTATTGATAGTACTGTAATCCTTTATAAGGAACGCAATAATTGTTGGCCTTCGCAAATAGTGATAAAATATTTCTCAAATAAACAAGGTTTTAAAAATATTGTTGTGGTAAGATCAATTTTTAGATTGTACTAGTTATTGTATTATAATATAAGAACCATGGAATAATTTTTTCTTGATTTCGTAATGCCATATTGATATTAGTATTTCCATTTTAGTTTAGATGCAAGTATTTTATCAAACAATAATATAACAGCTGACACGTTGTCGGACTCGTGGTGTAGTGGTCAGCGTCGTTTCCTTTGGTTATGGATCTCATGGATTTGAGTCCCAGTACGGTCAGTTTCAGACATTGATTTTTCAATCAAGTAAGGAATTTTCGTTCGTAGATATGGATAGATTTGATGTATAAAATTATCCTCCACCCGTGCGATAATAAAAACGGGGCGTAACGAGAGCAATTAGGTAACCACTAGGTTTATCCTAAAAGAGAGGTTGAGCAACTGTGTAACAAGCAGTTTTTAGAAAAGACTTATGTTCAGATACGTCTATTAGGATCCTATATGATACACATTGGAAGCGAATATGGTTGGAAAACGATATCAAAAAAACAGCTGGAAATATACATTTATTATTTTTAGTGCTTCTTCAGAATTAGTTTTTTTGTATATTAAAGCGACAATATTTTTAATTAATATTTCACTCATACATAGTAACTGCAAGGACGTTCAATAGTACAAGTAAGTTCAACCCGACCTCAAAAATAGCTCTAAGGCTAAAGAATAATATGGACAATAAAGCGATTTAAATATGATACAGCGTTAATCTTGTTGTTTCTTGGAGTGCTGCGGTTGATTAAAAATAAAAAAAGATGGTTATTTGGATTATATTTTACTATTAACATCAAAATTATTAAATTAAGCATTTAATATATTTTTATTTCATTATAAAATTCATTATTCTGTCATTTTTTCTTGAAAAATATCGCTTTTATTTAGATAAATATCGCTCTCGGAGTCAGACCGCTGCACCGCACCCACAAACAAATCCCGAAATATTGTCAAATCCGTAGTTCAGATCAAGCTTCATGCTGCAAATTCCTCCTCCCTGCGCCCCTCCTTCTCCTAGTACCGCGTATCCATTGAAAACCGTACTGCATAAAATCATGAATACACATCACTTTCTGCACACGCTTTTATACACGCTTAAATAATTGTGATGTTTTCATATAATTTACATAAATTCATATATATTATAATATTACATTTTTCTCAACTTGCTTGAGGTGCTGCAGTTCCGCAGTGAGTATGGACGAGCCGCGCCTGGTTATATTAGAAATTGACGGCTAATTCATTTAAATCATTTTTATCTTTTGAAATTCACGTATAGTACAGACTCTTGGTTAAGTCATGATGTCAAGGGAGATATAGGATTAGAGTGGTTCATCATGTAGGCTGTTCCATACGACGTTGTGTCAGTCATTTAACGGTGCAAGCTTTATTCATTTGCCATTCCTGTGTTGTATGAGGCTACACTGCAAAATTAATTTAGTTTAACAATATAGCTTCTTCTTTTTGTTGCACATTAGTGTAGTTTTTTTCTAAGAAAAGTATCTCGTTCGTATAGGTTTGAGTTCTATTGCAATTCATCAAATATTGCTGATAACTTTTTAATAATATATTATTGTTGAACTGAATGAATTGATACTTTTTTCAAATACAAAATAGAAGTCTAACAAGCTGGTGCCAATTTAACCATAGACATTTTAAAATTATTTTTGCTAATAATTATGTCTTCCATATTACTCAACCCTGCAATGCAAGTTTGCAAAATAATTTGTAGTTAATGACGCTCTTATTGTGAGTAGCCTAAAGCTTTATCTAATATAATTTATTGTTGAAAAATAGTAAATGAAACTAATGAATGAGATATCAGAGAAAATGAAATCGTCACTACGAACAGGAAAATTGTGAAGTATCGTCTGTTTCCTTAACTAAAAATTTAAGTTTCGTCTTGAAAAAACACAGCAATGCTCATCGATACAAAGCTTTTGTGACTTTAAAAAAATCTTTAACCCCGATTGGAAAGTTTTCATCTTCAGCTGTTTTTGAGAAACCGGAATGAAATTTATTGATTCATCAAGTCTGATATGCAATTGAAAAATTGTAACGAAGATAATAATCAGCTTAAATAATAATTACTTAAAAATACTGTTTTTTCCCTTCCCCACTGAAGTGACTTATTGCTCAACCTGACATTTCACTCCATGTACGGCTTCTTATACAGACTGAGATAAAACTTATAAATATGTAATGGGTGATTTACTTTGAACGCTAAGTAAAGCCGAGAATATTAAAAATTTCAGAAGAATTTTTTATTCATTACTGCCAGCATATAGTTGGGTAATATTTTTCGTTCGTAATATCCAAAGTGGTGTTCCGCGATCTGCACCGTCGGCGCTTCCACAGTTTACTCCATGGCAATGGTGTCTTAGTTTCATATTGCCTCCCAGATATGGTAAACTGAGTGCATACGATTTAACAGAGTATAGAGTGCATATGACAGCACGGTACACTGAAGTGAAACTTACATTTGCCGTAACTTTATTGCGATACGAATTTCATCACAACATAATGTTATTATTCTCATTGCGGTTTTAGCATTGGGTTTAATTTCCTCAAACTACATTTAAGACTAAAAACAGAACCAAACGCGCGTTATAGCCAATTTAAAATTATCTTTAATTTAATGTTTTTATTAATATCACAGTTCTTATGTTTTTACGATTTTTATCTGTTTGAAAATTATCATGGGGAGACATCGTGCTGTGGTTGGTGTACATAAGGTTCACTCATAACTCTTTATGATTGCTATTACGATTACTCTCTCGTTTGCTATCACATAAAGTTCCATATTTTTATATCTAATAGCAGTTATATTAAACATTCTTGTATCATTTAATTTAAGACATCGACTGAGGGTGCTTGATGGAATTTCAATATCAAATTTGGATTATTGAGATTTTGTACACTTCCATGTGCAGTTGAGCGCACGACTGGACTCGAACAGACAGACAGTAATTTTTTTTTTCCTACCTTTACTTTCCTACTAAAACTATTATGAGGAGTCCGCGAAGCGGGCTCCTAGTTTCCTGACTAGAGTGGGTATAGACTATGTCTCTATGTCCCTTTCCCGCATGTAGGCTAGCTAAGTACTGCTTTCTATAAAGATTCTGTCAGCTGAGGGCTTTTTTGTGAGGAAATCACCTAAGAAACCCTACGAGAATGATTTGTCTTTTGAATCATTTAAAAAAAAAAAGTTCAATTCTTACCAAGAATTGCTCATAATGTCGGCGTAAGCTTGAATAGCTTATCATTATTATTTTAGATATGCCCAGTCCCTAACTGAAATGTGCGAGCCTGGCTCGTTACTTTAAGATTTTTCTCTCAGGGCGACTAATTGAAGACCGGTGTGGCCGTCGACCTCTTCCGCATTCGCCTCAGCTAAGGAAGAATTTTCTGTAAGAAAAAGGGAGGAGGAGCATAAGGATTTGGCCATCGTCTTAATAAGGATTTGGCGTTCGTGGAGACTTTTAGTTGTAGTTTAAATTTTTGAATTTTCCCACCTTTGAGAGTTGGAACGAGGTGAGGCCCCTGTTTCAATCTCTCCATAAAGCTGGCGCGATGTAGACTTAGGGTCTCTTGAATCTCAGGGCCGCATTAAATGTATGGTTTTCCAAGCTCGCAAATCACTTACTATTAGAGAACCATAGGTTTAATGCGAATGATGGGGTTAAATTGTTGCATCAAAACATGGGGGATCATAAATTATTTTATCAAGAAATTTTGGAAATCAATAGAGTCCAGTTAAATTTCTTGCCGATTCTGAACGAACAGCTGAATCTTCCAAACTCGCCGCTGCTGTATCCTATACGTTGAATCACCTAACAGATGTCACTAAATGTGGAATGATTGTATATATTTATCTTTTCGTCGAATTACATCCCGTCTAAACCCACAATGCTATTATAATTGTAAAATCACTGGTAATTTTAATAGTAGTTGGAAAGCGGCAATCCGCCACTCTGTTAATGCGTTGTTTTCAAAATAAGGATTAAAGCGATTCTCGAAATTTTAACTCAGGTATCAGTGTGGATCCTAGACGTATAATATTTTATCTCGTAAATAATATTTGTCGTATTTGTATCTTCTATATAAACGTTATACACTGTTTACTGTCGGGTCAATTCGAGTCCATTTGTGCGCTCGAATGCCTGAAGATGCCGAAAGGCGAAACCCGGGTCGTTAGTGACAAAATACATGGATGTGTACAAAATCTCAATTATCCAAATTTGATTTTGGCATCACCATTTGTACCTTTATTAATTATATATATAATAGCACAGATCTCTCTGTGGACGCTTTATTATTATCAGATATCACATTTAAGTATGAAAAGTGTAAAGGAATGCACACACAGATCTGACGTACTATCTTCTTTAAACATTATGTATTTTAATTTCAATACCGTCATCTATGACGGGTACGGTTATATTAGTGTTGTTATAAAAGAATAAATTTAATTAAAATGACTGTTAAATAAAAGCTTTGATGTTATTGGTGGTTTTGTCGTAAAATTAATTGTATGTATCTTTCATTTTTAAGGATCTTCATAAATATAAAAGATAAGATATTTTGAATTTTGAGAAATATCAGGTAACAGAAAGCAATCATATCACGGTAGATTTTCAAGTAATGACTTTGTTAAAACAAACCATGAAATCCTTTACATTTATTTACTTATATGTAACTTTTATTCTACAAAACTTAATTTCGACTAACAACTGTGTAACAAATCACTTTTTATTACTTACTTATTCAGTGAAACTGAATGAAAATGTTTGTTCTTCATAAATTATGGACGTGATTAAAATTGTTTTTTGTATAGTCATATAATAATCAATTAAATATCAATAATTTGTCATAAAGTAATGATGAAATAAATGCTTCATATTTATATAATATAGTTAATTAGCCTTCCGTTTTCCGTTAACCAGGGTAATCCTAGTCTACTAAAATACCATTTTGAAACATTCTGAACAGCTTTCATTTACAAAATTCTTAACATCGTCTTTTCTATTACTCCAAATATATGTTTATAGAGTTTTTTTTTTATTATAATTTGTCTGTATACTGAAAGGTTTTTAAATCTGAATAAATAATTAGTCATGACTGTTCAGCCATCGTTGAAAATCGTAAAAATAATGTATCGTTTGCAGCTATTTTATTGATATTTTACTAATATGTAATAATTATACATCTAACAATGAAATGTGTATTGTTTTACTGTAACAATTATTTTTTTAAGACAAGAATTAATTACCTTACGGTATATACTCTATGGTAGTATTTTCCTTTAAACACTTAAAAAATAAACTTAAACGAGTGTATTTTGAATGTAATTAATACATAACGTTAAACGTTTTCATTATTCTTTTTAACGATCCAATAAAGCTGTAGTAACGATTCTAAAACACGTGCTTATATTCACATTTTAAATTTCAAGTCACTTTGTGGATTTATTTTTACTTTATTAAAAAAAATTGAATTTAATTAAACGTAAAGTCTCTCGCCACATAAAATTTGTCGGCTAGTTATTTTTGCATAAAAGTATAAAGTTTTGGCCTCGAATGGACCAAGTAAAAGCGATTAAGCAAATATTAATGGAATTATTAAAGTAATTTTTTTTCGTTTTTGAGAATATTAAAGCGTAATATGCCATCACAGAGAGTCTTTCACTATTTCCTATCTAATTTGATTGATGTCAATTTTTAAAATATCTAGCAATCATTATGTTAAACTTAATTTTATGACATGACATTAAGAATTGCAATGAAAAATTATAATCAATACATTGCTTAGCTAAAGAAGATTTATCATTTATAAAAAACTGATTGAAAATCATACTTTGATGATACTTCTTCTTAAGTAAAACCAATGTTATTTAATGGTAGGATCTTTGTGCATTGCTTAACTCATTTTTTTTCAGACCATACACTAAGACCTTTGACTTGATATTGAAATTCCTTTAATCAATGCCCCTTCAGTCAATCAATATTTTAAACTATAAACAAAAATACTCAACGTTCTTTTTTATCAGGTGAATTGACATTTTACTATTGAAAGTACTTTATTCACAGAAATTCAATTTAAAGTGGTTATGTATCAATGGCTATTTCAAATTTTTGCAAATTTTACAATTACAAATTGCAAAGTAATCTATGATACTGATAAAATAATAGTATAACACGTCTTAATGTAAAACGGTATATTGAAACAGTGATATTTAAAATTTTATGACATCTTTTTTTTCTGTCTTATTTACGAGATAAGTGATGTATATAATGTTGAAATATATAGATGTAGTTATATAACAGTGGGTTATAAACACATACTTCAAAATGAAAAAATATTTCTTATTTTTAATGTAACCCTTTCTTCCCTGACAGTAAAAAAAAGTACCACGACAAAATAAATCCCCTATAAAAGTATGATTCTGGATATAAAAATATGTAATGTAATTGTGACGTACTGATAAAAAGAGTATGATTTTTTACTTTCTAATCCCTGACGGTACTTATTAGTACCAGTAAATTTTCACCAATATGGATTTTCCAGAGAAATTTAAAAAAATTCAGCTATAGTTTTTTAGACACAAGACACGATCTACTAAGAAAAAGTAGCAAAAAAATATTTCTATGTTCAGGAAGCAATGGGTTAATCTGTTCAAAAAAATATTTTTCAAGAAAGTGGTCTTTATTTGGTCTGACAAGTTATATAATAAATATGAAATACGCAAAAAACGTGTGTCTTTATTCTTTGACGCAAAAATTTACAATTTATAACATATCAATAATCATTTAAAATAGTATAAGTACAACATATTTGACAAGCCTGTCCATTTTTTGTATGTTTATTTTCACTTTCTTCGCAGATAGGGAAACATAGTTGTCGAGCGATTTGCAATTCGCATTGTGTGGACACGTAAGCCGATTCCCATAGGTCCCCATATTTAGTGCCAACTTCCCCACTTTTGAGGGCGAAAAGCCCCTAGACATTCCAGACCATCATTCAGCAGGAACATTTTGTGGATTTATTACCATGACAATGAGACTGCTCTACATGGACACCGCATGTTTTATTTTGTTTTTATGGCAACTTCGACTATTTGAAATAAATTTAACACTTTTTACAGTTCAGTAAGCAGCATTTGGGCATGCTTAATGGGCCACTCATTTCATTTCCAATGTCTTATTTATAAGTAAAACGCCTTTTGCTTTACAGTCAGCAATAAAAAAAAGATTCCAAGAATATGTAAGGGTACTTCCAATAAATTTATGGCATTTACATTCTTTTTGAAAATCAATTAAGGATAGTAAATATTTTTCAGACGCCGTCGCAATATAGAGATTAGAGATTTGAAATATTAATTGAAAACGAATATTATTAAAAAAGTATATATTAGACTGGTAAGATACAGCTAGGTCCAAACATGTCAATAAACAAATTATATCAAGCATATCGTCGTTGTTCTGGACGAAAACACTAAATCGAAAAAATGACATATTGGGTTAGTTATACCAAAATTCTTCTTATTTTGAACTCTACCGGATGACAGGACTCACTTATTTTTATAAATTTCACTTTTACTTAAGAACAGTTTTATACAAACATACAAAATGAAAAACGTATGGCATTTAAAGCATTTGGCGAACTTTAAAGTCCTATTACTCAAAACTAGTATTTTATAACTAGTGTCTTCTTCCAGAACAACGACGATATAAAATAATTCAGTGCTTCTTAGTTATATAATATTTCTGTCATTGTGTATATTAATTGTTGGCAAAGACTATCTTTTAGTACGTGTTACGGAGTTAAAAATAAATAATATTTTTTGTCAACCATGTGGCTAATATGAAAGAATTTTATTCGAATAATTCATACATTTTTTTGCATATCCAAATATGAAAGGGGAGCTAAAAATATTCAAATATTGAATTGTATGTTGAAATCCTTTACGGATAAAGAATGCTAGCCAGAATAATTATTATTGAGTGTAGTTATATTGATTGTATCCAATCCACAATATCCTCAAGTTTAGATAATTCCACTATTGCAACCATGTTAAATTAAAAATGTAGGAAAGTTGCAGCTCTAAGTGTTATTATTTATATTATAGATGTAGCGAAAATTTATTATTATTTCTTGTTTTCTTTTATATGTAGAATACGATTAAGTGACTGATTGTTTTATATAGAATGTAAGATCATTCATAGATTTTTTTAATATTAACTACAGTAGTGCGACTGTTACCAGTGCCTGGTTTTCGTAATAACCAGAATATTTCCAAAGTACTTTATTTAAATAATAATTTTTAGGCTATTTTCAGCAGAACCTGGTGTAACTCTTCGTGCACCTCATTTATATAATATAATATTTTTTTGTTTTTTTAGTGGAGGTAGCCAGTTTCTGCATAACTACATACAATTTCAATATTTCCTCTCTTCTTTCTTTTTTGATCGATATTCTATTTGAGAGTGTATAATATGAAGAAATCAAACCAAAAAGATTTTATTTCATCATTTTTTTAGATTAATGATATAATGTCATATTGTCAGTAAATATATAATAAAACAATTTTGAATCAACAGTTTAGTAATATTGAGAAGAGCAAAACAACAGGATTATTTTAATTTGTTATTTTTCAAAGTAGCTTTTTCATTATTTATACAACATAGTTTTAAGGAGAATTCAAACCATATTACGAAATTTGTTAATCGAAAAAATAATAGCAATTCTCTACAAAAAGAAAAAACTTCTTCAACAATGAATAAGTCGGTACTTACTGGAGAATTTCCAATATCTAAATTTAGATTATACGTTTAAAAATTATGACCAAAGTTTGATATTTATTATATTGTAATCATCAGAAAATCTTCACAAATGACAAACACATTATGATTTCACCTAATGACGATTCATAAAGCTGATTGGATATGACTTTTAACAATATACCGAGTATAATAATATGTCATTATTTTTGAATATGTCAGTATTTTATCAGTTTTCAGACTATTTTCTACACGTACTAATCTGATTATCAATGAATCCAGAATATTGTATATTTAAGCCCAGCTACCATTTTCTACGTGATGGCACAGAGTAACATTATGACTAGCATATTTATGATCAAGTATTTTTCACAATAATATTATGAAATATTCCTTGTGTTTGTAAAATATTCAATCATTACTGTACATGAGATACATATTCCTTCCAGAGTTGCCAGCACGTGTGTCTTCCAATCTAATCACTATATCGATACAAACGTTAAACTGATTTACTATTTTCTTACTATTCAAGGAGCTCTGTGTAAGTAAGAGGTTATTTCAAATAGCTATTTTTGCAATCGACCCATGATTTCTTTGTTCTTAGAATTTTTCGTCTTACAAGTTGCTGCGCTATTAAAAACTATATTTCATTTAATAGTAACGCCTTTCTTAGCAAATAATTTCCCTGAAAATCTATAATGGTAGACTATGTATCGGTTATCGGGATTCCGAATCGGAACAGTGCCGTCAAAGCCTTGTCGTCTCGCAACCCTGAATATTTATTTGTATTTAATGTAATAGTAAAAAAACAAACAGACTAATTATAAATATGGTACTCATTTTATTTTTGAATTTATATGTCTTTGACGTGAAAAAACTACTATGGGATTGCAATAAAGTGGGTTATGAAATTATTTGCTTTTATTAAAATATTTTAAACGTTTGTGCGGAGATAACAAGCATACAGCAGTTTATTGGTGTTTTTAAAAGATGGCGATATAAAAAAAACATGAATATATACATAAGCATATTGTCAACAAAATGAGAATTCAAAATCTACTGCCAAAGTAAATACCATTTCTATATTAAAACTGATTTAAAAACATCATCGAATTATTTTATCATCTCAGCAAATTTAACCTAATTAAGAGAGACCTTTTCGATTTAGATAATTTTTCACTCTTTATGGGCTATCTTTAATATTAAAGGACCGATGAAGGAAAAGGGTTCATTTAATGCATTTATAATTACGAATTAAATATTAATCTTAGGTACATTCGAAGTAAATTTGTTGAAACTTATGCTCGGGCAGTTTTCGTTCATGAATATAAAAAAATGATAGATACATTTTTACGTAAATAAAATATATAATTTTTCGCAAACGTGCTAAATTGATAGTTTCTAAAAACAAAAAGACACACATTTATTTAAACATACAAACAAAGGAAAATTATACAAACCGCAAACACTTACTTCGAAAAAATATATTGTATTCTTGTTGGTTCTTTTGAACTTTATTGGAAAAGATAATATTATATTTTATTAAGCTAATCTTCATTAAATTAACCGTCGCTAAAATATAAATCATCATACGGCTATAGGATGTATAATAACAAGCACTCATTGTTTCTGAGGAGATTTGTTTTGTTGACAATTTAATCCTGCTTATCTTTTTAACTGGAATTCATACGCTAAATTTAGATTTACGTTAATATACATAAATTAATGAAAAATATAATAATTTTAATTGTTCAATTTCCATACGTTCTGTCACTAACGACCCTGGTTACGCCTTTCGGCATCTTCAGGCATTCGAGTACATGTATGAACTCAAACTGCCAGTTAATAAATGGTTTATATCATTTTTATATAATACGAATTAATAATAGTTATTTTCACTAAGTGTAAGAGCTATATTGGCTTCTGAATTAATTTAATTTCAAGCTGATTGATGATCATGACTTTCAGTCTAAATTAGTAAAATAGTCGCATAAAAAATCACAAACTC
This sequence comes from Himalopsyche phryganea, assembly GCA_022494535.1. NCBI lineage: Eukaryota > Metazoa > Arthropoda > Insecta > Trichoptera > Rhyacophilidae > Himalopsyche > Himalopsyche phryganea. The sequence continues at coordinate 6,077,705 of JAGVSL010000008.1, read as the reverse complement.
ATAGAATTTTGTAATTAATGTTGGCCATAAAAACCAACTATCAATGTACGAAAAAATTGAATGATCGAATACGGCTATGGCAAAGGTGTAACAGTGGTGATGTCAATTTATAATGTCACTAGAAATAAAATAATCAGTTGTTATGTTATTTAAGATTGGTTGCTATTATAATAGTACGGATCTGTTCATGTACATCTGTGAGCTGATTTGGGATTGTATACGTAGGATCTCAAAAGAGAAACACTACGAGTGACGGGCGACTCGCGTCATCCGCCCATCAGTATCAATCCAGCCGTTGCACGTGATCGGGCGGCAAATCCCGCCTATCGTTCTCCCGCTTTCACCTTAAAGGCCTCGGGGTCTAGTGGAGGACTCACGAGTACAACGACCTGGCATTTCGATTGCGAAGTTTTAAGCCGAGAGGTCAACTCGAGTGTTCTTAAGCCAACACAATTTTGTTATTACATTTGATCTACTCTGAAACAATTATTATTCTGCCACGCATGTTTTCACAAATTGAGGAAAAATAACAATTTTATTGCTACTAAATGTTACAAAACACAACTCAATCAATTTTTAAAGTGGGCTCTGAGGTGGTGTGACATGTGACATGGTGCTGACATCTTGTCAAAATTTCCAACACATAGTTTCTCATTAAAAAAACACAGACACTCAAGATTTTTGAAATGTCAAACATTGGCGATCATTGCCATATTTGAATTTTGCTTTAGTACATGCAAACTTTAATAAGAATGAAATCAAATAAAAACATGCTTATATAGTCATCATAAAAATCGAACTGAGGAACAATATAGCACTACAAATAAATCAGATTATGTATATTTTATTTTTCTTATTCTTAAGTAGTTTTTTTTGTTTAGTTGTTCCGTATCTGACCATTTTACGCGAAAGCATGACGATACCAAACGGCGAACCACGGGTCGTTAGTGAGAAAACATTAATTTGTACAAAATTTGAGCTCTTAAAATTTTATACTGAAAATCCATCAAGCACCTTCAGTCAATATTCTAAAATATAATGGACATGTTTTCAATGGGATCGGATTGTCCATAACTTTACCAAAGAAAATCGTACGCAATTGATCGAATGATTGTAATCCTACTTACAATTCAAACTCGTATAATGAATTATGTTAAAATATCCATGATTTGTTATATATTATATTATTTATTTAGGCACACATTCCGCAAATTAAAATATTAAAGTATTTGATTGCCTTAAAATGAAACAGAAAAATATAAAATAGAAAAATACTCATCATTTTGTTGCAAATAAGCTTAATAATCATTATCATGACAAGATGCCATATTTTCGTGATGTATTATATTATGTTCAAAATGCTTAAACAGAATTTGAAATTTTTAGTATATAAGCTTTTAGTGTTACTCCTTTTTAGTATTTAACTACACTGTAACCCGTTCACCAAATGTAATGTCATTTTTAACAGAAGGTTAAATCCGTACATATCGGGAAATGGAGGGCTGTACGGCATGCGGATTTTCCCTTTGAAAATTCAGATTTAATGTAAAATTTTCAAATGTATGCTTAAATGTTAGATAAATGATTAATTATGCTGACTATTTGTTAGCTGCTTGAGAATTTTCTGAGACTTAAATAAAGCGCACCAAATAAAAATAACGTAATTTTAAAAACGATTGATTTACACTTTGACGGTCAAATTTAATGTTATAAATATTTTTTAATCTAACTAGTAAAGCAGATGTCTATTATTAAAACATATATGTATATATCAGTGGCATCCGGTGACAGGAATATTAGGGAGTGCAAAAAAAGATTCACATATTTATGTAAGAAATCCATCCTCATATTGGATTTTGAAAGTACTAGACATATACGAAAATATAAATCTGATATTGGCGATATCAACTGTTTCTCTTCACCAGGGTTTCCCAAACCTTCCTGTGATTAATTTCGACGGACCACCTTTCTTCTTTTTTTTTTGTAAATATCAATATGAATTTGAGTACGTCTAAATTTGTTGCAGCCCTATATACAACCATTCCAGGTTGTCGCGGATGATAGTTTGGGAAACCTTGTCTGTCTTTAATTTCTCAAAATGAATTGATCATTTTTAAATTTTAGAAGTAACACTCACTTTCGACGGAAGTCATCGATATTGTATAAATTATTTGTAATGGCTTAACGATTTAGCTAAATACTATGTATTTTTATTCGTGAAGAGTTGAAGTATAGACAGGGCTCCAACGACATCGTAAAAATCTTCTCTGCTGTATAAACCAGTTAGTTCAATTTAAGTTTAAATTCCTCCATGAAATCGTATGTTAAGGTTACCATATTAATGTCTGCAATTGGAATAATTCAGTATTAAACCGGAAATTGTTCGCATAAGTATTTTTGGGGGAAAGTAATTTGTAGAATTCAATATTAAAGAATATAAAAAATATTAGAGGAAGGTGTATTACGAAACTGAACCAGATACACAGTTGAATATTATGGAATAGGTAAGGCCAGCCTGGTAAAAACTCGAAACTATCCTATTTTAAATATTCAATTATATCTACTGTTATACACGATCATAGTTATAATTTTATAAATTGTATTCATCACTCCAAAAGTTATAATTGTAGGTACATATTATTCTTATTGAAGAGCGTGTAGTTAAAGAATCATATCGAAATTAGATGGCTTACTAAGCTTGTTCCACTGCTCTTTTACATTCTTACAAATGACTGTTACAGGTTTGTAAACTCAAACGTCAAATCGCTTTCGGTTACGTTCGGGAATTTCCGCCAGGAAGATCAATGCTCAAAAACAGTCCATACAAAATGCAACTGAAGCGTACTTCATACTAGTGCAACGTCACAAATATGTCAAAATACATAGAACATTTCTGACGTCTAAGGAGTGCAAAAGAATTTATGCTCCTACCGCGTCGTCGACTGACTTTCATGCGTATTCTGAATCGACGCATAATACGTTTGCTAGTCGTGTTTATTGATCATCGTTTCCTGCAATATTTTCCTATGGGAAACACGAGGAAAATTTAAAATTAGTGAATTGGTATAATTATTATATTTGAATATCCTTTATTAATGGAATATTTTGATGGGACTTATTGGAGTGCATTGCACCCTTTGCTCCTTTACAAGAGCCGTCCCTGGTATATATGTGCATTCTGTAAAAAAACAGTTCAATTTAATTCACTGACCGAGTAGAGTAACAAATGTTTTGTTTTTGATTGTAAATGTCTTAAAATAATTTTTAATTACTTCTAATTATGAATTCTGGCATGCTCAGAAAATTCTTTGTCAGAAATAATTAAAAAAACAATGTAATCAATCCCCGATGGTAAAAAAGTATGCACAGGTTAGTGATTTTTCGGAAATAGCAAACGGGTCAAAAAATATTGCATAAATACCACACCGCGAGGAAATTTCAATGCTTATAAAATGAGTTTTTTTAAATTACATTTATTGAAACACATCTGAAATATTTAAGTCCCAATCTGTAGAGTATGCTATTAGGTGTAACATGTATTTGCTAGTAAACTCCATGGATCGTGGATACGGGCGATTGGTTTGAAGGGTTAATTGATCAATCTTAAGAGTTTAGTTCTACCGTTAAACATTTAGATTGCTGTTTGTGCCAGCATAAATGGGATAAATTCAAAAAAAAGAATGCTTACACAGTTTCCCATTTTACCGAAGTAAATATAATAAATATGACGAGTATGTATTCTGCAATGTATTTCGATTTAATACAGTACACAATTCCTGATTCAAAAAATCTGTGGTACCGTATTTCGAAAAATTTAATAATACTCCCCTTAGCAAAAGTTACAACGCCACGAGTATCAAGCTTTTAATAAATCATTTTGTAATGAAAAAAAACAGTTCTTTGAAACAAACGGCACTTGTATACACAATAAAATCTCGGCAATCATTTTGCTTCAATAAATTAACGTAACTACATACGAGTACAAAGAAATAAAAGAAAAATAAAATATATTTCGTCCACAATGTTTGACTTAAAATGATTTATAAAACATATAATATACGTATTGGGATGTCGGAACTGGAGTGTCGCCATGTCGACTTTGCCACTCCCCATCATCGCCCACGTTTTTTTTTACCCCGGGGACTCTCGGGTGAAAATTCATATCAGTTATACTAAGCTTTGGGTGAAAGCTCCAAGACCGTGAGAGCTTTGAATTATTATTGCCGCAAAGCGAGAGTGGCATTTTCGTGATAAATAAAAAAAATCGCCTCTGAATCATCACTGTAAGTTGGGGAAATATACGTAAGAGAAATGTTATAAGGATCTCTTGAATTAATCAAAATTCGTTCGAGCTTAATGGCACCGGCCATAATGCCACGCGAGCCAAACTATTTCTTTTTATTTATTCTAAAAATACAAACAATGAATATTTCCGTTTGATTTATAATGAATATTCAGTAATTTTTAAATATTATGCCGATAAATTATTGTCATCGTGGTTTTGTAAATAGATGGCTAGGAACATAAATTTTCTTTTTCATAGAAAGAAAAAGACAGTGCTTGATAATTTTAATATTTTAATTATTAAAAAAATCACATATGAATATTGAAAATGATCGTGGTTTGTGAAACTGGTTGTGCGGAAAATAGTTTCAGCTAAATGTGAGAACGGTTAAGAACATCTTCTTAATTGTGTTCATGTTCCAGGCATCACCGTTCGAATGATTTTTGAAATTTTCCATCGTATGATTCAAGCATGATGTAATGTTGTACATTACAAATTATATATATATATATATGGAATAGTCTGGATTAAGTGTACCAACTAAAATTTAATAATTGAAAGTCCACGCAATGGCAATTTTGTGTTAATTGCGGCGGCGCGACTTAACCAATCAAGTCGTGCCGTGGTGGACAAGAAAGAACCAATAAGATCATTTCAAATTGAAGAATAATTAAGCCAGAATAGGAGCGACGAAATTAAAAGATACTTCAGGTCTGGCGTTCAACCGCAGAGGTGGTCCTTCAAGGGCTACCCAAACGAGCAGCGCACTGATGGAAGTCATCCGATCCTGATGGAGCAACAACATCTCTATCAGTATCATATTTATATTTATATTTCTTTTGTTATTTTTATTGTATTAACTTAAGCTATGGTCATTCCATATGTTGTGCATATTGCAACCTTTAAAAGTAAAATCTTATTTTTGTTAAACACGAGGTTATTCTAACTTTTTGTATTAATTTGTGATAATTCATTGTTGTATATTAAAATTTAATTTGTCACAATTCTTAGCATTTTATTAATTAAAAATTAATTTTCGTCTGAAAGTCTGTTTTCAGACTGGCGCCCATTCATTTATATATATTTATAGTTTTCTAAATACCCGTGTTTCTTTAACCTTTTTACTTAGGGCACTTTTTGTCATATAACTTTTATAATATCTCTGTTAATTGCAGAAGGGTTCTTACATCCCACGCCGCGAGATTATTGTTGTAATATCTTGCCTTCCAACGAGCTAGTTTCTTTTAAATTAATGATGATTTTGACCATTTTGCTTCCACTGTACTGTTTTGCTTCATCTTAATTATCCTTTTAAATTTAACGTAAAATCATTCAATCGATCATTTCGCGTTTTTTTCACTTCACTTTTTCTTTATTGAAGACTTTAAATACACTTCTTTTTTTATCCCTTTTTTTATTAGGGCATTTCTATATCTCTGTTTATTTTCTTTTATGACAATGAGTATACAAAATCAACAGTTTAAGTGCGTGTTGGCCAATGATTTGATATGCGCTTAGCCACACCAAGCCGTGGACTATTTAATTTATTCGTTCGAATAAACTCAGCGTTCTCATCCTACCCTTAAAATATTGGCATAGAAAATTATGTCATACAAAAGTTGCAGCCAAGACTTTATAAGCAATATAAGACTACATGTGAGCAACACGGCTGTAAAACTAACTGTATTATGTAACGATATTTTGTTTCGGAAACCCCAAACTAGACCGCTACATCTAAATTTAAGTGTACTGATCCAAAAAATAAAATCGCTATAAAAGCTATAAACATTTCAATAATTTTCCCATTGTAATTTATATATTTTTTAGAATTTTTTCTTCTTTAGGTTGACTAAAATTTTATTTGAATTGATTCGTTCACATTTTGCAATAGCTGTTTTGACGAAGGGTTACCGATGTGACATGTTCATACAATTTTAAGCGGTCATCCCGTGTAGTAATATTTCTCATCCTCCCAAGAGACGACTAACTTTGCGTTATCTTACGAATTGTTCGAAATATTCTGCAGTGCCTCGTTCGACTCTTTAACCTTTTCATTTTCATTACAGGAATTTAATTGTTTTGTTTTAAAACCCGCTGGGCTCCAAAACAATTGGGTTAACAGCCCGGAAAGAAGGGAGCTTTTCAAAATCTCGAAATGGATTACTGCCGAGATGGGATGGTGATTTTTTTTCTTTCAACTTTCACTTTTTTAAATGAAAAAAAAAAAACAAAACTTTATCACTTGGCTGGGCGAGTGGCTTATATTGTGTTTCCCTTTTGTTTTGATTTCATTATTTCGCTATATTACGTTAGAATTACTCTCGTTCGGTAGTCGGCTACACAAATGCTTCGCTCCAAGCCGCGTAAATAAACTTACTGGGTTGAAAAACTTTAAAAATTAATGATAAATGAATTTTACAGAAATTTCAATTTCAGTTTTGTAACAATGGTTGCGATATAAAATTTTCTCCGTAAAAAATATACAGCAGGAATAAGCTTTTTATATTAAGCTCATTTTTGTTTCATTTATCACTTTACGGTAAACGTAATTGTTTCTTAATTATCTTGTTCAAACAAGAAAATTAAAATACTTGTTTATTTTATCACTTCTATCATACATATCCTGTATGACCGTCACGTACAATTGTAAAACCTATCCTTTCTCTTTTCTATCTACTAACTGAATAGACACAATGCAAATGCAGCTTTTTTTTATATTTCTAAGTAGCATTTACATATCCAATTACAGCCAATAATAATTGTCTCATTTATTTGCATATAATCTATCTTATATGCATTTTTTTAAATGCCAATAAATCAACCGCATTTACATAAGGGTGGGTAGGGTTTTTTCCAGATATTAAGTAATAAATAGAGATAAGCTCCATATAATTCGCTGTCACAAGTTATGGCTGATTGACGAACTGTAAATATATAAAAAAGAGTAATGGTTACCGGTTACATCCATTAATAATTTTGCGAGATGGAGCAGAGATTAATGAAAAGATTTACTCAATTCCGTCAGAAATTATTTTAAAAATATAACACAATTTTTTTTGTAGTACTTTCACTTTTTATAATTATTACATTATCAGTTAATAAAGTTTGCGAAAGGTGAAACTGGTCTTGATAATTATAACAATGTGGATGTAGTACAAAACAAATTGTGTTATATTTTTTAAATATATTTTTTTCCACGGAGAATTTAAAGTCAACACCTTAATAATGATTAGAGAGAATTGTATCGTATTTAGTATTTCGGTACAATCAAATGGAATTTAAGTAGATCCCAACTCAATCTATTCATTGCAATGTTTTTCGTACATTCTGAAATTATTCAAAAATAAGTGTTGGGTTATTTAATTTTTCTTACAAAAAAGGCAATCATTCATCAAAGCGCTATACGCTGCTTAGTAACAAGATACTCTTAATTTGGGCTGTAAATTCTTGGCGGTGGTTCGAACAATCAGTACCCTAAAATGATAGATATACGGGTGGATATCAAAGATATCCACTGTAATACACTTTTTTCAACTAAAGTTCAAAAAATAGTTTCATTTATAATAATGTAATGAAATATATCACACTGCTATTTAATATAGAACTTTTTGCATGGGCGATATTGGTGAATTGAAAATAATTTAGTATTTAATTAGGCAAAATCATATTCTTAAATACCTTATTTCTACGCATAATATTTTTATAGCAAAAAGATTAAGTGTGATGCAGACGAAAGTTTTGGTTATGATAACTAATTTTCGACAAAATCTGAACATAATATATATTATAATAATATCTTTGCACTAAATCAGTGAACTTTAATACAAAGTAAAACTTCACAAAACAATTTACATTGAGTTAACAACTCTATCTTTTGGTAGATTAGAGACAACGCGCGTCCCTTTCCAATAATGTGAACTGATGCAAAAAGTTTTTTTACAGCACGTCATCCAATCGCCGAATTTTCGGATTTCGAAGGCTTTCCCGGAAAGAGAAGTGATGTAAACTGAACAATCCAGATCTCGACGTGCATCTGCTATCAGCAAAGACGTCACATAAAACAGAGCAGCTCAAGAGCTAAAAGTAATGGAGCAAAATACGACATGAGTACTAGGATTAATTAACGTCAATCCATTTAATAAGAAAAATAGCGATGATTGAATTTTATTTAACGGGAAAATTTTAAATCATGAATTCTGTATAAATATAATGATATAATTGTAATATTTTAAAACCAATTATTCAATCATGTAGAATAATATCTAAACTAGACTCCTAAAATGTTAAATGATGTTTAAATCTACATATATTAAAATGAAGATATGTTTGTTTGTTTGTCCTCTATGCATTGCTTTACCATTCATCTGATTTTGATCAAACTTTAGTGAGTTGTTTTGCGCACACTTGTGAAGGTTTCTGAAGAAAAAAAATTAAAACCTAAAACAAAAAATTTTAGAATATTAATCAAATACGTACACCTAGCGACATCTCTGAACCAAACGGAAAAACCAAAAATATTGTATATTACGGTTATATACTATTCAGATTCGGGCTCGGGTCGGGCCCGGGTAAGGGATTCAAATTTAAGGAAAATATTTCGTACTATGTTCGGATCAAAATTCAGCCATAAGGCAATAGTTTTCATAACTTAAATAATTTATTTCACATGTGCTATGAATATCGTTGGAAATATGAAAACAATAACATATATTGTTTGAAAAGTATAAATGAATTACTATATTTAAAAAAATCAGGCTTTTTTCGGGATGAGAAAAATAAATCTGTGCTTTGGGTCGGGTTCGGGTAAAAAGCTCGGACCCGGTAATTTTATGAAATTTCGCCCCGTATAGTACGTAAATATTTTAACCACAAACGTCTATCAGACCCGATTTTGTTTATTTTAATATAATATTTTTAATAACATAATTAATCATAAGACAATTTCTTTTTCGAATTACGAATTATAATGAATCACTTTTAAAGCGTTAACTGTCAATTCTTGGTGGAAAAGCATTATATTTTCAAAATATATAACAATTTGTCAATGTATTGATAGTGTATTGATAGTCCTGATCATTATTTGAGAGGGTGTTAAAAATGAGAAAGTAGTACAAGCAAAATGTTTTTTATTTTAAAAATTATAATGAACCGCTAAATTACAACTAAAGTAAGAGAGGAGAGGAGAAGCACGTTTCACTCCTAATTACACAATCAATGACATAGAGAGGTTATAAAATTCATTTTTGTATTGTCTTCAGTCTTAATCCGATTAAAAAAATCTTAGCTAATAGTGTTTCAAACTACACGCCAATGTATTTTTTCACATACGTTAAAACAAACTAACATAATTATAGTATTACCAACATTACTTGGCCGCCACCGAATTTAAAACTAGAATTGTCAGTCAAGAATAAATTTCTCTAATTGCCATTTTATGTAAAATAAATATCTTGTCTACTTTTAATAATTGTCGTTAAAATATCAGTTTTGAAATTTATTAAAATTTCAGTGCTGGTTGAGTACATTCCTAACTTGACGGTGGCACCCTCACTAGTGGCCAAGATAAATTGGAACATCTATAATCATCATTATTATTACTTCATACGCGACTAAATATTTGTATGCCAAACTAAAAGTACGCACAGGATATAAAAGATTAGTGGAAAGTATTTAAGCATTATATAGACCTTTATCTTTGTAACAAACAGAAAACTAACAGTCACACTTTTTCAAGACAAATCGGAAGACTATAACAAGATACTATCGTATACGGAGACAGATATTGTTGCAACACCCCGCAGGAATCTATAATTATGTTATTACTGTATAAATGATTAAAAAACGCAATTTTTCTGCATTTACTATTTGACTCTATCTTTTATACATGAACTATCATGCTATATAATATTATGTTTCCCAAGCTATCGTACATCAAAGATTTTAATGAATACACAAGCCAAATGAAGCGAATTGGATCGAAAAGAAAACAATAAGGAATATGAGAGAAGAAATAAATATAATAGGGTAAAAGTAACAAATTAACTGACTGATAATAGCTATGAACTAACTATTAAAATGTTATGTAACTGAATACATAGCTATTTTTATACTATTATAATCAGGAATTCCAATCCCTGGATCCCGAGCAATCCCGAATATGAATCTCGGAACTTCGGGATTCGCTGAAAAGTATCAAAAATTAATTCATATTTAAACTGTCAATTCTTACGAAAGTTTAAGAATGACTATACAAATAAAAAACATTTCCGGTGTAACTTATTTTGATCCATGTACGTACATAATCCCGGGATTGAAAAAATATCCATCCCGAAATCCCGGGATCAGAAAAAAGTAATTATAATGGAGAGTTCTACCAGGTAAACGTCAAATGCCACTTCAATCAATAAATAATTATACTGGAATGAATTTTGATTATTCTTTTATTGATATGATTCTTTAACTGTTTCCTTCTACTCTAGTATTTTCTGTCATAGGCATTTTAAAATGACATCGCTGATGCCAAAATTTAAATTTGAATTCTAGAGATTTTGTACATTTCCATGAAATTCGTCACTAACGACCCAGGTTTCACCTTTCGGCATCTTCAGGAATTCGAGCACACGAATGAGCTCGAACTGACTCGAAATTATATCTCAACATTTCATATTACTTTCAATATATACATGCATCTCCGATTTTGGATCATTTATAAAAATAGTTTATACCTTTTGCTGAAATTTTTAAATAAAGTAATATTTAAAGTATTATCCACAAAAAGTATAATGAAATACGGTGCTCAAAAATATTAGTCATTCTAAATATATTTGGGCATTTTAATCAAATTTTTCTATTTAATTTCTGAAAACGAACTAAGACTTGAAAAAAGCCCTTTTGACATATTTTACTTATTGTTTTATATGAATAAATTTTAAAGATATTGCTTTAGCGAGTCTTAATGAGTATTAGCTTAATTGTTTCCGAACAGATACATCTATGTGTTTAGCTATCTTAAACACATATACAACAAAACTGCACGGACTTACACAATACTACACTGTGTTTACAAGCAACGCTTATATTTTCACAACGCAAATAAAATGAACAAAAAAAACAACAAACAATAGCTATCGGGGTGTAGAATGGAAAAAACGGTTGTGAAAATGGAAAAAATATTTCACACATGACAGGTCACTTAACTGACATATAAAATGTTTGAGGGCTTACGTGCAAAAGCACCTTGAAACCGGTAAACTATAATTATCTCTACTATATAGCACAAAATACATGTAAGAATATGTGTGTTTGTATATCTGTCGGTCGCAACAACTTCTCCCAAACGGTGGACATTAGCGAGGTGAAATTTTCACACGTCATTTCAGCTGCAATTGTTAGTTTAACTGAGCTATTTTCAACCTTCAACTATCAACATTTAACTTTTAACTTATAACTGAAAACGCGATATTTTTGACGTTTCAATGCGGGATGAACAAAGTAATAATGATAGTCGCCTAGCAACAGCTCAATACTAATATATTCTGCAAGTGAAAGTTGAGATAGTAACTTGAACGCAAATATTTGTGTCAAATATAGAGTTTTATGTTTGTGATTTGGTAGAAAATGAGTTTGGTAAATTCGTACAACTGCAGGAGCCATTATTAAACACAGATCAACAAGCTGTCGATCGAAAAGTTCTGCGGCGCCGTAACAAAAATGCAGGTGGCAAAATTGTCATCTTTTATTATAGCCGGTTTCAAGTTTTAACATTAATTTTAATTGGTAGACTACATTTCGTGGGTGTAACAAAAGTGGTACAGTTGACGGTGTTATCTTCAAATTTCAACATGAGCTAGCCAATGTCTAAATTAAATATAAGCACCTCTATCTCGGGCGAAGCCGGGTGTAAAATAAGTGTTATGTACACCAGAAAAAAATATTTCACAGTAGACCAATGCTTGAAATTATAAAATATATCCACCCATCTACACAATTTTGTTGTATCAAGGTAATATTATCTTCGGCAATAACTTGTTCAGTGAAATATTCGTTGTGAAGAAATTTACATATTAAACAATTTTTCCTTAACGAATACAATAAGACATTATGAAAAAAATTATTTAGTAAAAATAAATAAACACGTAAGTTTATGATTTTAAACTTTTATTTGGAGTATTAATTAGTATTTTTTTCCCATGTCCACTCCCAAAATGGAGCATATGGTCTCCTAATGGAGGTATTTTAACAGAATTTTTCTATGAGAACTGCTTGTTACTCAGTTGCTCAAACTCTACTTTTTAAAAGAACGTAGAGATAGAAGGATAGGATTAGGACAGGACTAGTGGTTAGCTAATATCAGTTCAGACAGATCAATTTATGAAAACCGTCCGCACCGGAAATTGAACCCGAGACATCTGCAACCGTAGCCAACAACACTACTAACTGCGCCACAGACACCGAAGATTAGTAAAGTTACTTTAATAAAACACTTCTTTTACCAGAAGCCAGCCGTCGTGCAAAAATAAATCCTTTGAAAATTCAGGATATCGACTATGGGTCGAATGTATCGAATGAATAATTAAAATTTAAAAATGTATACATAATTGTGATATAGATATATTATTGAAATGAATATAAATTTAAAAGCTAGAATCTAGACATTAACCAAATAGCCATGGTCTGAATAATTTATGATCTATATAAGATGGGGTTGTGATCATAAAAATCTTCAGGATTTTTTAACTAAAACTATGTATTTATTTAGTATTTTTCTTGTAAAATTTGCTTTCTCGCTATGCAGTGAAGCTTTTATATCCCTTGAATTAAGGGATTTGATAGTAAGGGATTGTGACGTCACAGCGCATCATCCGATAGACTTTTTACGTTCTCAATAAAGACATGTAGTATGGGTATATGTGTTTACCTATTGTATGTCGCACGAAGCAAGTAGGGAATTGTGTTTCTTCTTTAAAAATGCACTCGCTTTGAGAGGTTTCACGAAATTGCATTCTTTTATAGTGTGTTTTTTACATAGCATCTTCACAAGTTCTAAAAATAGTTTCCGTTTGGGATTTAAAAGAAATAGATATAATCTCCAACCACATCTTATGAAATTTCATCCCTTTTGATGTGCTATTTTTTCTTAGACTGTACATTTACTAACACGTTATAGTGAAAATATTCTGAGCTCTCATCAGATTAAAAGTGCTTAGATAATGAGTTTTTTGAAGAATTTTTAGTAAAATATTATGCTTCATTTTTTTATCTCAATTAAGTTCAACGCCTATGCCATTCTGCGATCACTGGTTTAAATGTGTAAATAATATTTAAATTGTTATGTGTATTTGCATTCACACATTAATTTTGAAATTCGTGCTTAAAGACTTATATTGTGCGTTGATTTTTGTCACTTTTCATAAAACAGAGCGTAAAAAATACTATTTTTAACATGTGGTATCTCGTTCTATCCGCATCTTGTCTTAATATAAAGTGAGAAAGTAAGAACGAAAACGTCTCGCCGCTCGAGGGAGGAAGGCGGTAGAGCGGGGAGAAGCGGGGTGCGGGGGTAAACACACTGACGCTCGCTTCCGGCGAGGGACAAAGGATGATTCAACGGTTCCTTCGTCTCCCATTAAAACCCGGTCGTATTCAGTATACTCTCTCTTTAATTGCAGTTAGTTTCTATAATTTTTCTTGAAGACAGTTATATAAACAGATTTACACATTTTTAATTTAAAACTCTGTATGTGGTTTTACTAGCAAGCGGTGGACTAAGTCACCGCTTCGCCGGCAGACGACTCCCTCTGGGAAAGGCCGAGAGGCGACTAAAAAACCTTGCAGAATCGCAAGCCCTTTGCCCACTTCTAACTGTAAACAAACAACGGCAACCAAACAAATATGACAAACTACTCTTGAACGCCTCCGGAGAGATATGACATTTTAAATTTGCATTAATAGAAAGAGTCTGCAGATTGGTTTTGAAGACCCTGTCCGCCCCATAAGTACGGGGCGGTGTCAAAAGATTAAACAAATAACTAAAAATCTGTTGAAAAAAGTTTTTTACCAACGAGAACATTGTCAGTATGTGCATAATGTTATGAAAAGTTCACCAGCAAATTAATTGGTGATATTAATAATTAAATTATTGCGATATTTAAAATTATTTCACAACAACTAGTTATAATAAACCTTTAACACCTGATTTTATATAAAATGAGCCAGTTACTTTTTTAATGACAATTTTTTTTTGTTACAAAGGAATCATATCTTTGTATTGTTAGAAAGCGACGATGAATAAATATAACCTTTTTAAGTCGGTACAATTAAAATCGAAAACTTTTATCTATTTATTTACATCAAGCTATTTATTAATTAACAGTATTATCATGCATTAGTTTAAACTAAAATATGTAAATTTTTATTAGAACTTGTTAATTAATCGTTTAATAGTTATGAAACATATTTTTAATTTTTCCAGTGTTTTTTTGCGTGCATTGTAAATTAATGTCTTCATTAACCGTGTTTTTATTAAAATTAGTCTCTACTGCTTAAAGTAATTACGATTCTTTGTTCAATGTGTCATACGCCATCCAACTAAAAAACATTAATGGTGAAATCAAATCAATGACCTTTAATATTATTGTCAGAATTCGTTCGTGTAATTTTATCTACGAGTGTTTTTAAATATTTTTTTACTATTTTGCACGACAACCAACACATTTAACATGACTTAGCTTGTATTGTTGAATACATTTACTTATACAAAATTTGTTGAATTATTACTACATAAAAAAGAAAAATTTCGCTCTCAGTGTGGAGCATATGGCCTTCTAATGGAGGTATCTCAGAAAAAAAAAATTCTTCAGCAAAAAAAGAGCAACTGGTTAACAAGAAACTCAGTTGCTCAAGATCATTTTTTCGAAGAGAGTAGGGATAGGAGGATGGGACTAGAACAGAACTAGTGGTTAGCTATATGAAACTTTCCGTATTGGAATTCGAGCCCGTGAGATTCGTAACCGAAGTCAACGACGCTGGACACTGCACCACGTACCTGGCAATCAATTTATATTGAAATACTTCTGATGAGGATATCATCATCTTCATGACTCTACATAACAGGTGAGCCTCAGAAATCTCTAGCATAGAATCTCCTTTTCAGCCTTTGCTGTAACATGACATTTCGGCTTTAAGCTTCTACGCCTAGTGTTTACCAAACTTCTATGAATCAGCGTATCTTCAGATTCTACTCTCCTAGCTAAAATATTTAGCTTAAAAAATGTTATTCAGTAAAATAAACTTGACGTTTTATTAATAAACACTCGACAAGAAAATCAGAATGATATATTTATATTTAAAGCACTATTAAAATCAATCTACAAAATTTATTTTAAATCATACAAGAAACAAAAAAAAGTTTTATTTCTGGTACGTAAAAAAGTACATTAGCCTAATTAGTTTTAAATACTTTATGAGCAAGGTGATTAATAATCTGTTTATAAACAACAGTAAAAGCTTTTCATGAATTTAACACCCCGGTGAAAGTGAGAAAAAAGTGAAAAAAAACTGTGTCCATAAATTTTATCATATTACAATGCATTAATACTTTCGGCGTCAGTGGTGCAGTTGGTAGCGTCGTTGGCTACATTTACGGATGTCTCGGGTTCAATTCCCGGTGCGGACTGTTTTCATAAAATTGATTTTTCAATCGATTTATGGATTTCTGTTCGTAGCCTGTTAGTATTTGTGATGTCTAAAACTCTCTCCCACCCATCCGATCCTCAAGGCGCAATGCGAGAGCGATTAGCTAACCACTTGTCCTGTCCTAGCTCTATCCTTCTATTTCTACTCTCTTTTAAAAAAGAGAGGTTGAGCAACTGAGTAACAACCAGTTCCCATTCTGTTGAGATATCTCCACGTTGGGAGCGGACATGTGGAAAAAAACAATTCATTACTAAAGATGATCTTGTATTGTAATCCAGTGGTTGTGAACACATTTGTGGTCAAGAATTTGAATCTCTAACATGAGCGTATTTATTCCTTTCCATATACTTCCAAACCATACCTAAAAATATGGCGAGGATGTCAGTTAAAAAAAGTCTTTTCTTCGACCCATTGATGATCAGTATCGTCTCCAAAGTGAGAGGTTGGCGGATTGGCTTGCAACCTATATTTATTTTAAAAACAAAAGCACTTGTAGGAATCCTCCATTATTAGTCAATATTCATTGAGTACGGACATAGTCAAAAAATAGTGCAATAAATAAAATTGAAGCGTACATTTAGCATCATTAATTATTCTGATGGTTAATTGTCAACATCTTATAATAAGTACATTAATAGTATACTTGGTAAGTAGGCGATTGCAGTAAAAGAATATCGTTAAATGTATCAATGAGGGTAACTTTTGTTAAGTTGAGTTTCCTTGACTATAGGATTCTTCAAGAAAGAAGTTATAAGTTCGTAACTATAACTTTGCACTTTGATAAAATACACGCCCCTTATTTGTGTAATAAATTCTTCTTCGCAGAAGAAACAAAATTATTTTCTACACGAGAGCGAGACGCATATTAGTGCGGCTTCTATATTACGTGTTGATTGCACGTGATTTGGTTACGCGACTATCCACTGTGCAAGCATTTTCAAAAAGTTAAAATGACAAGATTCTTATTATTTAAGATAAACAAAAAATAATTGAATGTCAACCTTGCTTTAGTAATTGTTAAAAAATCTTATAAAAAATACAACTTTTATACAAATAATAACTAAGGAAAACACTCTTCGCCAAGTTAGTATACGTTTGAAAATTAATAACATGAAATTCTTGGAAAATTCATAAACGAAGATGATTCTAAGTAAATAACGTGAAAATAAGATGATGGCTCCCCACATTAATTTACATCATTTTAGTTCCTCTACCCTCTAAGTATTATTATGTAAATAATGCAAGTGCATAGTTTGTAGTGAATCATTCGCATATTCAAACGGTATAATCTCCAGTTCATTCATTACAATTACGTTCAAAAATTCTAAAAATTAGAATCGAAACCTACAATAGCTAAACAAAAATATGATATATTAATTCTGATCATGCCTCTTTAATATCTGAAAATCTGTCAGTTATAATAGTTTTTTGAATGCGTTTATTCGTCTTGTGTAATCACATATATTTCGACTTAATCGATACGTCACCAACCTTCTTCGTTTGACGAATAGTGAGAAATTATTGTTCTGTTTTCAGAAAAGTTAGGTAGTCCAGCTTCTATGACATTCGATCGCGTTCTGTCTATCGCCCGCTTCCGTCTCAGTATCCGCGTAATGTAGTTAGTATCTTAGGTTTTGTTCAATGTTGCTAGCTCGTCAGTGTTGTCCTCCGTATTTATTCGTTTCCCCACAGGACTCTCCACATAATCATAACATTTGATTACACTTTAATATACATTTATACAGTACCTTTTCAATTTATAGAAAATATTTGTTTATTATCTAAAACAGATTTGTGGACAAAACAATATTACATAAGGTTTGTTTAAGACACGGTAAGAATATAGATAAACGTTTTAACTTCTCATATAATAATAAATAAAGAAAAGAATAAATAAAAAGAAGAAGAAATCGTTTTGATAAGAGTTTAAAATTTTGCTTGCGAAGCAGTAAATGCAATGATCACGGTGAGAAACAAACTCCAATAGGACAAGTTATAGTAGTAAGAAGTTTTTTTTATAGAAAATCTGCTTCCTTCAGCGAAGTGAAAATAAATGAATCAATTAGAAATTCAAAAGATATTAATTACCCCGCGATAAAAGTGACTCCTGATAATAATTATTCCGGGACACGGCTTGGTTGCTCTACAGTCTACAGAAAGTAAACAAATCATGTCTACTACGCTAAGGTCGTTGATTCAATTAGTCTCTGGTGCAGGCAAAATGAATTCATTACTTGAGGAGCTAATAAAACAATCAAGCATCAAAACAAGGCAGAGTTCGCTCTTAGTTAATGAGATTCCATGATAGTTATCAATTCGCTGCGAGCCGAACAGAAAATCGCGAACAAAAGCATTATTTTCGAACAAGTTTGACGTTTATTTTCTTGGATGCTTCGCGGTGGATCATAGAAAAAGGTAGAGTGGTTGTTATGACTGAATAGCGTTGGAAAATGTATTTATTTATCACTTTAGAATTGTAATTAACTAACTGTTTCAGTTTACATTTTCTGATTTCCAATTTATTTTGAGTCTTTCATTTTTAAGTACGTCTTTTTAAGAAATAATATTTTTTTGTGTACAGAATCACCACAGTAGATTTTTTATTAATTTATAAGGAAATGTAAATATAATTTTCTCCATTAAAAATTCATGTAATATATGTTGAATCGGAAATCTATAATGCTGAGAATTTGAAAAAAGATTAAAAAATAATTGAATTAAACTATCCTCGGAGTAAATTATATATATTTTCAATTGAATGATTGAACAGCCCTATATGATCTTTACTTGCAGAGGGGTGAATCCTCGTTGCGGAAATTTAATAATTGTTTTAATAAACTCGGGCATCGATTTTACACTTCCGTTAATTTTACGTTATGAGTATCGCCAGAAATTACGGCATTATTTTTTTTACGCTTTGTTGGTAGCGATATGAGCTATGAGATGAAAGACGATATTTAATAACTGTATAGGTATTAAAAATTGCTTACAATGTAAACTTCCACCGTGCACCATAATGAACTGTAGTGAAGTATTTCTTTTAGATAAGAATTTAAACCATAGAGGTTGTACATTAGTTATCCTTTAAAAACTGATATCGCACAAACTGAATATACAAAAATATTTTTCAATGATATAAAAAGAATTAAACATCACTGTTTTAGAGTAGAGATGGTCTCAATATTTTTTATTGATTTTACAGTTTTTTTTTAAACATTAATAAAATGCGATGATATTAAATTGGTCCGATGGTACGTAGATTTTCACACGTATTTAGTGTGAAAAACATAATATCATCAAAAATAAACGAAGCTTGAAAAAAATACCATTTTAATTTAAAATCCCTTTATGGAACGATAAACATCGGTACATCTCAATTCACCCATTAAACTGGGGGCATGTTTTAATTAGCAACAAATCAATGAGACTCCCCAAGCGCCTCCTGCGCCCCCTCCAGTTGAAACACATTCACACGTAAACAACGTTGAGTACGATTAATGCTTGCCCTGGTGGTGAAAAGTTAGTTTGTGTTACTGTGTGTTAGGAAATAAACAATGGAAGTCAACGCTTCTGTATCTAGTATGTATAACAGAAAATATACATAGTACAGTCGATTTAGTTCTTTACATCTACAATTTTATTTATGTTACTTACTTAGTGTGCTTACTAAACAGTATTTCAAAATGAAACTAACCTGTGAAACAGTAATTTACTTATGTTATATTATTTTTCTTGTAGTCCAGTTCCAGATTGCTGGCCTCTTATCTAACATGTTATCGGAGATTCTACTGTAATGTCGTGTGATCTGGCTTACAACCTGGCTCAACCAGCAATAGGATCAATAGGGTAATAGAACCTTGAGATCTGGATTTCCAACTCTTTGTGGATAGCTGTGTGTTTTTCTGATTCAAAATGTCTTATAAATTTATATTTTACAGCCAATTTTTGTTAAAACTTGAAATTGCTACTAACAAGAGTACCAGTCGTCAGCAAAATAAATATATCATTGAAAAAAATTAAAGATCTTTCTCTTGCTGCGTTAAATTTAAATTAACTTCTCTGGTTTATGCGTAGCGGTTTGATAGTGGATCGTGTTGACTGCCCATTCGTCAAGTTGCGAGCATTTTGTGTCAGGGCCACCTCAGCGCCATCCAACGGTGAAATCACGCGACTCCTTCATGTCTGTTTCTAGCTGAGCATTTAGTTCAGCGTGTCTGATGGTGTTTTGTGGTCTACCAGGAGTTCCAGCAAAATTTTCTATCTTTGATACAGAAGAGAATTATGGTACGCGAAATTATTGCCAGTAACTAACACACGTCAGATTATGACATTTATAAAAGTTGCTTTGAGAGTAGATATAAATACATGTGTAAAATCGTAAACATACAAGTAAGCCTTCTATTTCTTTTAGTCAAACAAGTTCTTCGTGCTTAAGTGTACTAAAAAACAGTTACAAGCCGAATGATTTACGTTGTTAACTGTAGCGTCAAAACAAATAGATTCGTGTATCAAGGGATTTCTGTGATGTTTAATTTATTTCGTACCTATCTAATCCAAAAATGAAGCTTAGCGACAGTGATTAACTAACCACTAGTTCTGTCCTACCACTACCCTTCTATCCTGACCTTCTCCGAAAAAGGAAGGTTGAGTGAATGGGAGCATGCAGTATCCGTAGAAAAATTCCTGAATGAATCAAGTTTGTAATAAATTATTTTATTTAATTTTCTTTATTTATAATAATTTTGATTTGACTTACGAACTAAATTGTCTTTTTCCTCATTAAATGAAACATAATTAAAATCCATACATAATTAAACTTATGTATACCTATGTAAATTAACATCCGATTTAATATAGTATAAAAATGCACTCGATTCTTCTATGATTATTTACTTAAAGTCTAGACATGTTTTTTATCACTTAGAAAAATATTACATCAGGTGCCTATATGGATTAAGGTGAACGCTGAACTTAAAAAACCTAACGTTTACTCTCAAAAACAATCGTCTATTACTACTATATGGAAAAAATATCACACTTTTAGTTTTTTTATTGACATAATATATTGAAATAAATTCAATATTGAGCTTTATTGGACAGCATTCTTTTTTTTACTGTTGCTAAAACATGTTTATTTGAAAATAAATCAGTAAAGATGCAGTCGAGATATTACAGAACGTTTTATTCCGTTTTACGAAGAGAATAACATTTATTACTTAGCATATATTTTTAATCCAATAACATACACTTACTTTGAATCTTTGTGTAATGTAATATATTCATTTCTTTCGCTAAAAATAAGCATTTCACGACAGATTAACTTAGACAACTCATTATATTTATGTAGGTAATCTACGTCTCACCTAAGAATGCTAATTAACGAGTTTTATTCTATGTAACAAAAAGCTAACCTAGTTGAATATTTAAAACCTCCTCTTTTGAAACAAAACTGAACTGTTAGATATCATGCAAAAGACGTGCCTTGTGAACGTGTTTTTTTAATATCCACAAAGTTGTGTAGCTAATAGATATCGCTGAGACAATAAACCGGCACAGTTTTCCTGCACGCTTCAAAGTATTGGGCTCACTGCAAACTTAACTTTTAGCGGTTCATCAAGTGGGTGTATGTCGGGGGTGGCAGTCAGCGTAAGCTCCCGCCTCGCGCTGTTAATGGTTCTCCCCGAGGCTCGGGCGTCGACGCTGCCCCCGACGCCGCGCGCAGTTGACGGCCTCCCGACGTCACTCGTTAGCCGAGCCTTCCGACCTATTTGCGGTCGAGGATGTGCGAGAACCGCTTGCCAACAGTCCCAAAGTGAATTCTTGTTACTTCAGCGGGGAGTTTGAATGATTAGTGTAAATGCTAACAGGAAAACTAGATATTATTGTCTGGGGCTGTTTTTTGGTGTGAGTTGTTACAGGGCAGTATGTGTAGTCCGCTATATAATAATTATAGCTCAAACTCGTTTGGAGACTTCTAATATATGACTAATAAATATGATTAATACAGCAATTTTTATACAATACTTAAATAAGACAATGATACTAAAATATCTAGTACGCAATTATAAACCCATTCATCATCATCAATTTATGTATAACATTTACATAAATATATTACTCTCAAGGTGTTAAATGTCAATTCTTGATGAAAAGCCATTATATTTTTAAAATAAAACACAATTTGTTTAGTTGATAATGCTCACGATGAGCGAAACTTGTCCAGATCATTTTAAACATTTGAATGTAAAAAATCCAGCAACTCTAAAATGGCACTACCGGTAGATTCGGCTTATACTTTGTAGACATTTATATCAGAAGATGCTTCTCAGAGAGGTTAAAAACGTTTCATTAGTAGTTACACACTCCGTAAAATTAAATCTAATTAAGAGGGTGAACAAATATGATATTATTTAAGCAGGATGTAAAATATGTTGTGACGAATTTTCAAGAAATATTCTAATGCAATTTATGGAAGATTCCCAACCAGAATTTGTCTGTTTTTTATAGTGTTTTGAAATGAAATATATACAATCGCTTACTTTAGGAATGAAGGATATCAACGTTTTGACCATTGAACTGATTTCTGGTAAAATAATATAAAAGTTGCCGTATTACATGAGCACAACAAACTGTCAAAGAGAATACGCTTACTCAAGGTAAATTATAACCAACGTTCCTTATTATTTGCGCTGGATTTAAATTCAGTTCAGCTATACAAGTGCTTTGAAACAAGTCCCGCAACAGTGCAGAATGCAGTCGGGTAACACTGGTTGTTAGTCACGACCCTCGTATTGTTTGTGGTCGAGCTGCGAGCTGTGATGTAATTGCATTCGTTACGATGCCATTTAATTGCAATATTTGCAACTCTCGCGTGCGGAAATTTTGAAGCTTTCGTATGGCTTTACTAATGTATTTCACTATGTCCAAAATAACATTCCTAATTCATTGTTTGTTTTGCGCAGCAAATCTCTCGCCGCAGTCGGACATGATGCGAAGTTTGTGTATCACACTATCTAATTAAATTGACATGAAAACTTGCATGTGTGCTAGTAATTATAGCTTACAGCCTTTTGTTTTGAAATTATGTGTATGACAATCAAATTTTAACGCAATGATAGACGCTCTAAAATGTTGATATAATAATAACTTTCATTCTCCACTCTTTTAATTTTTTTAATGTGCAATCATGTACCTTTTACAAAATAAAAATTATGTAACTTTCGTATTTAAAAAGAAAGTAATAAAAACTTGTTCCATGCTTAGTGAAGTTCTTTTTTTAAAAGACATCGTCGGAAAAATTGCAATAAAATAAATTCGTTACTTATATAAATTAACTAATAATGTTAAAGATAACATTTTAAATAAAAAAAACCATTTAAGAATTTAAACAAAAGTCAAATGAAGTCAAATTGGAAATTTCAGTATGTACGTATATATTGTCAAATGACGAATTTCTTTAATTACCTGAAAGATTTTTCAAAAAATTACTTCGTCATTGCTAGTCTGGTCAACCCAAAAATATCAATTAGTTAAAGTAGGCATAAGCTGCAACAGGCGGGGCGTTAGTTAATTACTTAAGATAATTGAATCTATATAGAATTCTGCGTACATTAACTGGATGATGAGTATTGCAGTTGAATAAACATTGCTTCGGTTGGGGGCGTTTGCTACTCAAGGCAATAATGATAAACAAAACAGCTCATTTCCAAATGAGGAATTTCTCCAGACAATTTTGACGAAAATCCCTATGATTTTAACGTATAACTCTCACTGAATTGTTGCTTTAACACAGTTAATTTAACACTACAACTGTGTGATGTAATAATTTAATGAATTTACCTTAATATTCTGCTAATGTTCTCCACGAGATAAATCTCACGAATACATTTTGTATCAAAGAACTTTATGATAATAAGTGCTAACGTAAATATTATATAACTACAAATATGATTGATTAATACCAAACAAAAAAGAATTGCCTTCGTAGATATTAATTAATTAATCACCGATACTGTTTAAATGTTATTTTTTTTATACTAAGCTTCGATAAAATTCCTTGTAAATTTAGAAATAAACCAAAAAACGTCATTTTACTTTATGATTGTCATCAATATGGCAATTAAGTCAAACATTGAGAAATAAATACAAAATTTCCAAATAAAGAAACATCAAATCAGCAAATCTGTATAATATAAGATACTCCAATCATCTAAAGTTAATCAACAAAATATTCCTTGAAGGAAAATTGACAAAACAAGTGGTTCCCAAATGAGTTCAACGGCGTACCGATTGTGGTTCCGTAAAGATGTTAAAGAAATATTAACATTTAAAGTCTGAAATACTTTAGGTGTGTTTATGTATTAATATTATGCAGAGGCGATTAAGATATGGTTTTAACAAATGTAGTGAACAAAATTTATCTCTTTGCGAAAGTAGACAAACTGATTCTACACCACTGGTGAGAGTATAAACACAGTATAATATACATGGTGTGAATCCGTCGAACTTCATGTTTGTCAGTCTTATTACCAAGTACACTCACAAACATTATTTCTCTTCAAGCTTAAATTCTAGCGTAGTGCGTAAAGTCTTCATTGTTTCGATATTGGTGGTGACACTACTAAAAAGATTTATTATTCATAAAACTCGATGAACGATGGTAGAACATAAAAACCTATTTTATAAAAGGATCTTCTAGATCTGAGTTTTGTCTACCAAGTGCCCACGGGAGCAATTGGCATGTGCCCTACAAATTACATATTAAATAATTAAAAGAACACAGTTAATTCGGAAAAGATTTTTTTAAGAACTATGGTATTTAAAATAATTCCACAATAATGTTAAGTGAGACTTTATTTTAAAATCTCACTGTAGGTATGAAAACTTTTGCAATCTATCCGATAATAAATAAGTTTTTTTTTTAAATGGAGCATAGAAAATTAAACCTTATTTATTCCCATATATTTGTGTTAATCATTATTTTCCACCATTATTATAATAAAATCAACATAAATGATCCCGAGTCTACAATCCAATGGCATTCTCTGTGAGAAGTACGTAAGTTAAATGTGATGTCAAAGATCACACTAATTGTATTTAGTTTAATTTTACTAAATAGTTGTTGCATTTTAACCTTTTTTGGTAACGTTTTTCTTATAATGCTTTTTCTGCAAATCCTGTCACAAGCATTTAAATGCATAATGGTCGGTATTCACCTGAACATTTTGTGGGCGCATAGCACACTGTGAGTCATAATTTGCTTTGGTGTGGTCACACTGGCGTAGCAAGGGGCCGGCATTGTTGAAAATGAAACAAAAATTTCCGCAGTAAAAATAAATATTTTTTGTATGTTCACAAAACCAATGCAAGCTATAATATTCCATTCACTATGTTTTATTCCGTCTAATTTGTGACTCGCTGACAAAATACTTATCAAGAGGTAGAATTTTTGAAAATGAGTAGACAATTCCGTAGGTAATAAACAAATAAAAATTGTTATACTTTGTGATTCACTGACAAAATATAATATTTCCTTTCTGAAAGATCTAAGGATAATCCTGAAGCGTCGATGGAGAAAGAAGAAATTGTTGTCTGGTGAACAATCACAAGATTCTGAATTATTATTTGAAGAAGAATTGGGGAGAGAAATGATTTTTTCACTTGACAGTGACTCATTCAGTTTCATCAGCTTGCTGAAAAATATGGTTTTCTTAATCCATCAAATCTTTTGAGTGAATGTTAGTTAAATTAAGATCATGACGATTTTGATCGGGAATAATTCAAAATTATGTTACTGTTTTACATTATGAAAGAGATCTGTGGAAGAACAGCAAAGATAGAACTTTTACAATTTATTCAAAAATATTTTTTTTCTCACGTAATTGTGTTGCTAGCTCTGAAAGTAGTTTTTCGAAGTTGAAAATAATGAAAAAATATGTTTTTTTTTTATAAATTTGTATTTCGATAATAATAATATACATGAAATATATTTTAATGACTAATAGATTTTTCGACGTATGTAAATATTTGAAAAATAAACCTGCGGGAAAATTTGTCCGGATTGTAAAAATGTAGAACATATTTTTCAAGAAATTATAAAATTTTTTTTTGCCTGCGGTTCGATCTTTGACGTGTTAATGTTTAAAAAATGGAAAAAAAGTGAAGGGGAGGCAAACTCAAGGGTGGCAATACCCCTAGCTACGCCACTGGGTCTGGACGTTTAGAGACTTTTGAGCGCTTAAGCGTGCGCGCAAACAAGCTTTAAAACTCCTCACCTGAGAAAAATATGACGCACAGCGTGCTGTGCGCGGACACAATGCTCAGATGAAAACCAACCATAATGTAATGAAGTTTTTAAAAGCTCAATTTTCTTAAAATGTATCCATATAATTTAAAAAGAAGAAAAATTAGACCAACAGGAAAATACAAGAACCTGAAAATATACATATTGGGTCATTTAATTGAGTATATTTAATACAAAAAATATATCATAATATATATATTTTTTGTAAAATATCCTAATATCATAGTTCAATAAGTTTGGCAATAATCAAGAAACTTGCTTAGCGTACTTTATTAACGAAAAAATAAATCACTCTGACTCTAGCAAAGATGACTTTGCATAATTTTCTATATTATGTATATTTTGCTTCATAAAACACAAGATGAGCACTATAAACAGACGTTTAGTGTGTTTAAACTATGTATTTTCTCACTTGAAAATTATTAAATCATCTCGTGCAACCTTATAACACTTAAAATAATCCAAGATCAAAACCAGAGACATGAAAATTTATTATGTTGTGTCACCCTATTACGTTGCGGACACTAAGCCCGGCTCCTCGGGTATGTTACGTAAACACATGTCGGTTTATGTAAGGTAACAAGACGTTAATAATTAATAAAGGTGGAAGTTTGCATATGGTAGGCCAAGTTAATAGGTATATTGTATCGAAAATGATCACATCTGGAATCCTATTGAAAGTGATCTACCCTCGTAAATAATAAATCACCAAATAATAATAACCCCTCGGAGTAAATTATAATACGCCATACGGTTTGTTATTATTTTAGTTGTGCATAAAACGTACATAAACCTAGTTAATTGTTTGATATAAATATATATACAATATATAAATACATGTCAATGGAAACATTTTAATTGGTTAGAAAAAGTCTTTACTAGCTATTGTTTCGCTGTTATAAATTTTAAATTTGGTTGGAAGTGGTTAAGAAAACGCTATAGCAAAAGGTATTCGCATTTTTATGATAAAAATTTTAATTCAGTTTCAGTCATAATTTTTAATACATTAGTCAAAATTTACTGTATTTTTGTGTCACTGGTATTTTTTACCCGGCTTCACACAAGATGGTGAATGTTTATATTAGGTTATTAAATTTAGACGTTTGCCAGCTATTGTTGAAATTTGAAGATAGCACCGTCAACTGTACCTCTTTTTTTACATTCACAAAATATAGTCCACCAATTAATAATAATGTTTAGAGTTGAAACCAGCTAAAATAAAAGATGACAATTTTCCCACCTGCACTCTTCTTATGTCGCCGCAGAACTTCCTGATAGAACTTATCGATAGACAGCTTGTTGATCTGCATTTAATAATGGCTTCTGCAGCGCCACAATCTAAACATACGATCTGAGTGATACGCTAATTCTCGATGACGATTCCAGATGCACAGCAAATTGTACGAATTTACTACTCACTTTCTACCAAAGCACAAATATCTACGTTCGCGTTACTATCTCAACTGTCACTTGCAGAATATATTAGTATTGAGCTGTTGCTAGGCGACTATTATTATTACTTTTTTCATCCCAAATTGAAACGTCAAAAATATTGCGTTTTTAGTTTTAGGTTAAAATTTAAATGTTGAGAGTTGAAAGTTGAAAATAACCTAGTTGAACTAACAATTGCAGCCAGAATGACATGTGAAAATTTCACGTAGCTAGTGTACGCCGTTTGCGAGGAGTTGTTGTGACCGACAGACATACAAACATACAGAGTTCTGCATTTATTTTGTGCTTTATAGTAGAGATTTGTCAGAATTTATATTAAATGGTCATAATGTATCTATCGGTTAGAATTACAGAGGGCAGAATAAATAATTTATGGTCAGTATTTCTAACCTAACCTTTTATTCTGACGGTATAATAATTTTATTCAGATCATCAATAATTTTATTCAGACAGTTCATATTTTTATCCCGATCAAAAATTGAATTTTATTCCGACCAAAAATTAATTTAAATTCTAACCATTTAATTTGTTGTCATAGCAAAATTGGTGATAATGTTGTTTCGAAAGTTTTCAAAATATAACCTAGTGTTAATACCTTGTATATTAAGTCACATGCAATGGTTACGGCCAAGAGATTCTCTTCTGCCCTACACGTCTACTGCCATTTATTTTCCTATTGCACTATGAGTTGAAGAAAAGTATATTTTTCATTGTGAAAAATGTGGCCGTAGAATGCAGCTTTTTAATGTTTTGTGGTCACTGTAAGATCTCTTGGTTTTATTGGCTTGTCATGAAGTATTCTTATTATTGAAACGCATGCGTCTGGCTCAGGATATAGAAACCTTTCGCAATTTGGTGGCCAGCCTTCGCCTCCAAGAGAAACCAGAAATATTAACCATAAGATATATCTGTTTGAAATAGAGCAACAGAAAAAATACTTCTTGGGTTAAATTTAATTTTTGTTGACTGACGTCAGTCGAAAGTACACGTTATATTTATATATTTCTTATTATAATTTGGTATATTTCATCGTCGGGTTCGTAATACATTGGTTAATTGGTGATAGTTTTATAAATCGATTTATGGATTTCTCTTTAAAGAATGGATATTTCTGATGTCTAAAATTCCCTCACATCTATGCGATCCTAAAAACTGGGCATAGCCAGAGCGATAAGCTTACCACTAGTCCTGTCCTAGCTTTATTCTTATATCCCTTCTCTCTACTCAAAAGAGAGGTTGAGCAACACACAGCTCTTGTAGAAAACACTGCTGTTGAGATACGTCTATTAGAAGTCCATATGCACCGTATTGGGAGCGGACATGGTAAATAAATGTAGGTTTAATCAAGCGTGCAAGGTAAATCAGGAATTTTATCTATATTTTAAATGTTCTGAACAGTATAAACTTATGCACACATTACCTATAATTATGAGAAAATGATTTTGAAACGATATTTTTAAAACCGTATATCCGTTTGTGAATATTAACCCATATAAACCGTGAATATAAATCGATTAACGCTATGTTTTGGACCAGTTGTCGTTATGGGTTTTCAGATTCTTTGGTCACCTATTGCAGAGATCTAACTAAAGCTCTCGACATTCATCACGAAAACAATGAAATGTTTTCGCATTTCTTCGGCCTGAAAACATAAAGGGAAATGTGTTCATGGTAACAGATTTCGCCTCACAAGTCTTTTAATATAAAATAGACCTTCTTTCCTGTTTTTTCTGGAACCGCAAAAATTATTGTTCGTCCCGTAATAAAACAAATATAACTCCTCGCCAGTCGCCACAGGAGTATGCAATATCAATTTATTTTCGTAAGGAAGGCACTGTACATTCTGCTTATCGTAGTTTCCATTAGATACGTGAACGTGAAGGGTGGTCGAAAAGTTTCAATATCCACAAGGGTAACGTCCGTATATCCGCATTTCACTTTTTTCTGAAAAATGCTTTATATTTTACACGTTTAGATTTATATCGGATAATACATAATATGCGGATACAAAAAATTCTGACGAAATTTTTACTGCGTGTAGAGCTATAAGTTTCGTTCGTTTTCTTTTTACAATACAATATCAGTTTTTTATATTAAGGTTAAGTTTTTTATATTAAGCTGTAAGAGATCAAACGACACCAAATTAATATTATGTCCTTAGCCGTAGGAGTTGAAACAAATTTCGCATCGTGTAACGATAAAAATATTTATTTAATTATTTTTTTACCATGTCCATTCCCAACGTAGAGCAACAGAAGTTTTCCATGAGAACTGCTTGTTACTCAGTTGCTTAACCTCCGTTTTTTCGAAGAAAGTAGGGATAAAAGGATAGGACTATGACAGCACTAATGGTTAGCTAATCGCTCTCGCTACGCCCCGTTTTTGAGGATTGGATGGATGGGAGGGAGTTAAAGTCATAACAAATATTCATGACTACGAACAGAAATCCATAAATCGATTGAAAGTTCAATTTATGAAATTGTCCGCACCGGGAATTGAACCCGAGACATCTGTAGCCGTAGCCGACGACGTTACCAACTGAGCTACGGACGCCGACGTGCTTATTTCATAAGTGTAATAAAATTAGCAGAGTCAAATTGTTGGGGAGAATTTTTTTTATTTTTTTATATATCGTGAGAAGTGGAACTAAAAATGATTGGAAATACTATTGTCAAATGTAAAATATGCACCAATGCGCAGTAGAATTAATGTCATACTTTAAAATGTAAGAATATTTTTTTGTATTTTTGATGTATTTTTACTCTCTTACCTTTTTAGCGAGTCATTAGTTTGTCATATGCCATATCTTAATAGTTTTAGAAATCTAGAATTCCAGCGCCGAAGGCTTCTCTGTCAACATGTAAGACTACTACAAAAAACTGCTGTAAACATGCTGCAACGATTTCGAAGATTAGTGCTCGGGCTATCGCTACCCTGTGTATCCGTTAACTAAGAACTGCGGTGGTCTACTCCACGTGCTGTGGTTAATACAAGTTGGTTTCCCCACCTCCATCCGTTATGTGTATGCAGCCGCTGTTTCACGGCCAGCTTCCATAATGCAATACCGATCAAGAAAAGAAAGGAATTTACTCCACATATTCTTGGGCCGATGCAGAGATGCACGGGACTGAACTTTTAATCACGTTCTATTGTGCATCATTTCTCTTAACGAACCCGCACCCATCACACATAAATATGCAGATAACTAATTTACGATTGGCCGAATGATTAACTATCAATGCATATCTCCTAGACAGCTATCTTTTAGGGTATTTTTTTGTAACCATGTCCACTTCCGATCCAGAAGAATAGGGTATGGACAGTACTAGTCATAAGCTAATCGCTCTAGCTACTCTTGTTTTAAGTATCTCATGGGTGGGAGGAAATGTATGTTTAAATTCATAACGACTATATTATAAAAAGTTAGCGACGTCATCTCTGTTCGTCTAAGCTTTTTAAAATGTATATAGTTATAAGCCCACGATAATTGAACAATGATACCAATAAGAAATATTGAATACGTAACACACATATTTATAAACATTAAAATATAAAAAAAACATTTTGGTAAATACGTCTTATATATATATATATATTAAATTTATTTTATTTAAGACTATTTTCAATCATTTACATGTTGAATTGATTTTTAACATCGAATGATTTTGAACAAAACTTTAAATATAAATGTAAGATATTGTTATTTCAGTTTTTTTCACATAGCCTGTAATACAATGTCTGGATTTGGTAATATATTGAGATAAGGTATAAACGACAAAAAGAATACGATAAAGCAAATTGTCTGGAAGGATTTAGCAAGATAATAGAAGCAAATATATTGTCAAGAGTCCATATATCTGGAAAAAGCAATAATACAATCTCGTTCAATTACTTTGGATCCGGATAATATACAGAAACATTGAATAATATTTATATTTTTTATTTGTGAATGGTAAAAAATTGTTTTCAAAATGATTTTTGTTATTTTCTTTAGAGTTTATGTTCACAATACAATATAAAATGATATCATGTTAATATTTATTATACATAATATTTTTTCTATTTAACTAAAATCAATGAATTTAACTCCCCAACAATGACATAATATTGTGGATAGCTATTTTGGCATCATGCTATCATTAGAACTATTAGTTCATATATAGCTGTGAGTTATATTACATTGTATTATCTATTTATTGTCTGTGTAACTTTTTCCTACAATTCTTGCTTGGTAATCAAATCAGTTCAGAATAATGCCTCAGTTCTAGACACATTAAGGAATATTTATTGATTTCTCTAAGGAAGTTCTGGGTTCAAGTCAAGGAATAAAAAAAAATGAAAATCGAGTTTATCTCATGTCATTTGAAATTTCAAAATATGGAGCGCATTGCCATTTTTTTATTATTTATATCAAATTGAATGGTAATGACCAAATATTATCGGTTATGTATTGTTTGTTTGCATATTAATATATCTGTGATGCAAAAGGATATTTCTTGATAATACGTGAGAAGTGTGTAGTCACATAGGTCAAAAATTTTGATTCTGATGTAAGTACATTTAAAACAGTCTAAAAAATCCCCATATTATTGTAATTTTTTTTATCCATGTCCGCTCCCAACATCATTATAATGGGATTTTTTCTATGAGAACTACTCAGTTGCTCAAGCGTGTTAGGGCACTTTTAGACATCACAAACACTCAGACTACGAACAGAAATCCATAAATCGATTGAAAAATCAATCTATGAAAACTGTCCGCACCGGGATTTGAACCCAATACATCCGTAACCGTAGTCAACGACGCTACGAACCGCACCGCGGACGCCGAATATAATTATAATATTTTTTTATCAACGAGAATATTGTTAATATAAAATTATTAAGTATAGAATTATAATGGCCATTTCCAACTTATCTCACTATACACCCCGAACCGACCATGATTTCTGCTTCCTGAATTCACTATTTTTGGATACGTTAAAAACAAATCGGCTGTATATTATATGGAACTTTAATTGAACAATTAACTACAATTTACGCTTGAAGCAACGCCATTAAGCATCTCGAGTGGAACAGATGAGTGAAATGATCGTGTAGATCTCTCGTATAAGTATTGTCAATATAATCAATAAAACAATACAGCTGTAAATGTAAAATCTTGAATAAAGATAAATAAATAAATCTAAATAATCCAAGATAAATCTCATCTGATCACTTCTGCTAATCCTCCATTAACGTGGGTTCCAATCATGTCTTACAGCTAGCTGTATGCCCTTCTTTATGATCTAAACTTTACAATACTTGGGTGTATTATACTCGGGATTTTATTGTAAACGTGTTAAATCAATTAAATATTGTTTACTAGACATCTTAATATCAGATGATACACTTTATTCTACTAACTACACTCGTTACTAATATATAGCATATAGAATGATAATTAATTAATCATCTCAAGAGAAGTTAATTATAATAGAACTCATAATGAATCAGCCGCTCAACATCTTTGTTTGATGATCTAAAAAGAATGAAGAGGTTAGGAAAGAACTTGTAGTAAACTTATTTCTTTCGCTACGTTACTTTTCAGGATCAAATAGAGAATGGATGGGAGGTTATGAAAAAATTACAAGCATAATTATATTTGAGTACAAATCTATGCGAAAAACAACGTATACAATGAATGTTTATTTTTGTTCATTCGAGTACTGGACCGCGCAATCGATTAAAACGACAGCCCACTCGGCTAGGGAAATGATTTATATAAATTAGATTAAAACTGTTACTTATATTCCAAACCAAATCAAGTAGGATAAAAATCCAAGAGCAAACTACCACTATCAAAATTCGTCGGCCTCTGTGGTCTAGTGGTAATGGCTTCACTCTAGCAATTTGGTAGTTCCTGGTTCAAATCCCAGCAAGGTCAATATCAAATTTTTAATATAAATTTGTGATGTTGTACATGAGTGACATATAAAACTTCTCATCGAGTTTATCTCGTATAATTTTCAAATTTTTCAAAGTATTTGGCTTATTGGCTGTCAGCTGTAATGCCAGATATTTATTTTTTAATTATTTAAAAAAAATACTACAAATAAGCTCCGAAGTAAAGTTATACTCCAAATGAAAAATTTTGCAATCAATAAATTGCCGAAAATTTCGTAACAAGAAAGAAATATTTGTAAATTATAAAGGTAGTACACAGTGTTATACTTTATCAGAGTTTTTTTTATGAATCATCTTGCCTTATCCATCTTTTTAATCATTTATCACCAAAATTCACTCTATCTGGCAACACCCTAGAATAGGAGATACTGTACGTCCACATTGGCGAAATTTTAACTGTTAACTAACAATTCGGAAGTTAAATCCAAACTAACAAATTGAGTGAGGTGTTGTTATATCGATTATCTTGACAATGTCATCATTATTTTCTCATTTTTACTACAATATTGCTTGCTATTAAGTTTATGAAAAAGTTTGTCGGGAGAAAAAAATACAACCTCAATACATAATATATTGTTTAGTTTTTCATTACGCAAAGCTGCCAAGAAAGTGTTCTTATTAGAAGAGTTTTCTAAATATTCCATTGATTATAAATACAAGCGTAACAAAATACTCAATATTTTAAATCAACAATGTATTTAACTATACGAACAACACTTATTTAAAGATTAGTATAACATAAGTTTATTGAAATAAAGTGGGCACTTAAATTGTAAAAAGAGATAAAGCCACCGCACGCGCCTGATATGTACATAAAAGCAGTCCTCGACTTTTGAGCATTTATTAAAACATAGATGTTTATCGATAATTAATCCTATAATGTGTTTCTTTCTCCCAATAAAACTTGCCACATAATACATATTGCTCTACTTTTATAATGCAGATATAATGCCGCATTCTCAAAGACAAAATCTATATGGAGATATTGCTTTAAATCAAATAAACATTAAACAAAATGATGGTTAAAAAAATACTTTTACATATAAGAGTAGGATAGATCTCATCCAATCTTGAAAGGTTAAAAATATTAAATATGTGGAAACGAATTGTATTGGGTTGTATTCTGAGAGTACTTGTGCACCCCTCGCCTCTGCCGCCTCGCTGCAGCGGAGTGGAGTGATATATCACTGCGGTGGATGTTAATGGAATGAAGATGGCCTATACGTGGTACACCTGACCGGAGGCAAGTGGGCTCACATGAAGATCAACGACTCCCGCACTGAATTGCGTTTTGAATCAATGGCCTGTGTACGAATATACGCCGTATTATATACTAATAAAGAACATTTGTTTATGGAAACTAATTATTATTTGGCAAGTAAAATATCATAAGCGACCAATAAATAATTGTAAGTATCTATTTAAAGTCTAGAATAATGTATCTAGGAAATTCTATTAATAGGTTTTTGTTAATATTTTTTTATGTTGTAATTTTTATTTATTAGTAAATATAAATTACAATATATGATATATGGCATTCCAGATGACACCAATGCGTCGTATATTAAGATAGTAAATTTAATAAAAAAATAATAATATTAAAAACATTTTTAAGATTTGAGAAAGTAGATTGGAGAACAAAAAGTATTATGTACATACAAATTCGTCTAAGAAAAATGTGTTTAAAAACCATACACAGAATTCATTGCTGAAAATCTTCCACATCTCTAGACAATGGATTAATCGACCAAACTGCCCTTGAAGCTGGTGACTCATATAACCGACGCGAAGAACATGTTTTAAGAAGAAAAAAAAATATTTTATTCTGGTTTCGGAAACGTAAATAAAAATTGTTATCATGTAAGTTCGTAGTTTTGAGAATTTCAGGTTCAATTTCAGACCTTCCAAAAACCGGGATTCAATTATTTTTGATTTATGCTTTGTATGTTGTACATTTATCTTTTTTACACAGATAAATATAACAAATAAAGATGATTGAAACAGGAAATGTAAGTTACGCTAAGTTTAAATGAAGTGTTTATTATATTTTCAATTTGAAGTAAACGTGTCACATTTAACCAGCACTTCCTTCCGCTAACTCAAAGTTTATGTTTCGTGACAAAATATTGTTTTGCGAGCATTGTCCATGTATTTAGTTTGTGACTGTCAGTGATGATTCGATGTTATTTTTGTGTATATGTTCACAAAATTTTAAAAGACATTAATAATGTTGAAAAAACATTAAATTTGATTTAGTCATATTTCTCTATGTTGAATGCTTTTTATGATATAAATATTCATAATTCTATTTAAGTAATTCGACTCGATATCAATAACAGTTATAAAAATATGAAAACAGAGAATGCAAACAGAACGAACTCAAATTAAATTTGAATTATTGAGATTTTGTACACTTCCATGTATTTTGTCATTAACGACCGGAGTTTCGCCTTTCGGCATCTTCAGGCATTCGAGCGCATGATTCTCGAAATTTCAACTCAGGTATCAGTGTGGATCCTAGACTTATAAAATATATACAAATATAAAAAATCAAACAATAAAACAAATTGTGTTCCACATTAATTCATGTTTTTACCATCATTACTTTTACTTAGCTAAAAAATATTATCGCGGTATTATAACAGCACCTTTTTCCATGTAGTCGGCCAATCTTAGAGCGATGGGCAAACTTACCGAAATTGATGGTAACTAAAGGGCATATATACTGGAAGCATACCCCATAGTGATTCGTATTATAATTTGGTCTTTGTTATAATATGAATGAACCTCCAGTCATCTAACAGTAATCTGATCCCCCATGTTTTGACGCAACAATTTAACCCCATCATCCGCATTCAACGTTTGCTTCTCCAATAACAAGACTTATAATATTTTATCTCGTAAATAATATTTGTCGTATTTGTATCTTCTATATAAACGTTAGACACTGTTTACTGTCTGTCAGTTCGAGTTCATTCGTGCGCTCGAATGCCTGAAGATATCGAAAGGCGAAACCCGGATAGTTAGTGATAAAATACGTGGAAGTGTACAAAATCTCTATAATTCAAATTTTATATTGAAATTCCGTCAAGCACCCTCAGTCGATGTCTTAAATTATTTCAATTATTATAGTTCCCAAATTGACTGCGCAGCAACATCAGCATATGAACGGTTGTTCGAGGTGATGTACCGTGATACCATAGGCAGCTATTATAATTACTTTGTAATTCTTTTATTAAACTGTTCATTCAGTTTTGTGTTACGTAATTTGAAAGTAATTAAATAATGTTCGTAACCTTCACTGTATTTTCATTTGTATTCTTGTCTATTTATCTCATTTCTCAAGTCTATTTGCGAAAATGCTCTAATTAAACTGGAGGAACGCGAAAAGCATCCCGAGCAGGCCCCATCCCATCAGGCAACTAGATTTGGTTTATAATTGAAAACATTTTCCCATTACATTTTTCGCTTTTCAATAAATGCTCAAGCGTTTTATTTACATGACAGGTATGTAAATATTTACACGATTGAAATTTAATCAACGCTTTGCAGAGAAAGGAACACCCCCAAAATTACAACGCAAGCCATTATTTTTTGTGTTATACCGATTTAATAATTTTCCTATACGTGCGCGTTAGTTTGCCCAATTATAATTTAAAAAAAAACAGATTACGTAAACATAGAGCGAATTAAAAAATCTTGTTTCCATTGAATTTTAAATTAACCACTGCCTTAGTAACCGTATCTGAAACATGTATAAATATGGTTGCCGAAAAACGACTCAAGCACTTTTATTATTTAATGAGGTAGGTATTCGTTTTTTAGAATGTTACACAATTTAAAATTAATTGACGCTCTTTCCAATTAATTGCTTACAGTCATATATTTTTCTTAATAATGAACTGGACATAAATAAAAAATTTTAACGGACACTTAAATCGAAAATAAATCTGAGTAATTAAAACGGTCTTCTTAGCGTTATTATTTGTTCATTAATATCAGTCATTATAATTGAATTTTCAAATGTGACTTTATTTTTTTTGATTCTTAAAAAATTCAATTGTCATTATAAAAGAATACTAAATTCCCGGTACTGCTATCGAAGGGAGCACGGGATATCACCTCGTATACTTGCAGATCACTGTCAGATGACTAGAGGCTGATTCATATAAGTGAGCACAATAATTTGTAATACCCCTAGTCGTATTCCAGTGCAAATGCCCTGAAGTTATTAAATGTTTCATCTATAATATGATATTGTCATAACAATTCAAACTAATCACTGTTAGATGACTGAAGGTAGATTCTTACCTAAGGAAGACTAGGGGTATACCTCAGTAGATATGCTTTTAAATTACATTATCTGATTATTATTATTTTTGTTGTCATAGCAACCCTAAATAAACAATAGCGTAAATGGCAAAATGGTTATACAAACATAACACTTTTAAAAATATTTCTAAAATAATACAATAACAGGATTTAAAAATAACCACTGACACGTGAAAATACAATACATTAAAGACTTTTAAATGAATTTTGAATAAAATAGGAACCGAATACCGTTTTTCTTGCATGAATCTAAAAATGCATGCTAAGACGATATTAGTATCACTACTGAGCGTGGAATATAATGCATTTTTCGTGGTATTATAATGACCCATAAAGCTTTTAGTATGCGATTTGCTAGCGAGTCATATGTATATAAAATAAAATCAATACTATTCCTTACTACAAAAAATTACACTGTTGTGTGTTAGATAATAATCATACGATCTCAATTATATTTACTTTCAAATATTATACGATATTAGGTATTTTGTTGCATTGTACAATTACGTTATTTTAATAAATATTATATTGATTGAGTGATAGAGAAATACTTAAATAAATGTCTTTACAGTTTTCATCACGATATCATCGTCAAATCAGTATAAACCTTTAGGTATTTACGTCTATCGTTTGCAATGTTTGGTGTTTCCTAGAATAAACTACCAGAATATTCCAAACTTCTCCTAAATGAATGAAGTAAGTTTATGCATGATAAATTTCATTAAAATACCTCATACTTCATACTCAATCTCGGGGAATCGGTGGGCAAGCAAACACACGTAAAACAAACATCAAACTAAAAATATACAAACCCCACAGTGACGTCAATTCATAAAAATCATTAAAACATAGCAAAAGTTCCGGAAAGTTATTATTTAGTGCCTCAGCTTAGCACTAAATAAACTGCTCTTCTTTCTCGTAAACACCGATACACTCTTGCCATACTACCTCTGTAAAAACTCCCGGGATAATCCCTTCTTTCAGCGGGGATTTCCCACTATTTATTTTTTCTGTTCCCCGCAAACTTTATCAAGGGTGGATGTAATTGGTTAACGAGTGAGCGAAGCTTATAAACTTTATCCGGGGTGTTGCGCAACTTGTGGGTGTGACTCGAGGGCTTATTTTTCCAGTAATTTATTTGTAGGTAAACCCAAGTTCATGCTCAGATTAAACAAGTTTTGCTTGTTTGGATTAAGAATTTAGGCACTCTTTGATTGAAAGGTAGGCAAACAAAAGTGTTTTGGACGGTGCTGCGATTTGTTTTTCTTCCACTACTATTCGGGTCGAATTGATTGAGGGTACTCGTTTTGAGAAACATGCTTTGAAACAACTTTGTTTTGGGGCAATCCATGTTAACGAAAGCAATTAGTTTTGATATTCAATTTCGCTTCAAGTAGCAGCTCAACTTATTTAAAAAACATTCCTACCAGTATAATTAATAACATTCCA
This sequence comes from Himalopsyche phryganea, assembly GCA_022494535.1. Classification (NCBI taxonomy): domain Eukaryota; kingdom Metazoa; phylum Arthropoda; class Insecta; order Trichoptera; family Rhyacophilidae; genus Himalopsyche; species Himalopsyche phryganea. Next base: position 6,038,245 of record JAGVSL010000008.1, on the reverse strand, counting down.
GCAAGGATTGAGTCTAAAAGTTATGAATCGAAACTGAGTTGATTAAATTCTATAATGGTAAAGTTATCATTTTAAATGGGCAAACATTTATTAGTTCAGTATTTAATTCAGTTTTTTGGTCAGTAAATTCAGTAATTTTCCATGCCACAAGCCAATTGGTTGATGTAGTTGGTTTCGGTTACGGTGCTCACGGGTTGAAATCGTAGAACGGACAGTTTCATAAATTAATTTTTCAATAGATTTATTGTTCGATATGGATTTCTGTGGTGTCCAAAGTTCCCTCCGGAACAGTAGGGCGTAGCGAGAGCTGTTATCCAGCCACTACTCATTGAGATATAACATATAAGCTTCATTAGCAGTACATATGCTCTACATTGGGAGAGGAGGTAGCTGAAAAAAAATAGAAAGTTGTCAGTTATAAATTGAAACTGTAAATTTGTATTGGTCAGTAAGACAATTGGATGGTCAATATTCAATTAACCGTCATTAGTTGTTTATTATTTTTCACTCAACGTTTTTAAAAATATAAAAGTTACCAACCAAATTAATGAAGTTGTCTTGAAATGTTTTGCTATTTCGAGAAAATATGCTGCACTCAAACCACGTGTTATAACTGACGATATTTTTATTTAACTTTTAACAAAAATTAATTTCTGTTTTCGTCCATCATTTGAATTAATAAGTTTAACTTTTTAAATATGATTTATTCTTCATAAAATTAATTTTCTCTCGCAGTATTAATATTTTTTTCCTCTTGACTTTTTTAAAAGTATTAATGCTTAAAAATCATTCACGCTATTTTCGGGTTTTACGATAGACATTTTTTTTTTAATCTTAATATTAATATTATCTTGAATTCTGTAGTCTATGTTGGGATACCAACAATCTCTTAGTTTATTTAAACTGCTTTCTGCTAGTGTTCGTAATTCAATTATCTTATTGCTTTTTACATGTAACTTATTTTACTAATTTTTCAGACCTAGGCGTCATATTTTTTTTTAAAGGTTTGATGAAAAATATGTAATCTTCTTATTTCTTGTATCTTGAAAATTGTTTTAAAAACATCTAGAAGTATTTTCGTAGAAACATTAAAGTTTTCAAGTAATATTGCAATATTCCATCACAAACCAACTGTTATTTATGATTCTGATAATTTTGGAGAGACATTATTAAAATTCCATTATTCAATTCCCACGTAAAGTATAAAGTGACAAAACTAACCCAATGCCCTTGGCAAGAGTCAACTTTTCAAATTATATTTTTTACGTCAAGAAGCACCTTCCAAACATAGAATAAATCACTTCATGTCCATAAACTTTTTACAGCGCAAAGTTATATTTCGAAAAGGAAACAAAGAAATTTTCTCCAATTTTACATAGATCATACAAACTTGTACCTAAATGTTGATATATGAAGTGACAGAAAGAGATCCCATAAACTTTTTAAACCTAGTTTGAGGACTTAAAACTGTCAAAAAGTATATAGTTATATCCGGTTTACTTCATAAACATTTTCAATCTAAAAAATATGTATCACACGCAAATAGAAAGATGTTAAATTTTGTTTTTCAAAATCAATAAGATTGAAATAATGTTGGAAAATATATATGTTCTTATAGTCCAGGCTAAATTTTAAAATAAATTTGAATGCTAATTTAATTCACATTGGCATACATGTTATCAGGCGCGTGCTGTGAATCTTTCTCCTTCGCACTTAATCACATGTTGTGAAGGGCGTGAGCGAGACATAAGGACAAGATGGTATTAGCGCTTTTGAGTGCCAATAATAAATGTAAATATTTATTTAAGCTTTGTCCGCTTTCAATTTCAAGCATACGGGATGAAATAATTGTATTCAACGATATCATGAGATAAATGATATTAAAAAGTCTTGAATTCAAAATCTTTCATTAAAATCTAAAATATTAGGATTTATAAATGTCATGTTAGTTGAACAATGGCTCAGAGCCCTTTTTCGCTTGACCATGACAGATACTTATTGGAGATTCATTGAGAATATAGAGATTCATTGAGAAACAGAGTGAGAGTGAGTATAAATCAAGAATTATAATATATCACTTTTAAGGTTAACTGTCAATTCATGGTGGAAAAACATTACATTTTAAAAAATAAAACAAAATTCATTTATATTACTTCCACATATTTATAATGATCTGGACCGGTTCGCTCATCACGAGCATTATCAACTGATAAAAATACAAAACATAACAAGTCTATTTATGTAAAATTGAGTGTGAAAATGAAGGTACATAAAACTGATGGTTCATGAACTAAGACAAGAAGTTACTGATTAGCAAACAAATTATACATAAATCAAAAAAAATAGTCTACATTTAAAATGTTTTAGGACCTCTTACAAATCAATAAATACTATTCTTAAGTCACAAATATAGCTACATTAAAAGTCCATTACCTGAGCAAAATTTTTTAATGACATTACTAATGCATTAAGCAAATAGTGGATTGAGAAAATTATAAGGAAAAAAAATATAATATATATTTATTGTTGTGGGTATAAATATTTCAATCCATCTGAAAATTATGGTTTCGATTCTTTTACGAGAGGAATTTCACATTGTTAAAACAACTAAGTCAATTTCGTGTACAAGAAACACTTCATTGTTATGAGGTTACCACTTCAGTTACCCTTCTTCATCACTTGAAGTCGATTTACTAGTAAGCAGAACAACTTAGAAAAACCGAGCGTCAAGTCAAACAAATTTCCCGTATTACGAAATCTTCTCTGTCAAAGGAAAGATGTATTTCTGTGGTGACCATTGTCTTCTTTGATCCTTGTAAGAGGTTCTGCCTAAGCATTCATATAACAAAAGCCTTTATGGTGTATTCTTATTTGTAAGCATTTCGGTATTTACGTACAAAAGTATTCGCAGAACACTTAGTAGATTGCTTACTTTTGTTTCAGTGTACCTGTTTTAAAATTAAATAAATCTCTCCGAGAACATTTTTGAACAAACAATCAAATTAATCTACCCTTGATGTTGATTACGAAAATTGAAATTATTTTCAATTTCAAAGAGTGTTTTTGAGTTTGAATATTTTAGTCTCAGGAAATAAACAAAAACTTATGGTTGCCTACAAAACTTTAATGACATTCTCTTCAAATCAACCAATGATGAAAGTATTTTTTTGAATAAAAATGAAATATTAATTTCAATTCAAAACTATTATTTTATAATAATGTAATCTTGAAAGTTTTGCATCTATAATAAGTCAAGATAAAAATCAAATAGCTTATCAGGATAAGAATAAACATGGCGTGATAGATTACATACTCAATGTCTTCTTACATTTATTTTAAGATTACATATTCGCCGTTATAGTGGCAGAAGGCGTTAAGTAAAAAAAACCTTGTTTTAAGATAATCGACTTCACAGAAAATCATGAAATTTAAACATCTCAATTGAAATACCTTCACCATTATTTAATAAACAAACCACTTTATGAGGTTTTTTGATCATTTACAAATTCGATTCATTGGTAAATCTTTTTTACTAGCATAACCGTACCCATCATAGATGATGGTATCGAAACTGAAATACTGAATTTCTAAAGTAGCTAGTACGACGGAACTGTATTTTCATTGCGTAGCACCACAAACGCAAAACAGCAAAAGTCATGAGATAATTTCATACCTACTGATAATAATAAACGTCTACAGAGCGGTCTGGGCTATTATATATAATATAGAAGGGTAAATTATAGTTTTTTTCCCAATAATAGCTGTGGACGAAGTTGACTGAATTCATATTGATATCGTCAAAATACCAAAAAAATACATGGAATATGGCTGAGCTTGTTTTTTCAGACGATAGACGGTCCAAAAATCTATCGTACAGATTCATACTGCCTTCGTTACTCAAAACAGCCGATTTTCGACTTATAGCCTTTTCGCCTTCTGCCACTATGCCGAAGATATACGGATTTCAATTTGATGTTAAAATATTAACTTGACACTGTTAATGAATTGATAATATCAAACTAAAAAACATGTTTTAGGCATTTTTTGAATTACTCATAGGGTCATTTCGTCAGTGGTTGGCCAGTTAAGCGACATGTGTACTTTCAAAAGAGATTTTGAGTCAATGAATGATAAATACATATTCTTTTCACTGCTATTCCATTAAATAGGGATGAAGTAATGTAACAAACTAAAAATAAAATAGTTGATATTGTACCAAGCATAAAATAAAAAAAGTTTAAAAAAAAATACCAATTCTCCCATTGGTCGGCCCCCAAAATCCAATGGTCGGCCTTTTGTTGCCCAGTGTTCGACCATCACTACGAAACTTCATAAACATCGCGAACGAATTTACTGAGAGTAGACAGAACAATAAATAACATACTGATGTAAATCATGACAATATAAAGTATATTTTGTTAGCGTTCCCCATACAACATGAATTTGTCGAAACTTGCGAATTAAAAATGTGCTTTTTTTTAATTGCGTACTGCATCATATAGGTCATTATAGTGTATATATACATTGGCACGTGACAAGACTACCTACACGAATTTAAGAAACCTGTTTTTTTAAATGTGTCCACTACTATTCAAGTTTTAAGCTCAAAAAGCCGACCATTGGCGACGGCTGACTTTAGAAACACTCGCCCTATATCATATTTTGAATACTCTTGAAATCCATATAGAAATATATCAGTTTGCCTATCTAAAGTAGTTACGTACGTGTGTGGATAATAATTTCAATTAATTGTACTAGACTAATATAAAAAAATGTGTTTGTTGAGACTTAAACAAACAGATTGAATACTGCGAAAAACTTTTCATCACGTAAAGAGTATTATTCAGATCCATTGTTTTTGTTATTGTAATGTTTCTATTTTGCATTGCTTGCTGTGAACCAGTTAAATAAATACAGATATAAATTCTTTATTACAGCAATATAGCTTGTAAAAATGTGTCGCAGTACATTTATGTTCAGTATAATTTATTACAATGATTACAAAATCATTTGATATTTATTCAAATACGTCAAGCTACAGAGCAACAAAATCGCTAACCAGAAAACATATCGGGCAGTGTGGTAAAACATTTTCAACAGCAATTAATATTCGTTATTTGAACCTTTGTCCTTTTTAGGTTCGTGTTCGAAATCACCCACAAGGCAAAATAACCTGCTTAAAGTTGCATTGTATTAAATCAAACATTTAACTATGTTTTATAATACGCGAATTATCAGAATTTTTTTCTGTGAGTTAAACAAATAACTCTTTACAGAGTTGTATAAAAAAATTCTAAGGTAGTTATATTTTTCTACAATATTTAAAACAGCAAGTTTAATTTAATCGTTATTAAAAAAGAATTTGAATTAAAAGTGTCAAAAATAATTATCATCTAAATGCTTTTAACTTTTATTATGTATTATTTTATATTGAATGAAAGGTGTGTTTTTGATTTATTAATTTTCTTCCACTGTATTTGTCAAAAAAGGGAAGAAAACCTTCATGCATAAGAAACATTTTCATGGTGGAATTTCTTTGATGGCATCAATAGTGGAGGTGATGTACGTGAACACTCTAATCAGAAATATTATAATATGGCAGTTTTTACACTACTACATATAATAGGGCATCCGATCCCGTATTCCAGATCCCGGGATTCACAATTTTTCAATCCCGGGATACCAGGATTGGTTATTAAATGGAATTTCATGTTTTAAATTGTAAATTTTAAATTCAATGCGTGTCCATTGTTGCGTCAATTAGAATGAATACAACATTTTGTATAATTTATTTTTTTGGCTTGAGACCTGTTTTCTTTTATTTGGGTTAAGATTTTATTGAAAAGTGAAATCGATTTTTTTATAAATTATCTGTTCCTGTCTACGGTAAATTTTAAAGATGAGATGGAGGGAGTACACAATGCATTATAAAAAAGTATGAGCATAAACTAACCGAGGTACACGTTGTTTTTGATCAATTTAATTTGAAATATGATTTTTAATATTTACAGTGATTCCCAAAATCCCAAGATCCAGGGATTTCGGAATCCCGGATCACAGTATTGGAAACCCTAATATCTAACGACAAAAAACAGTGTCCGCGGAAACATTACACTACACCTTTTGACATAATTATTCTAAATTTATAAAATAGGTTTCCTCTATATTTATAAAGCCGTATGTTAAAATGACTTTCCAAAGGTCCTCTTAATTATATCGAATAATATGAATATTTACACAATAATATAAACGCAATGAATACTGGTTAAATCACATAATAGCTGGCTGTGTTACATAGTGTGACACGTGTTTCGGAGCGAAGCTTTCAGAAGCGAAACACCAATGAAATCACAAAGCTATAAACTTTAATTTTATATTGCAAATGAATTTCTACAAAGTTACCGCCGAATACATCAAGAACACATTATGTTTAGTTAAAACCTCAACGTTTCATATGTTTTAATCTATTATCTGATATTTATTTACTGGCTAAAAATTAAGAGTCAATTAAGCTATTTTTATATTTTTTCACGATAATTGTATATTAAATCACAAAAATATTTCAATTCAATTTGGTTTTTTTTATTCTTACAAAAAAAACCATTTATAATTTTTTAGGCAAAATAAATCATAAAAATTTTAAATAAATTAAAGTACAAATAGTCTATCGAGCAACTTCCGTCCACATCAACTTTTAAAGAATATAAAATAATATTCGTATGAATTCACTCACATCAAAATCTGTGAATATTAAGTTTACATGATACAAAACTATAATAAGAGATGTGGAATACAACATTTGATTTGATTATTTTACTGCATACCTCATGGTTAGATGGCTGAAAGGAATGAAGCTGAACAATTTTTAAATCACTTTTAAGTTGTTAACTGTCAATTCTTGGTGGAAAGACATTATATTTTAAAAAATAAAACACAATTCATTTGTACTACTTCCACATATTTATAATGATCAGGACCGGTTTCGTTCATCACGAGCATTATCAGTTGATAATGCTAGCTAAATTATTAAAAAAAAATATATTAAATCCTTAAAAACAGAACACAATCTATGAGAAAAAAGTCATTTTAGGTGAATTATATAGTTGTACATGGTAAAATATAAAATACAAAAGAATAATCGTCACACCTTTAAAAACAAAATCACATGATAATATATAGTAACATGTGTACGTAAAATAATTGTTATTGTTGAGACCAACAAGAATTTAATACATGTATCTGTCTGCCACAAGAACTCCTCCCAAACGCTGTATATAGCCAAGAATAGCGACGTAACATTTACAAAGCACCGAAATAACGGCAACGTCTGAATGACATTATCTAATAATATTAAAAATTGTACCTAATAGCCCTTAAATAAAATTCACATGATTAAAAGTTGAAAAATTTGTACTTCAAATAATTATCAATGTTGAGTCTAACAAGAATTTAATAATTACATTAATAACATTATAATAGATTGTATTACCAGCAAGATTAATTTATTCCCATCACAAGTGGTGCTTTATTACGGACACTATGGCAACAGGCTGGTGGCGAGGCTTAGCAAGGTTTTTCAAGAAGTCCCATTCATTTCGAAGGCGTACAGTTCAACACTTGATTACTGCAACGTGTCTGTATAGCGCTCTATACAATTTATTATTTTTCCATGAAAATTCAATAAAAAAAAACAAATTTTAGCCGAACAAGAAATATGTTTTATTAAGCAACTTTGTAAATAAAAATAAGCAAGCACTTTCATTCTAAACGTGCTCAATTTAGGATCGAATGAAATATTTTTGAGATTCATTTTTACAGCGAAAACTTTTTTTTAGAGACATACAATAATATATTGGCGTTTGAAAAAAGGTTTTCAGTTATTTATTTCCGATAAACACAGTTTATATTCTTTTACTACATGATACATAAAAAATACGCAATAATTTTTTTACACTGGTAATAGAATAATCGGTTAACCGATTTATATGCTACTTTTAAGAGTAGACCCATAAGGGGTTAAAGCAGAATGGGCAGCTACTGTCAACCTAAAAAGCTTTTAGTTGTTTAATGTTTTGATATTTATGTATATATAATATATCATCGGCGTGAGGTGGACTTATCACTATCTCTATCGCACAACCTAATTTGGTTATGAGCAAGAAGGATAAGAGAACATGCGCCGCATGCCCTTACATCTCGCTTGCACCTTCACTTTTCATGTTTTTGAGCGAGAAAGAAATAAAGCCACCGCACGCGCCTGATATATATGTATATATCAGTGGCGTGCCGTCCATACATCCGGTAGATGCTTCGCATGCCTTACAATTTGGAAATGAAAAGGCTTTTTTTCTAATCATTGTAAAACTATTAAATTATAAAATTTGGATTATTGAGATTTTGTACACTTCCATGTATTTTGTCACTAACGACCCGGGTTTCGCCTTTCGGCATCTTCAGGCATTCGAGCACACGAATGCCTGAAGATGCCGAAAGGCGAAACGGGCTAGTGACAAAATACATGGAAGTGTACAAAATCTCAGTAATTCAAATTTGATATTGAAATTCCATCAAGCACCCTCAGTCGATGTCTTAAATTATATTAAATTATAATTTTACATAATTATCAAACAAAACTGCTTCAAAGTTTCACATACACTAAATTCAGAAGTTTGAAACGTTCTATTCTGCCATGACAGCTCGATAAACGTACGGCCACATACGAAATTTGTTTGAAATTTCGCATGTATGCGCTAAGAAGTTTGCTTTACACGTGCATGCGCAGTAATGAAAAATCTGATTTGCGCTATGCGATTTGCGGTAGGCGATTTGATTTAGCTTTCGGTTGAGTGTGATACATTTATTTTGTGATAAAATGTAATTATGTCTTATTCTTTCTTTCGATAACAAAAATAAATCAATCAGATAAATTCTTTATGTATGTAAACAGTATAATGCATTAAATCAACATGAAAAGTGTATTCATAATACGAAGATCATTTTTGTATTAGGTTGATCGTTTATTATAAGGTAAAATAAATTAATGTATTCAGTGCTAACGACACGCGACGCGTGTTACCAGTAATTAGATACTACATGGTGATCGATAGGGTACTAATATCTAGGTGAATAGTGTAGCAGTGAATGGGTTAAAATATTTAGTTCTACTACGAGAATATTATATTTTTTAACTATTTTGGCATTGCGCTATCGACATAGTTCTGACGATAGCGTGATGCTGATCAACATGATCATACAATTTGTGTGTAACTTAACAGTTTCCTCTTGTCTTCCTATTATAATAGAGTTTTTTAGAACTATTTCTTGACATTTTATTCGTATCGAAATTCTGAAGTACTGTGAAATGGATGAATTTATTTGTAAAACTATTATAGATTTAATCAACAGGTTTAAAAATACACCTACTTTCTATAAGTAAGTTAAAACTCAATCTATCGTTCTGTAAAACGTCGTATTCTCGTCGTATTCTCGTATTTATCGATATTTTTATACTTAGTCCCAGAAAATATTATTAAATAATTCCATTCTTGGTTTTTTACTGGTCTTTCAGAAATATCGGGTTTCCATTGCATAAATTTACATTCCTAAAATAATCGTCTTAACTTTGTGCTTAAGCTGTAGTTCTTTTAGCTTGTCATCATTGTTTTAACTGGCCACAACCAGTTTAAAGTCTTTGTGATCCTGATTAAAAATATTCGTTGTTATAACACCTATATTGGTATTGGTAATATTTAAGATGTGTGTGTTTAATTTGTTTGACCTAATTTCATTTTTCGTTGTTATACTGTTTTAACATTTTTTTATAAAGACTAACTGTAATCTGTGAACAGATTCTTGATATTTAAAAATTCTCCAAACTTGTGTTTCGAATTCATTTCTCGTATATAGCACAAATATTCTCTTATTTATCTTCTCTGCCGAATATTATAAAAACATTCATCAGTTATACCCACTAATTATTGCTGACGTGAAATTATATAATACTCAACTTAAAAACATATAGGATCAATTATGTCACCAGCTTTAAAAAAATCATTACATCATTTAACAGTGAAAAATCGGACCCTCAATTTGTAAATCATTTCCCTTCATGTTCGCATAACACAAATTCTAATTCAGTACACGTGTGCAAACATTTTAGTTACTAAAGACCGCTGATAAATGCCTCGGACTAATTAGCGATAGAAGGATTGTTAATGACCAAACCAATATCCCATCAGTTAACTTCAACTAGTAAGAGAGACCGATTTTATATTTAACTAGTGAGTACCCGGCACGCGTTGCAATGCCACTCAAAGAAAGAAAGGGTTTTTGTTTTAATTCTGTTTATTGAACTGCTTTTGGATTAGAGGTCTGCACAGGCCGAAATTTCATAGACTTACCCGGTTCGAGCCCATCATCTTCAGGTCTGGCCCGACCCGAACCCGAGTTTCAATATCATACGTGTTATAACACAATATTTTTGTTTTTTGTCCCGTGCGTACACGAATAAATTAGAAGGTTTTTCCTATATGTCGCTGTATGTACGTATTTGATTCTTTTTTTCAATTTTAGATTTTCAATTTTTTTTCTTCAGAACCCTTCATGGGTGTGTGCACAACAACTCATCGAAGTTTAGGAGCCTATAAGATCCGGACAAACCAACAAACCAACAGACATTCATTTTTATATATTTAATATCATAATAAGTTAATTTAAAATATATTTTGTTTGCTTATTCCCAGAACAACTCAAAATAAAGTAATCACATCATTTAATTTGTATATAAATGAAACTAACATTTTTATAGCATAACAAAAAAGAATATAAAATATAGTGAATATCTTCTTGTTCATAGAGGACCTTTGTCTTTTAAAGTAGATATATATCTATACGTTTATAAATGAATATAGTGTATTGGCACGTTTTGTGAGAGTTATAAACAATAATTTTTGGTGTGGGTGAAGTCCTTTTATCTTTCCAGAGTCGATATAATATATTCATATATATTAAATATAGATGAACAAACATCTGTTTAAGCGTAGTTCTAACAATAGTGTGATGACAATGAAATTAAATCGTTTACTCTTTTGATTGTGGTTTTTCTTTTACTTTTTACATCTAAGGAACTGAAAACATTATTTTTTTTACCTATAATGTTGAAAATTTGTTCATAAATCCATAAGGTTTAAAGGCATCTGTAACATAAAATGAAAATTATGAAGTCTAGCATACTGTAGATTTAAATAATCTCAAATTCTGTAGGTAGTAAACAGCAAGTTGTTAATGACACATGCATTTCATAGAGAGAAATTTACAAGTGTTACAAAACGCTTTGATTTTATACTGAGGAACTTCAAAACATACACCCCGTGTTTACGAGACTGTATTTCATAACTACCTTATCGTTGTGTTACATTAGGAGGGTTGAATATATTTGTATTCATACTTCACCAGCATATGCCTTGTATTATTTTCACCTGCCGGTGTAAGCATTTCGCGGCGTGGGAAGGTGTGAGAAGAAATTTGTTTTTCTAATTTGCCTTTTATGTACTAACACGCAGGAAAAAATTAGGTAGCTGAGAATTTTTTCCGGCAAGCTTTAATTCATCGTTACCCGTTTTACCCAACGAAGGTACTTTTGGTGATTTCTGAGAACGGTATTTTTGAATAAGGTCAATTTTATTTTTACCTAAGAAAATTTTTCGTTGTCTGACAAAAGTTGTAATAAAATAATGGGAAAAAGTCGATTATTTTGAGTAAAATCCATTGCCAGTTTTCAGTAAATGTTTATTTTTATTCGGTTCATTAGGTTTAGGGAAACTAACAAAAATATCATAAAACCAATGAATAAGATACGGGAAATATATGTAGTATCACATATTTAAAAACAACACTTACAATGAAAAGAAAACAATGAATTTTGAAAAAAATAATGGAGCGAAGAGACTTCCATAACCTTCTGAACTCTTATTTGGACTCACACATCAAACGTGAATTTGGATTATTGAGATTTTGTACACTTCCATGTATTTTGTCACTAACGACCCGGGTTTCGCCTTTCGGCATCTTCAGGCATTCGAGCACACGAATGGACTCGAACTGACAGACAGTAAACAGTGTCTAACGTTTATATAGAAGATACAAATACGACAAATATTATTTACGAGGTTAGATATTATATGTCTGAGAGCCACACTGATACCTGAGGTAAAATTTCGAGAATCGCCCTTATCCTTATTTTGTAAACACCATATTAACAGAGTGACGAATCGCCGCTTTTCAACTTCTTTTAGAAATACCAGTGATTTTACAATTATAATAGTATTGTGGGTTTTGACGGGATGCAATTCGACGAAAGGGTAAATATATAGAATCATTCCACATTTAGTGACATCTGTTAGGTGTTTCAACGTATAGGATATAATAACGGAGAATTAGGAAGGTTCAGCTGCTCATTCAAAATTGGCAAGGAATTTAACTTATAAACTTACGTGAAAATCATACGACGAAAATATTATATTCCTTTTATATCGCTTCTTTGATATCTCTAAACGGTTTCAGATTCAATGTATTTTTTTACAATCATAATTTTAATAATAGTTGTTGTGTATCAATAATATCGTTGAATAAACAACATTTTTCAAAAGATTCCGTTATATTATCTTAGGGAGCTTCTCCCAAACAGCTGACACGTCTTCTAAAACAAATGACATCAACCCCCATTCATCAGACCACAGCTACATTTTCGACAGTAATCATAACTCCTTAAAAACACTACAATATTTTCAAAAAATCTCCACATAAAACTTATAATCAATAAAATAGTGTTACTTGAATAAAATGGATTCGTCTCTAAAACTGGGTTAAATTGGATTAAAGGTTTCATTAATCATACTTCACGCGCCTATAAATAATGGCTCATATTTTACATACGAATGCTTTAGTTGTACGCAGTTCTATGGAACGTGCCGGGCATTAATACATTCAGCAGACTTGTTAAGAAATGAGTTTAATAATTGATAATGTCTTATTAATATTAAACAGCTATGTGTTGTCTGATTTATTATGATTTTTAAATGTTAAATATTTGCTTTTCTTTATTATTGTTTGATCATTTTCATTTTATCATACGATCAGTTACATTTATTATTCGTTCTCGTCCAATAGTTTGAATGCATTCTTCTTAATAAATTATATCGAACAAGGCTTTGAATGACTCTATTGAATCTTCCATTTTTTGATTTACGAATTTATATTCACAGGCATGAGTATCTGCAATGCTTGTATACCTTTCAGCATTATCCTGAAAGTAGGGTGTAGAGGGTACGTTTATCTAACAACCTACTCTCCTGTCGCAAATTTCAATTAATCCCGTTGTGAAATGGAATCAAGCAGTTTTTGGTAAAATACTTTATTGCTCAAATGTGGGAGTGAGTAGCAGTCTTCAGTATTTCACTAAGATAAAAACATCTATAGAAACAAACCTAACCTCATTTACACGAGCTTCATTTAGGGGACAGGAGTGAGGATCAAGAACCTCAGTTCAGTTCGAGTCCATTCGTCTGCTCGAATGCCTGAAGATGCCGAAAGGCGAAACCCGGGTCGTTAGTGACAAAATGCATGGAAGTGTACAAAATCTCAATAATCCAAATTTGATATTGAAATTCCATCAAGCACCCTCAGTCGATGTCTTAAATTATAATTATATGTATCTTATCTGATTAGAAATGTCACAATAAAAAGAAAAACTATTCGAATTATGACAATTAATACGTTCATGAAGTTTATCCTGATACATGTGAATAAAAAAGCTTGATAAATATAATATGGCGTAGCAGAGGCGTCGTTAAAAGTAGGATAGTTCTGCAATGCGGCTAGCAAGCAGTTACAATCTTTTCAGGTCTCTAGGGAAATTTTCAACAAAAGATTGACTGGCAGACAAACGCTTTGATTTTAGAAAAAAAAACTGCGATTGATTCATCTCATTTCAAACCTTAACAACCAAAAAACATTTGTAATTCGACTAAATGCAAAACTCTATCTTTTTATATCCAATTCAAATGTTTTCACAAAATTCACATAAGGCACGGCCATCATGCGACTACCACTAATAGAAATCTTGAATATGTTTTCTCTTCTTGAAAATCAACAGTTTTTTTATTTGAGTTTTATTTAAAATATTTTCTTTTCATCAAACATTTCACTATATTTAACAAGTATGTATGCTTGTATGTATGTATGATAGTAAACAATTATTGCAATTGAAATTATCTGAATCACCTCGAAATATCAAATATCGAAACGAAACTGATTCTAGTCGTTAATTAAGATGTATCTTATTTACTCAACATAACGTTGTTTGCATTAATTTATAACTAATTTTCTTTTAAGTTGAGAATTAAAAGAAAACTTATACTATTTTGAATATTAATACTGATCACTAAGGCGCACAAATTTAAAAGAGTTGTATTTGTTTATTATAAATATATTCGATCAGTCTCGTTTTCATATTGAGTTTCAAATTGTTTAAACGAGTTTTTCTCTTTTTTTCCGCAACGCCAAACTGTTTATTTTCAAACTAATTGACTCGGTGCAGAATAATTTTTCTCTATTTATTTTAATTTCTACCCATTTCTGTGTCAATATTATTTATTATACACCAACCGAACATTATTTTGTAATAACTGTGAATAATTATCATTTAATTTAAATAATAATTTTATGATGATGCAGTTTCCAGATATTTAATTTTTAAATTAATAAACTTGATAAACAAAAATACCGAAGCTCACGCCTTGAAAGCTTTATCTGTGATTCCAATTTTATTTTCGAATATATTATAATTTAATCATGCTCTGCAATGATATAAAAAATAATTTATGAAAATTAGATTTAATACTGAATTTTATTTTACTATTTTGTTAAATACATCAACAATGATAAATGATTTTTATTGCAATAAATCACGCTGAAATTTTAACGTTGAAGCATACTGAAGTATTAAGTCATTCAAAAAACGCGACCCGTTCATTAATTTCTACAATTCCTTGTTTTAGCATCAGTGATCATGGTGTTAAGAGGTGAGCTGGATCGTTGTTTTTGTATTATATGTGACGTC
This sequence comes from Himalopsyche phryganea, assembly GCA_022494535.1. NCBI lineage: Eukaryota > Metazoa > Arthropoda > Insecta > Trichoptera > Rhyacophilidae > Himalopsyche > Himalopsyche phryganea. The sequence goes on along the minus strand of JAGVSL010000008.1, from coordinate 6,023,127 downwards.
ACTTTGACGAACCAATTTTTTATTGCAACCAAAATACCGTTGTAAACATAGTACATTGTAATTGGATAAGCACGTAATGACGTCAACAAATACAAAAATGGCGACTGTCACCTTTTATCCAGCTCACCTGTACTTCTCGCGTCATGATATGTGGTACTTATAAATAAATTGACAAAACAAAGTAGGTATTGACAGGCATACATAAAAATAAGACAAATGCATTGTAAATAATTTTACCGAAACGCAAGATAAAGACAGAAATAAATACTCTCTCTCTCTCTTTCAGATCTGCATTCAATCATACTCACCGCTGATAAAATTATCATAGTCATTTATTATATATACAATACAAAGATCGATTGTTTAATAGTATAAAAAACGGAATGCAAAAAAAGGAGTCAACTTCCTCGGTTTTTTACGACTCCAGTCCATTCAAAACACTAAGACTCCTTGACTCCGAATCCAAAGCCCTTTATAAATCCTTTTGCCTATTTCAATTTCACTTTTTAGTCATCCGAATCGTGTACTTTCTATACGGGTTTATAAAAAACGACTCGGATTTTGCCTTTCGAGACTCTCAATCAAATCTTCAATAAAACTCAAGAAACTCCATGAAATTGAGATAGTAAAATGTATATATATATATAGTGGCTAGCGTAATATATTATAATAAAATAAAACAAACTTTAAAAAACATATCTTTCCACAAGAATTTTCTAGTAAAAGTTTTACTAATTAAGTGCCATTGAAATCAAACAAGTGAAATTATCTGATTTAATTATGTTGTATTTTAACTAGCGCGGTTTAAATGCCGCTCAATTTACTGCATCCATATTATGACAAAGCTACTTTTATGTTATGCAAGTTGTCTGTCTGTGTTTGGTTAATCTCTATACTGAATGTTATATGGATGTGAACGAAGACCAAAACGACAGCTGTCGATTGAATCATTTATAACAAATGTCTGCGTGTATTTGAACCCTTTCAAAAACAAATCACATGAACCTGCAATTAAATTTCTCACTGTCGTCTATGTTTAATCTCTCAATTATGAATTTTGAACGTACATTGTATTTTTTATATTTCATTGAATTAAATCAAACTGAATTCGGGTATGTTCATAACATTGCTGTTAAGATATAATGTAAAGTAAGATTGTCAATAAAAGTTAAATAGAATATTTAATTCGAATAAAAATGCTTGCAAATAAGCGTTTCAACTAATTATTACTTTCAGTTAAACTGCATACAAGTGTTATATCTATAAACATAAATTAATTTTTATTAAATTAAATTATTGGTCTCGGGTTCAAATCCCGATAGTGACAGTTTAATAAATTGATTTTTCAATCGATGTATTGATTACTGTTCTTAAGTATGGATATTTGTGTTGTCCAGAATTCCCCACCCATCCCATCGTAAAAACCGGGCGTAATGAGAACTAGCTAACCAATAATCCTGTCCTAGCCATATCTTTTATCCCCACTCTTTTAAAAAAAGAGAGGTTGAGCAACTGGCTAACAAGCAGTTCCCGTAAAAAAACTTCTGTTGAGATACTTATATTTAGAGTTCATTTACTGCAGATATAAATTTTTTTTTATGTCAAAAAGATCTTACGGTCATATTTCTGTTTATGAAAATTCACAACAATTATTTGGTTACACCAATAATACTATGATAAAAAAACAGGAATGTAATAAGTTCTATCAGAATTCAGTTTATTTAGGTTATTCTTAATTTAAAATTTAGTTTATTTCTATTTCGGCATCACGCCATCGTCTGAACTATATCATGATGCCGTACTAACAATTAGAATTTTTGCGGAACTAAATAATATGCTGTTTTTTAACCTCGAATAGACAAGCTTAGAAGTTAGAAGCCAATAATGTAAGTATGTTTGTTCTATACTGCGTTAAAATTAAATTGAATATAATGGTGTGGTCGTCCCTTGTGAACTGTGGCAATGGAGTAGTGTTCCCCGGTCGATGCATCCCTGTTGGTGGCCTTTATCCTTCATCATAGGCTGTCATATCTCATTTACTTGTTATGTGAGCGACAATGATGTGATGTGCGTGAGCGACATCTATCAGCTACGTGCGATTATCAAAAGCTTTGGGGCGGTCGCAGTTCACGGATCGTGATTATTCAAAAGCTCTTATAGAGTTAGTCTCCAATCTATATTGATTTTGAAAAAAGTTACAGCGAAACTACTTTAACCCTTCCGTATTATTCCGTAAATGAGTTACTTTGGTTTTTAAACCTTTAAATTATCTGTGAAATAGATTATAAAAAAGATTGGAAAGTTTGCTATTTGTAAATAAAATAGTTCAACATATAATTAAAAATTAAAAATACATTATAGTTTTCTTTGTATAAAATTAATCAAAATTTGAAAACGCCGTCAATTTTATCATCGAAAAATACAAAATTTTAGTATAGTAATAATCCGAGATGCATGACCGTATGCAATCGTTTTGTTTCAAATGTCACCGAGACACGTCTAGAGCTTGTTCTGCCGTGAAGTATTTTGAATTACTTAATACTACATAAAACCATATGATTTCTTCTTTTTAAAATTGTCATTTCGCTTTATAAATGAGTTTATATGACAAAACCCACACGGTAACGAAATGTGACTGCATGAGATCCGAAGGGGTCTTTTTAGCATGTAAACAGGAAGGTTAATTGTATGTTAGTTAGCACGTGGTTCATGGACTGTAGATACTATATTGTATATTTATTATTCCGCTTAAATCAAATGAATTTTTAGGAGTAAATTCTCGTAATTCACACACTTGATTTATTATATTTCACAGAAAAATGTGTTCCAGATTGTAATGAATAAATATCTGAAGAATGGATTTAGTGGTTTTTATAATGCTTTTGTTTCTTTAAATCTGGCTTAACTTCGACATTATTCAAAGATGTACATTTTTTGATTTGTGTCAAAGATTATATACGTTCATAAATACATGTATGTAATATTTTTTGCTGAATGTAATATGTATCTAAATAAATTATTTTAGATTTATCATTAAAATTTGAAAATGTGAACGTTTTTTGACTTAAGCTTCGTTGCTGAATTGTGGATGAACGGATAATCCATTGTCACTTGAGGCCTATAAAAGCAAATCCAGCAAAATACATTGATATGTTGTCTCAGAAACCACACAAAGAGTCGCAATCATTGTTACATAGCAAACAAAAAATTAACAAAAATGTACAATGATTATATTGATTCATTAATTCTAAGCTATAATTATAAAAGCAAATAGTTTATTTATAATTTAACAATTATTTTTAGAGTTTTCCGTATTTGATACATATAAAATGCTGGGGTCGGTAACATTTGATTTACAACAATGTTAGAACCAAGTTTTCAAATAATTTGTATTTATTCTGTGATGTGCAATGTACCTAGGACTGAATGACAAGCAATAACTGTTTTTTTGCTGGCATTGTAAATTTGGTGGTATTTTTTTTCACAATTTTGGAATTATTCACTAGTTTCCAGCGCACTGTTGTTAACAGGTGTACAGCATTTCAATATTTGTGGCACAAACATTCTAATGGAATTAAAGTAAATCAGCCATTCTCAATTCTGAGCACTTTATTTTTTTCTCTTTGTGAGAACATTAATGACTCTCTGGATGGTCTTTGCTGACTATTTGAAAATAAAAATAAAGAATTTAATTTTTATTATAATTATTGTTAAATCTTTTTATAATATAAATCGCACTCTAAATACGCCACTGGCTTAAGGATGACTAACCACTTATTTTTTGTAACATTTGGCTTTCAAGTATTTGGATTTCTCTGCCTTTTCCTAGCATTCTCTATATTCACGACTGAAGGATGACAATCCGGGTTGACAATTGACAAACTGGTCAAATATTTTATTTACCCACACGATAAAATATTTAAAAGTTTTGAAAACCACAAACGCATGTACCTTCAAAATTGTCATTTTTAGTACTGACGGCCATGCTGTCGGAAGGTGTGTTTCGGAAAGGTTTCTGATTGGTCAAGTGGGAGTTATCCACAACTTTTACTAGTGTGTATTTTTCTACATTACATGATTTTAAAATACTTCATTTCTACCGTTTACGGCTGTTTTTAATACCAAATCATTTGATGAATTGGAGCGAAATGTTCCACCGACAACATCTATAGTTTCGGTTAAATTTAGAAATATGTTGGATTTTGCTGGATTTTATTTTATGGTCTTCTCTTTATCTAAACGCAAAGAATGCAGTCACCCGTGCCAAGCATTCATGATTATCACTGCGACCTCTTGCCCTCTAGCGATGCATTGATAGTGCACACACTTTTTTGTTTGCACATGTTATCATTTATCTTCGACAATTCAGAAAAACCGAATTTATATTCTCTTTCATGATTTGCTGGAAAGTATGGAATAATTACAAAGACGTTTTATACTGTTAAAATACCAGTTTATTTCATGCAATTTTTTTTTCGATAAGGTGTTAAAAACGTCATGTTAATTCTTAGAACTGTATTTTTATAACGTTTTAAGATTCTTACATTATATAAATTAACTAAAGTTGATTTTTCATTTGAGTTTGTTAAAGAAACACCAAGCTTCAATAGTGTGCTTATTTATACACCGTTTGTAGAATTGACTGAAAAAAATTGACGTATATACATACAAACTTTCTCAGCGATATAATATTCTCAATGATTTTGTGATATAAGATTCGTTTTTTGTAGAAGCATTTACAATGTGAAGCTTCCCAAATTATATAATTATACCACAGATTTTGCGGAGGAATTTTCTTGCAAATGCTGTCTTGACGACAGCAGTTTGGGTATAAACAACGCACATGTCTACAATCTATTATGTTTTTTGTGTTTTGATGACAATAAAAATTTGTTACTACCAAAGTGACATATTTTACAAACACTGCGATACAGTAAGACAAGGATGCCCAACCGGTCGATCACGAAAACTTCCATGACAACGGTTCTCAGGATTCTTTTGTAAACATTTGGATAAAGCACTTTCTTAGAATATTTAACATCAGCTTTAACATTACAAAGTACCATTCTTCAAAATTGTTAATTCATAACACGTGTTCCAGTAATGGATTGCATTTAAAAACTATTGATTTTAGAAATACACATTATTCTGTTGGGTGCTTCTGTTCTGTACACATCTGTGTATCTGAGCAGAGACTGTTGTAAAATTATTGTAAACGAGGGATAAAATTAGGGAGCTTCAGCTGCTCGTTCAGAATTGGCAAGGAATTTAACTGGGCTCTATTGATAATTCCTTGCCAATTCTGAACGAGCAGCTGAACCTTCCAAACTCCCCGCTGCTGTATCCTATACGTTGAAACACCTAACAGATGTCACTAAATGTGGAATGATTGTATATATTTACCCTTTCGTCGAATTGCATCCCGTCGAAACCCACAATGCTATTATAATTGTAAAATCACTGGTAATTCTAAAAGTACTTGGAAAGCGGCAATTCGGAACTCTGTTAATGTGTTGTTTACAAAATAAGGATTAAGGCGATTCTCGAAATGTTAACTCAGGTATCAGTGTGGCTCTCAGACGTAAAATATTTTACCTCGTAAATAATATTTGTCGTATTTGTATCTTCTATATAAACGTTAGACACTGTTTACTGTCTGTCAGTTCGAGTCCATTCTCGTGCTCGAATGCTTGAAGATGCCGAAAGTCGAAACCCGGGTCGTTAGTGTCAAAATACATGGAAGTGTACAAAATCTCAATAATCCAAATTTGATATTGAAATTCCATCATGCACCCTCAGTCGATGTCTTAAATTATATACATATAAGCTTCATAAGTTTATTTAAGATTAACACTACTGAATTATATTTTGAAATACTCAGTGTTGCAATATCCTTTATGCGACTCAGTACTGAACGGGTTAAATTCGCATATTATTTTACATAGAATTATTTAAAACTTGTATTTCCGAAACAGTATTTTCAGTGAAAATTATTAACTATTATTATAAAAAAAGTAGTCGAATGATTTAATACGACACCCATTTATATTTTATCACTAGTAATAATATTTTAAGCAATATTAAATTATGTTTAGTTTGTTTTCCATGTTTTGTTGTCATTGTTTACATATGGTAGTTTTGAGTATGGTATTATTTAGTAAAGCGTTAATTAATTTAGATTATTACCGAACAATAGCCAATTAACCGTTTGGAAAATGATGACACGTATGTATATTATACATACAGCATATGCAGATTTAATTATTTATAAATAGTGCTCATGAATTTTGATGTAGTGATTCTATATAACAAGGTCATATACTATCTCTTAATTGGCTTGTTGTAAGTCTTAACAGAACATCGTTTATTGTATCGAATATCGATATTGAAATTCTTATTATAATAATCTGATTTTGGTTTTAAAAATATAACAATTTATTTGTACTACTTCCACGTGTCAATAATGATCAGAACCAGTCCTAATCATTATTAATATAGTACAAATAAATTTTATTTTATTTTTAAAGTATAGAAGAATTAACAGTTAACACATTAAAAACGATTTTTTGCGTTACGTTACTTTTATAGAAGCATTTTTATTATTAAAACGAACGGTGATCTTTCTTTTAATATGCAAACTTCAAATTTCAAAAGTTATTCATCGCGGCTCATTTTAGGAAAAAACTATCATTGGCATATTGGCAATTATGGAAGTGTGGTAAAAAATATATTTTTACGATACACAAGAATAGCCTTTAAATCCGTTATCCTGGTACAGATAGTTTGATAAATTGAATTTTCAATCAATTATAAATTGGCCTCTCAACCATCCGATTCATAAAAGAGAGGATAAACTAATCTAGTTTTAGCCATATCCTTGTATCCTTAATATATCCAAGAAATATAGGTTGAGAGATTAAGTAACAAGCAGTTCTTGTAAAAAAACAACGTTTCCATTAATATAAGCTTCGTTAGGAGTCTTTATGCAGACATAGGGAGCGGACATGATTAAAAAAATGGTAATCTCTAGTGTAAATTTAACATTTTACTATAACTATTAATGATTTTCACAAAGAGGGTCATATATTTTAGGTAATTAGGGATATATACATACATATATAATTAGCAATGTGAAAGGGCGATTTATGGCAGTGTATTGTCCAAATACAGTCACGCACCTTCCTATGTTCATTTGCAATAATAAATCAACCCCCTTAGAAATATCCAAGTGATATATTTATGCCTTTTTTCCCACCGCCGCCAACCCTGTCTTATTGTTATCCTAATAATGCCCACCCCAAACCATCTTTATTTATTATTAATATAATACAATACCTTCATAAAATATTTGATACAGACCAGTGTACTATAAAATATTTTACGCAACCCTTTGTCAAATTGAAAAAGGGCGCATTCCTCGTCTCTTTTAAGTAGAATTTTCATAAAATACTTCTAAAATTGAAAACCCCTTTGCTTTTGTCTTTATTTTAAGGACTGTTTTGAAACGTCATGAAAAGAATAATTCAGTTTTTTACATTTGTTCATTCTGAGAAAATAAAACTCTTTAAGAAGCTTGTATGTACATATATTAAAATTACGTAGAAATATAATTATACTTATTGAATATATAAAAGTAAATTTTCATTATGAAGCCATAGTGACATTTCACGTGCATTGTTGATGTAAATTATTTATTATTATTTAGAAAACTAATATAAACCATTTGTGCTTAATTTTCAATTTTAAATGTGGAGTTTTTTACATTAAAAACTCTTTTGTTACTAAAACAAATCTAAGAATTTTAATAAAAACCTTGCAGAACCGTATAAATGTATCTTGATTTATCAGAATATCTTTCTATCTGTGAGGCAGCACACATATTCTGTCAGTGCATACGCAGAAAAAAATTATATGTGCACGTAAGTTTTGATTTAATTTTTATATATGAGTGTCTTTTTAACGCCCAACAAACGCACCCATTCATCTCTGTCGGCGCATCATTCGTATCGAGCGCATTTAGCGAATGCTGACATTTGGCACAGTCACCTGGTAAAATAAATTGTTCATAAATAACAAACTGTAGTTATAATGAGTATCAGACAAAGACGTATACGTCTTCGTTATCTGAAAAATATCTCATCGTTAAGTATTGAGTACTATTATAAAAATACATTATGTGTCGTGTCGTGGCGTGTCGATTAAAAAATGGGAGGGAAACGTACGCTTTACATATAATTTCATACTCTTGATTAAGTAAAAACTTTATTATTCTTATAAATTTACCCTTTCATAAAATAAGCGGCTCTCCCTAAATGATATTTTCATAAAACACTTAAAACGCGCGTAAAATGGTGTATTTTTATTTGATTTTGAGTGTGCTTACTGTCACCAATGATAAATGAAAACATCTGAAATTATGAATAAAAGTAACTTGATGGGCGAATTCTGTCAGTGCAAAATTTCATCAAAAATAAAAATGAACGACATTTAAAGTATAGTACTTCGACTCACAATCGCGTCATGAAAAAGGAAATGTTCCTACCTACGTCAGTTTTATTTCGCATTGTAATATCGTGGTGTCGAGGAACATACGGTGCAAATTTATAAAGACTTTTCTTTAAGTACTGATCAAATTTAAAAATAGCTTTGCCAGTTCATACTCCATAAATCCGCATTTCATATTTAAAATATTATAAATAAGCCTCTTCAATAAAAAATTAAGTAACAAAATATTAAATTTTTTGATGTCCCACCACCACCCGTTGTGTGTAAATTTACGAATCATATCCTTATCGGTCAAGTCAGATCCTGAAAATGTATATATCATACTGAAGGCTTTCGATATATTGCTATATAAGCGTTCAGTGAAGAACTCTTATGTGGATGACGTCATCAATGCTGACGTCATGACAAACCTAGAGAACTTACATCAATCATGAATGCTTTCGCCACATCCCGCTTTTAAGGATCAAATGAGAACGAAGAAATGTGATGTCGCATGTCTTTACAAAAAAGCATAAATCAATTAAAGTGTCCGTGCAACATGTTCAGTAGACGCAATGTCAATATTTTTTTTTTATTTATGGATTGAAAATCTACTACGCTTATATTTAATTAAATTGTGAATTAATATATTATAAAATAGGCTTACTTTAAACTTGTTACGTTTTTATTTATAAAAACATGTTAAACGTGAATTATTTTTATAATCCTTATTTTACTTCAAATAGTTTTACTCTTTTTATGATGAAATTTATTTTCTTAAACAACCCCATAGAGGGATAAATATGATTTTATAACGACCGATACCCAAGAATATGAGAAATTTCAATTCAAATAATTAAATCACAAATCATATACATTCTACTGCTTTATATTTTATTGAATACAATTCTTGGAACAAAAACAAACAAAAAAAGTATTTTGATTATGTTATGTATTGTAACAGTCTCGGTATTTTCAAAGAACCTGATTTTATTATGCATTAAAAACAAACCGTTTTTTCGAAACTGTTTTTTCAAACCACTGACAGTATAAAATATCAATCAATTAAATCAATAGATTTATAAAATTGCCTCGGTTTTAGACAATACGGAGTTCTTGTTTATTCAACTCGTATTACTACACAGGGGTGAATAAACTTGCGCATATATTTCAATTCTGTCAATGAAATTGCTCATTTTTTCAACTTCTATAGCTTATTGTAATATTTTTGTGTAATGGTTAATTGACCATCGTTTATTTATATGAAGATTGAATTATTTTTCCAACGCTATGTTTTTGTTTATATAAATTTTTGAAGATATCTTACTTTCTTTTGATTGTGTGCTAAAATTAATGTAGAAGACAAAATTAACTTTGCTAAAAATCTATCCATAAAACAATTCAATCTGTCTAATTCAATTAAAATAGGATAAACTATTGGAAAGAAAAAGCTGCTTGGAAACATTTTAGTAGCATTGTCTAAGTTAGTGTGTTCTATTTTAGACATATAAATATTGATATCAATATTCTTAACATAATTGCAAATGGTCAGGAGTAGGATATTATTAACAGTATCTCAAATAGAATATTGCGTTGACAAATATACATTGCATATTTGATCTAGCCACAAATTTGGCCTAGAGAATTCTTATCGCTAAGCGAGGCTCTTACCTAAATTACTTAGACTCACTTTTACTTATAATTCAGATTAAATAAATTACATATTCAACAAATTGAATCAATTATGATCATAAAGAGGTCAGTGAAATAAAGCCCACAATCTTTACTCACGACTATTAATTGTTTACTTACATTTATTATTCGAAAATATTCGCATCGTAAAGTAAGTAAATACATTGTTTTACGATGACTTAATATATTTATAATTGATTGCAGGCCACACTTGTTTTACCTCTATCAAAATATTATATGAAAACCAAACAACATGTAGGTAACTTTACGAATTCATTCGCTTCGCTGCGTACTAAACCCAAAGCACACACTACGTGGTCAATCCGAAACAATCGAAAACAGTCCAATTCGTCATACCAAATGTATTTTTTCCTTCTCATATAATATATCTTTTTTGAGGTAAAAATATTGGTTTGAAATACATGCACAGTTCATCCAGTAGTTCACAAATAAAATATTCATATACTTTTTAAAACAGTCTTTTGTATATTCCAAGTGCGTAGATAAAAACAGGGTAAGATTTAACGTACATTGAAACAAATGTTTTTTCCTAATTAAGTTATGAGTTCCATGGAATACAGTATTTTTTATTTAAAAATATATATTTATGAATTGGTTTAAAGCTACTTTTAAATTTAATTGATTTTATTTCAGACCATGCTATTAATAATAAATATGTGCCCTAAAAATATAGTTTACAATTAAATATTTTTTAGTAGATTTAACTATCGAAATTTCACATTAAAAATATGTACCTAACGTAACTTAACCTTACCTAAATATCTAACCTATTCTTGGATTGGCTTTGTCGAGAAGTACGAAAATCAAGTGCGTTTGCTCTTTCCGAATAAAAAAAAACAAGATAAATAAATGTATTGAAAACGAATTTTATTTATATTGAATGAATTTAAGGGAGAATAACATGGTTACTAGACATCTTCGCTTTTCTGGAAGAAAACAAAAAACGAAACGAAAATGACATATGGAGGTATTTAGTTATACCAAAATGTTTCTTATTTCAAACTCTCCCGAATGAAAGAACAAACTTATTTATACAAATTATACTTTTACTTAAAAACAGTTTCGTACAAATAAACAAAATCAAAATTGAATAGCATTTCAAACATTTGACAAACTTCAAAGTCACTTCAATCACTCAAAACTAGTATTTTTCAGTTAGTGTCTTCTTCCAGAAAAACGATGACATGTAAATAAAATTTTCATTCATAATAATTATATTTTACATATTTTCGTAATAACCAGTCATTTTCTATAGTTTAAATGGAAGGATCTACTAGTTTACATTGAATAATATATATTATAGTGAGAAGACCCCGGATCGAAGAGAGGCGAACGGCTGGTTATCCAGAGTCCTGGAAGGGCTGTGATCCCAGACAAACACCATTTCAAATCCGGTTCAAAACTTATTTATTTTTCCATCAAAGATGCAGAGGCTTACATTACACAAATCTATAAATCCAAACACATAAAATTGATTCTACATTTACATTTACTTAGCAACTGAATTTACTTTAAGTTATAATACAAATGATACGACAAACGATTTTAAATTAAGTCCAATGCAAATAAAAAAAAACAAACAATTCACATGTCACCTCCGCCGCCACGAGACCGCAGCTCGTCCCGCTCGGCGGATCGTAATCGACTGTCTACAAATACAATTTTAAAAAAACTCCCTACATCGTCGGACTACCCCTTTCAGTCAAAATGGACTCGTCCAGCGGGCGTACCCGGCGGCTATTGAACGGCATGGTAACAAGTTTTGAGCCGATTCTGCGAATTATTGCCGCTGCCGCTGGGTGATTTCAGTTCTGGACACTAATGAAACTTATACTTAACAAAAACCAGGGTGTGTCAATAGATAATTATACTATTGTTTGTGTTTGATTGAAAACTTTTTTGTGTAAGAATTTTTTGTTTTTTTCATCCATTTTTTTGAAAACAAGACAAAAATGAATAATTTACCTCGTTCCCTCATTACCTAATACATTATTTCACTTGAATTAATGTAAACATATTATTTATAGTTAATTAATTACACCGATTTTATTGCGTGATGTATCTGACATCCAATTATGTTGCCATAGTTATCTATTGTTGTTTCGATAATACAAATTATATGGATAATAGCTTTAAGGGCAGAAAGCCCTTAAGTCACCGATGAAGAGAAGTATGTGCTACGGGCGTTCTATAGTCAACAGATGTGTTTGGACATTCCAAGTAATAAAATCTCATCTTTTGTTCATTTAAATTTCAACCCTGATAACAGATTATAAATACGGCAGATGTGCAACAAGAATAAAAATATGTCTCTCATGTATATTTGATTGACTTATGCACTCACTGTGAATTGATAATTTCTTTAGTCAATATTTTTGTAGTTTTTATGTTTAATCAATGTAAAAAATAGTAAAATAAATATTTTTGTCAAATTAAATGTACGCTTTCCTAACCTATTTTGATGAATATTTTTGTGACCGTCGTATTTACGAAGATTTTTCCCTTTTTGAAATTTGGACATACTTCATTTTATGTCACATAATAGTGTAAATGCTATTTGTAATATCGTCGTTGTTCTGGAAGAAAACACTAAATCGAAAAAATGGCATATTGAGTTAGTTTTACCAAAATATGACCTATTTCAAACTCTATCCTATGAAATAACAAACTTATTTTTATAAATTACGCTTTTACTTAAAAACAGTGTTGTACAAACAAAAAAAATGAAAAATGTATAACATTTCAAACATTTAACTTCAAAGTCCAATTACTCAAAACTACTATTTTTCAGTTAGTGTTTTCTTCCAGAACAACGACGATATACTGTTTTAGTTTTGAATTATTTTAAATAATTTTTAGTAGACACCAAGCGATAAGCCTAGAATTTTAGGCTAGTCTAAGCTCGACCTCAGTTAAATTATTGACTCAGGTGTAGACACATACCAAACATAATATTTTTATGAAAAGAAAATTTATTAGAGAAAAAGATTTTTCGACTTATAATTAATTACGGTTTTAATTTCCAGCGCGAATTTGCAATGCAAATTTGAAAATCAAAACTTTTCAAAGCTTAAGCCAAATAACCCCACGTTAATGTGTAAATTGTATTCGGAATAATAAGTAATTTATGCGCATACTAATTGATCAATCACTATCCACGAAGCCTCTTGTTATAAATACTATTGAGTAATGAATCTATTGTGATCGGTTTGATTGGCAAGCTTCCGTTAAATTATCAGAGATGTCTCTATAACACATTTTTAAATTAAAAAACGTGACTTTTAAACAACTCGAGAATACTTTTTTCGGTAAGCATTACTTTTATTTTATCATGTATATGAGTATAATTATATTTAAATTGCTTTTCTCACTTAATTCAGCAATTATCTTGTATATTTTAATTAAAATACATAATCACTGTAGTATATTTCATATTTTAAAGACCGTTTCAATTTAATTACATAAACTTTCGTAATGAATAGTTGGCATCCGCTTTTACTGTTGAAACACCCACGTATGATTTTCATAATGTTATTATTCCAAGAATTGAGATGATTTCTTACATCATAAATGAATTACATAATTTCAAATTGTTTATTTATTGATGGTTGTTAGTGGTGTATTATGGAAGCATATTTATTTTGCGTTTAACAAAATATTACCAAATATCAGGACCGGTTGAGCATATTGAGTAAGCATTTTCAGATTCATCATTTAATTAAAATTTGCGCAAATATTTCTGTCACCATTTTGTCGTTTTCTGCGTATCCATTTAAGTTTTAAGTTAGACAATCATATTTTCCCGTGAATTGTTAAATCTAACTAGCCATGTACGTTTTGTCAAAGAAAACATAACGACAATTAATGGGGTATGATTGCAAGCAAAAATGACATGTAGTTTCAAAAAAATAAATCATAAAAATATCTTCAAGAAGAATTTTAACAAAGTTACTCAAAATCAACACGAGGAGAAAGGACACGCATGCTACCGATATTTAATTTGAAATTTATTTCAAAGCGTTTTGACTTGAAATTTGAAATTGACGTATTCAATTTTTCAAAAAAATTTTCCACCTATTTACTAATATCATGATATACAACATTTATGAATAAATCAATTACATAGTCTACAGTAAATAACTGTTTTTTAGGTAATGGGTAGATTACATATTATTCTCTAATCGTGCGTAAATATGCTCGTAAAAAGCAGGTATTGCAAGAATGAATAATATTGGGTAGACTCAAATGAAAACTTACTAATATGTTCGTTGAATTCGGCGGGAACTTTGTGAAAGATCATTTTAATATAAAACCATCAGCTTGTGGAATAGTACTTTATAATTTTGTTTACAAATAGTGACGTAACTCTGAATATTTTTTATGCAAAATTAAGGGTTAACACGTGCATTTATCACCGATTTTAAACCATATCCACTCCCTATTCGGAGCATATGGCCATCACGCGGTTCCTCCAAGCTTCTCTGTCCCCCGCCAGTCTCCACGCCTCCTCCCAGGTCATCCGAGCGTCACGTAGCTCCCCCGAATACATCATATGGATGGTCATCAGCGGCCTTCCAGGACGACGAAATCCATCTGGTTGGTAGAAGAGACAGCCAGGATTCAGGCTCCCCTGGGGCATCCGCAGCACGTGCCCAAGCCTGGTCCATCGTCGCTTTTTTATTTTGGACGTAATAAGAGGCTGATCCGTCCGCTCTCTTACCTCCGAGTTTATGACAAAATCAATCCACCGTACCCCTAGTATCCGCCACAAACATCTGTTTTCAAAGCACAGTATACGGTTACCCTGTGCCTTGGTGAGGTGCCATGACTCACAACCGTAAAGCAACAACGTCAGGATGCATGCGTTGAATAAGTGGCACTTGGTTCTGACCGAGTACAACCGTGAGTCCCAGACTTTCCGCATTGAGTTAAAACTGAAGAAAATTGTAATGTTCATGAATACGTCTAAATTGCCACGAAAACGCAGTTACCTTGAAGTATTCACCCAACGATAAATACATATTTAAAAAAAAACCTATTTGAACACTTTAAGAATTGGTTTAAAGTTTTATTTTGTTTATTATGAAATAGCAATACATTATTATGATAACAATATGTACACAATTTACATAACATTATTATTGAACCAAGTGACGTGATTTGAAATATTAAGCGTGATTTTCCCAGTGTTAAATATCATAATGTGTGTAATACTTATCAACAAATAATTATGTCTCATTATAATAAATTTGAATTGGGATTATAGTTCATAGCGTGTTTTAGTAAACATAATCAATTAATATTGCAAAGCAATAACACCTCGAAACCGAGAAGAAATGATCACCTTACAAGATTGGAATACGGCATCGCGCTCCCAAACTTGTACCCAGTGTATTAGTACACAGTCAAATAGGAATAGATTACTAACTGATAGCGAGGAAACAGCAAACAGCAGATGCTTGTCATACCGATGCAAATTACTATTGTCATCTATCTCAACGCACCGTAATCACATTGTAATGCAGTCCGTCTCTATTGTCATCTTATCGTGCTCTGTGAATTACTCATCATTCTACGGAAATAAGATTATCTCTATTATATAGCACAAAATATAATACATGTAGAAATCGGTGTGTGTTGTTTATATTACTGTCGGTCACAGAAAGTCCTCCCAAACGGTGTACAGTGTTGCCATTTCTAGATCAGCTGTGTTATTTTCAACTTTTGACGTTAAACTGAAAAAGTTATATTTTTGACGCTTCGATGCGTAATAAAAAAATCAACAAAAGCCGAGGAAAATCTCTTAGCAACCACTCTATACAAAATATTTCCTGATTGTCTTCGTTATAGCGTCATGTTGCTTTGCAATAATAAATATTTTATAGTATAAATGCCACAAATAATTAGTTT
The DNA here is from genome assembly GCA_022494535.1 of Himalopsyche phryganea. Lineage (NCBI taxonomy): Eukaryota > Metazoa > Arthropoda > Insecta > Trichoptera > Rhyacophilidae > Himalopsyche > Himalopsyche phryganea. Next base: position 6,007,020 of record JAGVSL010000008.1, on the reverse strand, counting down.
TCATGATTAAATCGTAAAATCTGTAAAAAATCAAAAGATTGATCGAAGATTATACATTATTTAAAATTATTAAACATAAAATAGTGACATCCTCTGACATGTTTTTTCTATTATATGTGACGTTACTTTGACGAACCAAATTTTTATTGTCACCAAAACACGTCAACACATACAAAAATGGCGACTGTGTCCTTTTATCCAGCTCACCTTGTATTTCTTACACCATGTCCGAGTTGTCAATCTCGATGGTTTCGATTTTACGGTTGTTCATGGTTTCCAGTACGGACATAGTAATAAATTGACTTTTAAATCGATGTATGAACTTGTGTTTGATGGCATGAAAGTCTACTCCTCTACCCACCCGATATTTAAAACAGGATGAACGCGATTAGTTTATCACTAGTCATCTCCCGGCTCTATTCTTATATGCACACCCACTCCAAAAAAGAAAGGTTGAGTGCCTGAGTAACAACTTATGTTGAGAAAAGCTCTATAAAAGCTTCATCAAGGCCACAGTGTGTTAAGTTAACGTACTTGATAGTTGTATTAAATCTTTTGATTCTTTTCAGATGAATCCGAAAATACAGTTAGCTATTTTAACGATTTTTTCAATGGCAATACAGAGAGGTATCAGTCAAAGATAAGACCCAGATACCTAGTATCTCTCCACGAGAGTAATGTCATTGATGCTTTACGTTGTATGGATTGATTAAAATTTTATTCGTAGAGAAATATTATTTTTGTAGCATAATACATATTTTGTATTTCTAGTTTCACTTTTTTTAAGTTAAATTAACTTATAGCTAACTGATGGAATTATGGTAATCGTCACAAGGATAAGCAATAAGGAAAATGATTCAAAAGCAATTTACACATAAAAAAAAAAATCATCATTCATGTAATAATTTAAGTATAATTTAATTTAAGACATCGACTGAGGGTGCTTGATGGAATTTCAATATCAAATTTGGATTATTGAGATTTTGTACACTTCCATGTATTTTGTCAGAGTTCAGTCAATCTTGCTGTACTAGCAATATTGATATAATTTAAGACATCGACTGAGGGTGCTTGATGGAATTTCATTTTCCAAATTTGATATTGAAATTCCATCAAGCACCCTCAGTCGATGTCTTAAATTATATCAATATTGCTAGTACAGCAAGATTGACTGAACTCTGACAAAATACATGGAATTGTACAAAATCTCAATAATCCAAATCATCATTCATGTATTTAATAGTGAGAAAATAAAACACAATGTTTCAACAATACGTCCATCAGCAACATGCGATATCGCTAATCAGAAACCAATTCCAATCAAAAACAGTGAGACTCCATAAAATGTTAACTCACGCTCAGTTTCGCATGTTAACGACTAATTTTCTCCGGAAACAAACTCTTGAACATACAACGTAAAAGTTAATTCACGTACAAAAATATATTGAATTCTATGTCATTTGGAAAGAACATAATTTTTCATTCTAGTTGCAACACATATTAAAATAACTGTTGCACTAATTTCATGCGCACAGATCTTTTATCATTTTATAATCTAAATTCATACATACTTATATTTGATCGATATATTACACGTTTTCTATGAGACACAAGCTGAGTATATAGGTACAACATTTATAATAGGTACGAATTAAAAAAATACTAGTCTCGTAGCAGATTGAACAACGCTGTCGATCGTTTGTCCTATTTGGTTGCAAGCTTATTTTTTCTAATCTCTGTGCAGAGTTCCAGACAATGTAATAAATTGGATCTGATCGTAAAAACCAGCCATAACAAAAGCGATAAATTAACTACTTGTCTCTTCTTAAGCTCGTCATTCCTCGTGATTGAAAAAAAATCATTTCTCGTTGAATAAATTTTGTTAACATACACCATTAGCAGTCCATTTTCTCCATATTGGTTACGAACATGGCTGAAAAAAGTCTGTTTTAGCCTTATTCTTCTCTCAATATCCTCTCCGCAAGGGTTAGGGTTAGGCGACTGAAGAACAAGCAGTTTTCGTAAAAAAACTTCAAGTAATGAATGCTAACGGTAATGTATTAATGTCCCATGAACAAGATAATCTCTCAACAGTTATTTGGTTGGACGTGCAAACGCTTAGGACATTAAGGGTGATAATAGGTAAGAATAAAAATGCAAATAGGATGCAAAATTAAGTTACGTTCCCGGTTTATTTGATCCTTGGCTTGGTGTTTTAATATGAAGAGGAATGAAGCGGCGGAAGGAAACGAGTCTCCTGCACTGCGGGTCATTTAATTTGAATAAATTTTCTTTTCGAGTGAAGGATAATTGAGAAATTTTCATTTGTATTCACCAGGATGTGGATGACGCTCTCTTCAGTGAAGTGAATTTTTTGCAACATTTAATATAATATTTCTTATTTGATAACTGTTTCTTTTTTAAGTGATGGTCTGTGAATATGTATTTGATGAAGTGTAGTGACATTTTAGATATTATTTTTAGCTTCAAGATAATCTAAGCCGCTTTGATTCCACAGCGCCGAAAATGTGCTTTTAAGCCTCACAGAGCTAACTTATCGGTTTGTATAAACTTATATGTATCATATTTATAGAAGACATTTATTTATACAGTAAACAGTAGATTCATCTGACCAAAATATGCAGTATCAATTGTCTCAAAATTAACTCCAAGTAATGCGCTAAATTTATTAGTATCGACCAATGTATTTATTAAACAATAATTAACCTTTTAAAATCAATTGAAAGAAAAATTTAACATTACTAATTACCTTTACTATCAAAGCATATAGTTTGATATATTTATTATTAACTATGGATGTACAAAAAAATGTAGCAGAAAGTATGAGACGAAACAGAAAAGGTTCAACGCAATCCATTAAATTATAAATTCACATCGTAGAAAAACCACTTTGTAAATCGACATAAGTTTAATTTATGGTCTTTTTAAATAAATATTGAATGATTTTCGTTTGTTTAAGACAGTGGTTCTTAACCTTTTCGAAGTCACGTTGCACTTTTTGTGATAAGAAAAAATTGCGGTGCACTAAAATCAAACGGATATAAAACAAAAAAATATACAAACAAAATTCATTATAAATTTAACAGATTATACAACAATAATACAACAAAAACTAATCAAAAAAACATATGCATATGTATAATATATGAATAGAAAAAATAAAATTAACCCAAATAAAATGTAGATTATTTGATGTGAAAATTAATTCATGTGAAACCTGAGCTTGGCGGCTTTTGCAGATTTCAGAAATATTAAGTCGAATATTTGATACAGCTACCCTCAATTCATCGTCTAAATTTGTAAGTGTTTCTCGTTTTTTAGTTTTCATATTAGTTATTATTGAGAAACCGAACTCACACAAATATGATGTTGAAAACTGTAACCAGGTTTTCAGTGCCCTCATCCAGAGAGCTGGGTATTCGTCTTGGACAAAAATCCAAAACTCCTCCATGATTACTTCAGAAAATTTGATTTTTAGATTACGATTCGTTCACAAGGTGACAAATTTTTCTTCTTCTTCAGTCGTAGCAAATGGATTTCGTATCCTGTCATAATTTTCTATATTTAAGGAAGGAAAGTAATATACAATCTTTTCTGCCAATAAAGTTAGATGTAGACGAAATTATAACGGAAATAATTCCATCGGCAATGTTTTCGTTAAGTGAAGGAACCATATGTAATTTATTTTTTCCTATTATTCGAAAACCATTCGACGCGAGGCAACACGTGCGATCGATTAGATAAAATCGATTTGTCGGTTATCATAATTTCGCCAATTTTTTAGACTTTAACAATATTTCCGCGGTCCACTTGCAACCAGCTCACAGTGCACCAAGTGCACCGGTTAAGAACCACTGGTTTAATACAATGGATATATTACAGAATTTTTAATCAAAATATTATTGAAGTATCATCTTCAATGCATATTGATATATAATGCAAGGAGCCATGAAAAACACGCAGTTAATGTTGTTAAAAGTTTAATGACAAATTGCCGACTATTAAATTTAAAAGTCAAATGTATTTTTTACATAGAATGTACGTCAATAGTATAAGGTAACGTTCCGAGATATTTCTGATCATGCATTTCCATACTTTTATTCGTTTTGAATGAGCAAAAGGAAAGAAGCGGAAAAATGGTTATGTAAATTATGTTCAGAAATAAAGGGGCGGATAGAAATTCAAAACAGTTTTCAAAGGAATCATTGTGCATACATTTGCTATTGCGATGTTTGTGTATGTGTATGTGTGAAACGCATCGATTCATCTTTTGTAACGCTTTCTGAGTATCGTGATAGATATGTTTTAGGTATGTTTTTGAGCGCTCTCATTTTTCAATTCTTGAATGAAATTGAACCAAATTCTCTGTAATACGAGGATAAAGTGCGTAACTGATAAACACTTATTTTATTTGTATTAAATAAAATGTATACATATCGAACGAAGATAATAAAATGACTTAAACGAAAAAAAATTAAAACGTTCGGTAATTCTTCCCTTCACACCTTTTCCAAACGTATCAATCAGTAAAGGACACGTTCATATTTCATAAATAATAAACTATAGAGTCGTAATTTATATAACCTTACGGAAGGATTCACGTTAAACACAAATTTGACATCCAAATTAAAGGGTTTTCCGGTGTCTTATTCTCATATAACGAGTTTGATTGCTTTGTACAAAGTTCAACCACTTTTGTAATAAGGTATAATAGTTCACGTTTCAACTAATTTACAATAATGGTGTATTCTCAAAAGCAAATATTATATTATTCAGTCGCTTAGATGTACGCTAACGTGACATCTTGATTGAGTCTCATGCCAAGATAATCTAATTTAATATCTTTACAAAGTGTGCCATTCATTTAGTAGTTTGTGGGGTACATTGAAACCATTTTTGACGTCATAACCTAATTTTGTATTCTCAAACGAAAATTGTTTTATTACCCATCTGAAGACATGGAAAATTTAAATCACGCACTTTACTGCGAACAAAACCATCTTCGTATATTATACGAAATGGATTGAACCAATAAAACGGTTTCGTGACATAATATTTATATCATGATAAAAATATTGAATGCTAAATGCATGTTTTTAGAATATGTTCGGATTTAAGTGCCCATTTTTTATTTATTGAAATTTTATAATTCCACTATGTTTCCAAAAATCACACAATGAATTAGTTGGAAAATAAAATCATCTTTATCTTCTTAGTGGAAGAAATATTGGTGGGAGAGAGATAGCCAAAAGTTCAAAACCTCCAACAATCCACGAAAAATACGGAAATTTAATAGACAAAGCTTTGACACCTATTTAAACTATCAATTTAGAACTAACTTATTTATTCAATAATAAGTCTTCTAAAAAACCCCTACTATTTTAAATAGCAACTGAGAAAATCTATGGTTTGATTTCAACAAAAAAAATTATCACTTTTAAGGTGTTCTTCTTCAATGTGTCGGTGTCAATTCTTGGTGGAAAGACATTATATTTTAAAAAATAAAACACAATTCATTTGTACTACATCCACATATTTATAATGATCAGGACCGGTTTTGCTCATCACGAGCATTATCAACTGAAAAAAAAAATTATATTCAATAATAAATGAATAATTTCAACTTTACTTTTAAGGTGTTAACTGTCAATTCTTGGTGGAAAAACATTATATTTTAAAAGTAAAATACTTGTGCCACTTCCACAAGTTTATAATGATCAGGACCGATTTCGCTCATCACGAGCATTATCAATTTCTGTTGTGATGAGCGAAACCGGTCCTCACAACTTGTGGAAGTAGTATAAATTAATTGCGTTTTGTTTTTTAAAATTTCAACTTTACTAAATATTCGAAGTAAATCGACACATTTTCATTGTTTTTTAATGCTAATTATGACATTTATATTTACTTTTTAACTAGGGTAAAAAACAATACATTGACACCCCCAACAAATGAAGCTGTAACATACTCATGATCAGGAGAGCATAATACAAAAAATGATCGATTAAAAATACATTCACTGAAAATAAATACATTTAATTAATATTAATGAAAGTTTTGATATAATATTTTTTTAGTAAATACCGTTTTTTTGCTTTCTTTCAAAATGACCATTATATGGAGATTCAAAATTTGGATTTTTATGGAAACCTCGTTGCCACTCAGCGGTAAATATAATTATACTGTAGTTTCGATTAAATTATATTTGTTAAAACATTTTTTTACTCTGTCAATGTTCTGCTTAATAAAGAAATATACGTCTGTTGACATCTAATTGTTGTTGTTAAAGGTAAACACGCAATACAATTCTCTACGAAATCATCTAGCGTGTATTCTCTTATTAAGGAACTCTCCCTAGCCATTATGTTCATTTATCAAGGCGTAATGTTGGGGGTTAGTTTCTACAGACTGTGAAATCAACGTCGTCTCGTGTCACGTATCACGTACTACATACGATTGCACAGATTGTGGCTCCCCGTAAGGATCTAGTCCTTCCGGCGGCCTGGACTCGAATTAGATTATCTCACATTCCCGTGATTCTTATTCCTGCCACATTATGAGTATTGTGTTTTCTTCGCACTGTGCTTGTGAGTGATTTTGATTAAAAATGTGCGATGTTTTGAAAAAGAAGACTTCGGTTGATTTATTCTTATTAAATAAATCATTTCATTATTTCAAAAATAAAACAAGATTTTTTTTAACGTTAACCATGTACATATATTAAAAGGAGTATCTCATGGTATATGTAACGTCAAACATCTTATTTATTATTTAGTGATTTTATATTTAAATTATTGGTTATTTTCTGGCCTATCTTGTAAATAAAGTAAATATCTGGTTGATGAATACATATAATTGCAAAGATGCTTTAAAAATTTTCGATTTTACTATTTTTGACATTTACAAGATTGCTTATTTAGTGTTGCTATGATAATATCACAGTTGTATCATATTGGCATGCACAGTGTGATACGACTATGGGTAATATAAATTTATTAC